>CAJQZJ010032727.1:1604564-1623312 GCA_907164525.1 Lophiomys imhausi
ACCCACTGCTTCTGGGCCTCAGCACTGACCCACTGCTTCTGGGCCTCGGTCATAGAACTTTCCCTTCTGCAAAGAAGTTTCTAAAGACTTCCTTACTTTCTTCCAGATGTGGGGATCAGAACAGTGTGGGGACCGACAATTTTTGAATTTTAGTCTGTGTACAGAGGTGAAGTTACCATTGGTTTTGATTCCTTAGGGACTTGGTAAGTAACTGTGCTAAGAAGGAAATTACTGAAGAACTAAAAACTTGTTGTAGCGTCTGGTGACGTTGGTGTTTGCTGCAGACACGTGTGTGCTGTGCAGGACAATTGTTCTTTAAACCCTGAGCTTAGGGGACATTTTAGGAGCTCCCACCTTCTTACAGCCTAAAGAAGGACACCAAACAGTATCTCTGTGGGAGCTCTAAGTGACAAGAGCGTGGCACAGACACCAGCCGTGTCCTCAGGGTTATGTTGACAGTTTTCAGCTGCACTCTCTGTTTGAGGACAACTGGGGCAATCATGGTATTAGCCACAGAGCTGAGCTGAGGATCCCAGGGGGAGGGTATGGACTGGTTCTTCCCCTGAGCTGTTATTTCAGAGAAGGAAAAAGAAGCACTAAGTGCTGAGACTTCACCTGGTTCTGGTTGTTTTAGCGTTTTCAGAAATGAGCTCAGGCGACAAGAAGGAATACTTTCTAAACCACTCAACATGGCTTGTTCTGTCCATCAATACTATGTCTTGGTTAGCAAGGACAGTCTGTGGGCTTTCCCTTTGCTTCTTATTGTTAGGACAATGTCAGTATAGTAAATGTATGTCTAGGAATTAAAAAGTGGGGGCAGTAAAATAGACTGAAAGTTTACTTTGGTCTTTGCCAGTGTTGTGAATACCATTCACACACTGTCACAGGAGTGCCCTCCTCATCTCTGAGGGTAACAGGCTTTGTGATGTTTATGTAACTACTGCAGTTCAGTTTTACTGCGTTCCAGCTTTGGGCAGTTATTTACCACTGTAGAGCTTTATAAGCTTGTTAGGTTTTGAGGGAAAGTTTGGAATTTGTATATATTTGTATTATTTAGTTTACTAAGAAAGATGTGAGAAAAATTTCTACTGAGGTTGGAATTATTCTTCTTAGGTCTAGGTTGGAGTTGTATTTTCTCTTTTGTGGTTTATTTAATATTGTTAGTAGGTACATTTCAAATTGTAGCTTATTCCTGATGTGTTAAACCTTGAGTCCTTTGTGAGTCAGTGGTTTTGTTTTGGGGCGTGTGTGTGTGTGTGTGTGTGTGTGTGTGTGTGTGTGTGTGTGTGTGATTCTGTGTGTGGTGTGGGTGGAATGTGAGTGTGTGGTGTGATGTGTGGGGTGTAGGTGGTGGTGTGTGTTACAGGGTGCATGCATGTGAACATGTGAGTACATGAGCCATGTACAGTTATGCAGAAGGCAGAGCAGGACCCCATGCATCCTCCTCCGTTGCCTTCTGCCTTGTTGATGTGAAACGAGATCCCTCACTGAACCAGGCTGGCCATTTGGTTTGGATAGGTTGACTGGCCAACGAGCTCTTGATCTATTTGCCTGTCTCTGCTGCCCAAACCTGGAGTTAAAATACTTAGTCATGGCTGACTTTGTATGTGGTTCTGAGAGTCCTAGCTGAGATCCTCGTGCTTGCAGAGCAAGCCTTCTTGCCCACTTCATACCCTCCTTTAGTTTTAGGTCAGTAGTACTTTTTTTTTTAATACTTTATTTTTTTATTTCTTCAAGTTACATCTCAGTCACAACCTCCTCCCTACTCCCCCCTCAAGTCCTATCCTTCCACCCTCCTCCCCCTCAACCCCCCATCCTCTACTCTTTTTTTTTAGTTTAAGATATTTCTTTTTCCCCCCAACAGCTCTCCCTTTCAGTCCAACAAATGGTTCTTTCTCTTATAACTATAAATACAATACAAAACAACAGAAATAAATAGGCCACAATTATGAGAGTTATATGGCTTAGCATACATTCCCAATGTCCAGTCCGTATGTATTTGGCACCTGACTTTAACTTTCTACTCTCTAACCATTTCCATGAGTTTAAAGTTCTATATCTAACTCAGCTTTCATACTAACTTGCCTCACAATTTAAAAAATATCTTCGTAGATCCAGAACACCCTCTTGATTCCTAAACGACTCAAAATTTAACTATGAGACTCTAGCTATCTATTCTTCAACCACCTCAGAGACCTGAGAGGGATAAATATATCTGAATGTATAGGAAGTACAGGGCCCGCAGCTTCTAAAACTAAGAAATGACATACCAGTGGCTGCCTGGACAGTTCCCATTTTCTCTCCATACATTACAGCATCAGTCTTCGGCCTTTTGGTCCTGTTTCTCTGCCAGACATTGATTGTAGAGCAGGAATTATGAAGGACTTACCTACCCTGTCTTGGCAGAGCTAGGCTGTCGACTTACCTGCTTCCAAGTTATGTCCTTTTTGGACAGCAGTCTGTCTACAGTTGAAGCAAAGGGTTTTTCTTGCCAAGAGAAAGGCTTACCACCAATTCAACCATCTCCCACTGGAGATTCTTCGATGCTCATCTTCTACTTGGAGTAGAATAGGGGGTGCTGTCAGGAGCTGTCATGTCTCAACATCAAAAAATCTTAAGTTAAGAAAACATCTTTGAATACCATATTCTGCAGATCTCTTGAGGTTTTTGAAGATGCCCTATCTATCTCTTATATTTAGATAAGCAAATGTTGCTTGTCTCTTAACAACTTGATTTCTGAGTAGCTTAGAAAATAACTGTGATAGATTGTCATAGTAACTAACAAAATGACACGCTTGCATGACTGTTAGTTTCCATTTCTTAATTATCCTAAACAGTTTGACAGTTGGTAACAAGAGGCCAAAATTTTACATTTCATTTTTAAGCATTACTAGGTACTATACCTTTAAGAAGCATTACCCTTAATTTTGTATCAGTATACAAAGATCCATAACAATGTGGCCAAATATAATCTTAATTTTGTATCAATATACAAAGATCAATACCTATGTAGCCCAATACAATCTTAATTTTGCATCAATATACAAGGGTCAATACCATTGTGGCCAAATATAATCTTAATTTTGTATCAGTATACAAAGATCAATACCGATGTAGTCCAATACAATCTTAATTTTGCATTAATATACAATGATCAATACCAATTTAGCCAAATATAATATTAATTTTGTATCAATATACAAAGGTATAAGGCCATATTCAATAATCTGTCCTTTTTTCTTGATCTTTCCTATACTATGTCTATGTCCCATTTTTTCTCAAGTCTGTTCACTCCTACATAGGAGAGAAAGAAGGATACAGAAAAGAAAATGAGAGAAGTCCCTGGGTCTAACCTCCAAAACCCATTTAATAAGACCATTTAACAGCTTGTAGTCTCTTCCCCTAAATAACAAAATTTTCTATTATCCATCAAATAACCAAAGGGGGGGAACACCCTCCCCACCTTCTGGGGATGGGACGTTGTTCTCTTAAAATGACTTCCTGCTGATTTCGGACTAGTAAACCTGTTTGAGGCCCAAATAAGAATGGAAAAATGGTTAAAATGTTAATAGAATCATTTGATGTTCAGTCCTTTTGTGCTCAGCTATTTAGATGTCCTAAGAAGTTCTTAGACAGAAGCTGATCTTCAGGGCTTTACTGAAGATCTGGCTGGAGTAGTCTGTGGAGCTGAATGATCTTAGCGATTTTGAGTTGTTGTGGTTGTAGACTTTTGAGGAAACAGCTATTGAAGAAGTCTGCAAGGCTGGATCATCTGAGCCACTCGTCTTCTTTGGTGTCTGATCTGTTTTCTGCTGAGGTTCTGTTGTCCAGTTGTCCCTGGATTCCTTGAATGGATGCTTTAAATCTCCTGAAAGATAAGAACAGAGCCCTGCCCTAATCCTAACTCTGGGACAATTACCTTTTCTTGGGGGGGAGGTCAGGTAATATTTTTCCTGGAGCAAATTTGTTTTTTTTTTTTTTTTGACAATATGTAAAGTATAACCTTTCAATCTGGATTAAAGAAGAATTTATTTTGATATTTTGGAGCTAAACAAACCTTTAGTGTATATATTTTGAGATCTCAAAGAACAGTTTGTTTGAATTTCAACATGCTTTTTGTAAGTAGCTTTTAAACTTAAATCCTTCCAAATCCTATGTGCCTGTCTCTGCATTCTAAGTATTGGGATCAAAGACATGTGGTTTCCAACTGATGGGATTAAAGATGTGCTCCACCACCCCTGGATTGAAGTTTTTTTTTATTTAGAGCTTGTTTTGTATCAGGCTGACCTTGAGCTCTGAGATCTGCCTGTTTATGTCTCTAGTGTGTTGGGATTAAGGGTGTATTCTTATCGAATGATGGGATTAAGGGTGTGCACCATCACCACCCTGTTCCTTGTAACTCTAGAATTTATAAGACAACTAACTCTATAGTGATCCTCCTGTCTCTGCTGGAGGTAAAGGCATGGGCTAACACCACACCTTTCATGTATTTTACCTTAGCTCTAAGTTTTTTCAACTCTTGGAGGTTTGTAAAACCAGGTTGAACAGCTGTAACCTTTAATTTATTACAGTGTTTTAAACCTGTTACCTGCTTTTTAATGCCAAACCATGGAAATATCCTATACCTCTACCAAAAAAAAAAAAAAAAGAACTTTTAAGCTGCTATCAAGTTTTGGCCACCTGCAGTCTAACATTCCATCAGAGAACTTCTACAGCTGATAAACTCCTTCAGCAAGGTGGCCGGATACAAAATCAATTCAAAAAAATCTGTAGCTCTTCTTTACACAAAAGATAAATGGGCTGAGAAAGAAATAAGGGAATCAACACCCTTCACAATAGCCACAAATAATATAAAATACCTGGGGGTAACTCTAACCACGCAAGTGAAAGACCTGTATGATAAGAACTTCAAGTCCCTGAAGAAAGAAATTGAAGAAGATATCAGAAGATGGAAAGATCTCCCTTATTCATGGATAGGTAGGATCAACATAATAAAAATGGCAATCTTACCAAAAGCAATATACAGATTCAATGCGATTCCTATCCATATACCAACTCAACTTTTTACAGATCTGGAAAAAACAATTCTCAACTTCATATGGAATAACAAAAGACCCAGAATAACTAAATCAGTCATGTACAATAATAGATCATCTGGAGGTATCACCATCCCAGATTTCAAGCTGTACTACAGGGCAACAGTAGTACTTTTAAAAAGAAATCCTTTCCTTTTCTCCATATCTGTGTTGTTTAAGTATATCTTTTGTAACAGGATGAAGGTCTTTTAAAAAAATTAGAACTAATAATCTTTGTCTTTCATCTAAATTTTTAATATATTGATTCTATTTGAATAGGCTGCTAACTACTAATGCATTTGAGTTTAGGTTCACCATCTTTTGAGGGCTTATTTATTTTCTGTTTGGTGTTGGGGACTGAGACCAGGTTTCATGCTAACCAGGCAGTCTGCTGTTGAGCTGCCCTGCCGGCCCACAGTAGGCTCTGGCGGTGTGCTGTTTACCCAGGTTGCTTATTATACATTCTTTCCCCCTTTCTATCTTACCCTTTTGGGGACTGATTATTTTTTAACTATGAACTGTTTGCTTTGATAATTTGGAAATTATATAACACTAGTTTATGAAGTATTTTGTGGATATCCTAGAAATTATAATTGCATTCTTGAATTACCAAAACCCAAGGGCACCCTTGTCATCCCTTCTGGAATAGTGTAGAAGACTTGGAATTCATGACTCTAATTTCAGGGTCTGTAAACTAGTGTGCATACATGTTTTAATATCTGCATATACTTAAAGGCTCAGTACTCAGGATGGTTTTCTTTTGTGAGTATTAATTTTATTTCCCATGCTGCTTGGATTTCACCTGGAGCTGTTTTCCATCTCCCTGACGGGTGCCCTTGACCCAGGGTGGTTGGTGGCATGTTTTCATTTCAGTGCCAGAGAGGTTTTAGCTGCCCTAGTCCTTTGCCTTGAGGACGATGAGTTTTCTGGTCTCCTGTCTTGTTCTTCACCTTGTCCATTGTTGTGTGGTTTCCCACTGCTAAGATTCTCACTGTGTCGCTCTAGATAACTTGTTCAGATTTACCTTCCAGGCTCCCTAATTATTAGGCTTTTGTCTTGTTCTGACCATCCACGGGATTCTTAATTTTGCTTTGTTGTTTTTTAAGTTTGTTCCCTCCTTCCCTTCCTTTTAGTTTTAGTACAGTTTGGAGAGTTGCCAGTGGCTCTCTGTGGTCCTGTACTTGTCATATTGGTCAGGGCACTCCACTTGGGCCCTTGGTTCTTGCCCATTGTTGTTCTTTTTCATGTGTTTGTTTCTTCCTGTGTGCTTTATTGATCTCATGTACATGTTCTTTATGCATTTGGAAAATTACTCCGAGAAATACTGAGACACCTAGGTGACACTATTTCCCTGCATGGGCTTTGTTCAACTTCCAGGCACCCAAAGCACTGGAAATCTGGGGCCACTGTGGCCTTTGGCTTCACGGTCAGGCTGTCATCCGTGGGTGGCTTACTTCTGGGTCACTGCTTTTATGTCATAGGGACAGGCTTGGCCTCCTCCCGAGTCTTAGCAAACTTGTCAGGGCTGCAGATGCCTCACCTAGGCTTTGCAATCCTGTGCGCTAGTTTTTATGTCACACTCATATACTGTTTTTATATTTACTGTAGCCTTAGGTAACAGCATTCAGCAGGAACATTGATCTGACTTTATAGCTTGCTATTATCTGAAGTATAACTGAAATTGAATCTAACTTTAAGTAAATTTATGTTAAATATATTCTTTGTTATACTTTGGTTTATTGTACCTGTCTTGGTTAGTCAAGAGGCCTTTTATAGAAGATATATTTTAATTATGTGTATATGTGTTCATCTGTACATGTATGAGTGCAGGTGTCCATGCGGTCTAGAAGAGGGCTTCATGTCCCTCTGTGATAGACTGACTGTGGTTGTAAACTCTGATTTCAGGGCTGGGAACCAGACTCAGCTCCTGTGGAAGGGCAGTGCATGCTCCTGACCACTGACCATCTCTCGGGCCCCAGACCCATTTCAATATGCAATGTCTAAAAATACTTTAATGTCAATACAGTGCTTTCTTCCTTCCCAAAGTGCTAATTCACAGTGATAACCTGTTGGTATGTCTAGGTGTAAGTTCAGGATTTCACAATATTGCCAGATCCTCTTCTCATCAGTTCATGGAGCCCATGGAGGAAGGAGAGAGCCAACACAACCTTACATATAGTGACCTTCACACACAGATACCCTGTGTAACTTTGCACATACTCACATACCCCCACACACCCTAAAAGGAGAATTGATATGGAAGAATTTCATCCACGGTCTTACCAGTAGATAGAGCACATCTGAACAAAGAGTATGAGACGACTCAAAAGAACATCTAACTGGTTTACACGCAAGGGCTTAGGCTTGAGCCTGACATTCTCAGCACGGACCTCCCAAACTGCAAAGTAAAGAGAACAAGGATGGGAACTAACACAGTAAATACCAGAATAGCAGATCTAAGAGCTGTGCTACTGGCATACAAGAAGAAAGAAATACATACACAGTTGTAATGAGAATTTTGGTTTCTTAAAAAAACAAAAAAACAGCAATATAAGAATATGCTTTCATTTTAACCCCAGGTGTGAGGGCTATGGGGCCTGCTTCACAGCAGCCGACTGTGACCTGCCAGCTGCAGAGAGTTTCTGTGAGTGTGTGGGATGTTTGGGATTCTGGGAACTTTTCAGAGGATGTATAAATTCTAGAGCCCTGATAGGTTGGTGGCTGGTTGGTGGTTGCAGTTTGTGAAGTAGTTGTGTGCAAAGAAACGAGAAGGAGAAATTAGATATCCTGACAGCGAAGATCAAACCTGCCTCAGAAGGAAGCTCTATCGATAATGATGCTCCCTTTCCCTCTGTCCTTTTATCTCTCTAGTGTTAGGAGGTTGAAAGGGAAGTAGTGAAGGGGCGGAGAAGGGTGGAAGAGAGAGAGGAACCCACAAAGTAGCAAATGCTGGTTACACACAGTGGTGACAGAATGTCCCAAATTAATGCCAGATCCCAGAGGCTCAGCGAACACTTGGTAAGATAAATATCTAACTAAATCTAACGGCATTTTTAAACTATACAGAAAAAATAATCACAGCTAGACAGTTCTGAAGGAAGCCAGAAGGAAGAGATATTTTACATATGTAGGTGCTTATGTTTGAATTCTCCTCAAAAATAGAAAAGTACAAAGAGAGTACCATAAAACATTAGGTGTGGAAGAGAAGATTCTGTGTCATTCAGGGCATGAAGTAGGATAGCTCCGAGGAGAGAGAGCCTCTACCGGCTACAGTAGCGGCAGGTTTGCTGTGAGTCTGAAGCCAGGCTGGGCTGCAGAGTGAGAGTCTGGCTTAAGAAGAAAGGAGGAAAGAGAAAAGAAAAGAAGGAGAGAGAGAGAGAAGAAAAGAAGAATGTTTTAGATGGCTAACTGGTCCTGCCTTTATACTCATCTAACTCACAGTGAGATTACCAGTAGAGTTTGACGTACCTGACATGAGTCATAGCCTCCCTTGACTGACGGCTGGCCCTGAGATGCCATAGGAGGGAGGGGAGGCGGGAGTTGTAGGAGGACAGTACTGTAGCCCTGTGCAGTGTTTCTCTGGGGGGACATCTCTGACCTGTGCAACTTTTTGTGTCTAAACAAAGGTTGACTTTAAGTTTTTGAAAATAAACTGGTGGTTTTTGTCCCTTGTTTCTGTAAAAATTTCTTTGATTTACCTTTTTAAATATCCACACTATCCCCATATATGAGATATACACAAAATCTATTAGTTTGTCTTTTCTTGTTCAAACTAAGAAGCGATGCCTTCGTAGGGTGTGAGGGCTGTTCTTGGTTGTCAGCTTGACTACATTTGCAGTTAACTAGAGGTGACTGGATTCACCTGTGAGGGATTTTTCTTAATTAAGTAATTTGAAATGGAATGACCCACTTTGGATCTTTTGAACTAGGAAGATCCATCCTTACCCTGGACCACTCTTCTGTTGGTAGCCTATCTAAAGGACGTGGGAGAAGGAAGCTTGCTCTCTCTGCCTGCCTTTCACTCTCCCTGCAAGTCTGTTCCTTCACTGGCATGAGAGCCCACTTCTCCAGGGTTTTGATGTGTACTGCAGACCAGCTGAGACATCCAGCCTTGTGGACTGAACAGCGAACTACTAGATTCTTGGCTCTTTCATTGGCAGACAGCTGCTGTTGGACTAACTGGACCACAGCCTGTGAGCTGCTCTAACAAATCCCATATATATATATGTATGTTCTACATATATATTCCGCTCCACCTCACCATTTCTTGCTAATTCAGCCTATATACCGCCATCTTCAGCAAACCCTAAAAAGGAACATTAGTAATCACAAGAACAAACATAAAAACGTTAGGTCAAGGTGTAGCCAATGAAATGGGAAGCAGTGGGCTACATTTTCTTAAAAAGAACATTAACGTTACCCTTTATGAAATGAAAGGACTAAGGAGGATTTAGCAGTAAACTAAGAGTACAGTGCTTGTTGAACTGAGCAATGAAGTAAGCACACACCGCCCGTCACCCTCCTCAAGTTAAACCCAACTTTATATATATTACCAGAGTCACCAATTTATGAGAGGAGACAAGTGATAACAAGGTAAGCATACTGGAAAGCGTGCTCGGAACAACCATAGGGCAGCTTAAAGACCAAAGCATCTGGCCTACACCCAGAAGAATCCATAGCCAGGGACTCTGTGAACCAACTGTAGCCTTTTAACATCACAACACAGCTATAAACTAACCTAAACTAAAACCTTTAACCAAATAAAGTATTGACGAAAGAAATTTTTTTATGGAGCTATAGAAAAAGTTCCGCAAGGGAAAGATGAAAGAGTTATTAAAAGTAAGAAAAAGCAAAGACTAAACTTTTGTACCTTTCCTAGCAGTCACCTCCTATGGGATTTTACATGATCTGACTTTGGGTAATGATGTAACCTCTGTGTGCTGCCTCTGTTCCTATTAGTCCCCATAGAGTCGCTCTGAGGACTCAGTTCAGATGCATGAGGCACTTCATACATACATGGCCCAGAGCATGGCGAGCATGTACATGTGTATGTTCATTTCATACAGGTAACTAAAAATTCTTTGAATTTTTCATTTTTAGAGGACTTGTAATTTAAAAATTAAATTACTTGGAGAGGCAGGTTTAGCTATGATATGTAGCTTAGAACCTGTACTTTGAAAACTAGCAGAGAATTATCGTTTATTATATATATAATTTGTCAGCCACGTTAGGTTCTAGGAAGGCAGAGAATTGATATCCCAGCAAAGGAAGCTGTAACTGAGTGAATGAATAAAAGCTCAGAGTACTTACGACTAGTGAAGAGCCATCAAGACAGACATCAGGGAGAAAGTCCACAAGCAGGGAGGGTTGGTTGTACCCAGGAGCGTGTCTGAAGCCTGGCCTGGCTGTGCGCAGACTCCAGCAAAGAGCTCACCTGAGCTGGGCTTCTTCCCAAGGAGCGTTAGGTGAGTGTGTGCTGGGTGTGATTTACACATATAAAGGCAGTGTAGTGTTCTGTGTTTGTGGGGAGTGATTTGTAGAGTAGCATGGGAGACCTGCAGATACTTGTAACAGTTCAGGAAGGAGATGGAAGGGGTTTGTGAAGTTCCACATTATTTTGTGGGTAGAGTTTTGTAGGTGCTTTAATGAGGACAGTGAGAGAAAGGGAGGCACCCGGTATAAGTGTTGGAACTCTGAGGGGAAAGGTTTCCCCAATGCAAATGTTGCAGCTCTAAAGGGAAAGGTATCCTGGAGGGAGCCAAGGAATGCCACAAAGTCACACTGCACAACAAACCTCACACGAGATTTATTGGGAAAGACACAAGAGGGTGACTGCCTCTGCTTGGGCATGAAGCAGCAAAGAACTGTGCAGTAGGCAGGCCTTACATAGTTTCTTGGGGTGGGGGGGATGGAGCTTTCCAAGGTGGCCTGGGATTGGTGGGATTCTGTGGCCTGATCTTCCGCCTTTTTTTTTTTTCTCTGTAGGGCAGATCTTGACCAGTTGAGTTTCAAGGGGATGGAAATGGCTGTTACAGCCATTGGAGTAGTCTAGGGGGTGGGGCCAGGCCACTAAGACCTCAGGGGGCTTGTACCAGGTCCACAATGCAGACATCTGGCTTCTAAGTGTCATTTGGCTAATGTGCACCAGTCTCCTGAATTTCTAAGTTTTCTGATGGTTTCTTCGTTGGCCAAGTCCTCAAAACTGTAAATGCCACTTTCTAACTGCCATCTCTCCATCCAACTCTCTGTGCTGTAGCTGTCACCTTCAGTCTCTTTGGCTGTCCTGCTTAGGAGAAGTCATGTTCCTTTCAGAGGTGGCACCTAGTACAAGTGATGCTTTGCATGGCTCATTGCTGCTGAGGTTGGGACTCGCCTGAACCATTGTGAGTGCAGTCCCTTGAGGTGGGATCTTTGCATGCTACCCTGTCCCAGGGAAGCTCAGGAGTCCGAGAGGAGCTGCCCTTCTCACATGGGCACTAGGATGGGATTGTAGGGGACCCTGGTGTCCAGAGGCCTAACCCCCCTGCCCTCCTTCCAAGAGGCACAAGATGCCTGTAGACTCCTTTTGTGCTCTCTCACATTTACTTCAGGGGCAAGAAGGCATCAGGCTTAGGGGATTTATTTTCTCTCCTTTAATGGGTCCTTGTTTTATGAAAATATGGCATCTTGTGACTTGACTAGATTTTACATGTAAAGTAGTAGTTTAAAAATTATTTTTAACCTTTCATTAACTTATGTGTGTGCATGTGATGTATGTGTGCGTGTGCCCATATGTGTGTGTACATGTGATGTATGTGTAGGTGCATATATTCCTTAGAGTTGATGTGGAGGCCAGAGGTTGACACACAGTTTCTTCCTCTGTCTGTTAATATTTTGAGACTGGGTCTCTCACTGAACCAGGTGCACAACTCACTGGGTAGGTTAGTTGGCCAATGAGCTCCAAGGATCTGCCTGAAGTTACAGACATGTGCCAGGAGGCTTGTCCTCAGACTGCAGCTCACTACCTGTGGAGCAGCAACAAGCCCCTAGAGCAGTCTTCAGTAACCAGACTGCTTACAGAGATGCATGTGGGATGCAAGATGCATGTGGAATGCACGACGTTACTTTTTTCCTGCGAGATGAAGAGGAACTGGGAAGGAAATTCACTAGATAGTAATACATGAAGTCCTTTTACACCTAAATAAAAAGCTGGGTGCACATACAAAGCATCAGGGTATCAGAAGCATTGCTCAGACACAGACTGTTGGTTAACACCCATGAATGTTTCTGATTTCTCATCATTAGAACAGGCAAAAGAACTTCACATCCAGGACATTTAAAAATAGCTTAATCTTAAGGAGATATAAAGCACCATCAGCTGTGTCTTTTGTTCCTGAGGAAGTGTAATGATTTTCAGTAATGACATTACTCATGATAAGAGTTGAGATGTTAAAGTTTGAGCTGCAGCTGATGGCACATTTAAAATGACTCAGAGAGGACTCCAGCATCCTGAGCAGGCTGTTTCATCCCTGGGAGTCTGCCTTCACCCTCGGTGAGCCATGACTGCGGAGAGAAGAGCCTGCCCTAAATGCTCCATCTGCTCCCTGTGAAGACCTGATGAATGCTCACCATTTCCTTTGCTGCTTGGCAGGCTGTTGTGCAGGACGTCGCTGTCTCAGAGATGGCTCAGGGCTCTGCAGACCTTTCCTCTGACTGTCGATTTTGGCTACAGAAGCTTTCTGCATGGGAACAGGCCTCCTCTAAGGAAACCCAGCAGGACACCTGTCTTCACCTGTCCCGGTTCCAGGAGTTCCTGAGGCAGATGTATGAAATCTTGAAGGAGATGGTAAGTATCTGTGACATCAGGGACTCCAGCAAGCAAGAATGCTACTTAGAGTTTGGGATTTGTGCAATTGAGTTAACTGAACTTATTGATACGTGCTGCAGACAAGAGCTGGTTTCGTACCTCTAACTATCTGACACCCCCTGGCCAATAAAGTTAATTAATCCATTCATTCTTGCAGTGTTTGGAATTGAACTTGGGCTTCTTTGTGTTAGGCAAGGCAAACCCAAACTAAACCCAAGCAAATCATCTTTAGATTATAGGGCTTTGATGCTTGCTGTAGGTAGTAAGTGAGTTTTGTCCTTAGGCCCTTCAAGCTTTCCAGGGGTTGTTAGATTGCCCTTCCCTCAGTTCTACTTTCAAGTTGGTCCTCCTAAGAGATTAAGATCCTGCCTAGTATTGATATCTCACTATTAAGATATTAATATTTTAATTAATATTTTAAGAGATACTTTCAAATAATAAATTTTTGAGTATCTTTATATAACTTATTGTTTAGATTCCCATTTATCTTCCTATTGACATAAATTGCTTATAACCCTGACTGTCCTAGAACTCACTCTGTATACCAGGTTGGCCTCAAACTCAGAGATCCACCTACCTCTGCCTCCCAAGTACTGGGATTAAAGACATGGATTACCACCTGACCAAGAGCCATGTTTTCATGTTAAACCCTTCCCTGCTGTGGACTCCCTTTGTAAACTTTGTAAACTCTCAATGCAGAAAAAGTGGCCAGGCCACCATCTGAGGAGCTCCAGCAGCCAGTGCCCGCCCCCCCAACTTCCCCAATGGCCCTTAGAGTCATTTTCTAAGACTATAACCGTCATTCCCAGCCCCAAGGTGGGACAGTGCTCAGACCTCGCCTGGTAAGAAGAATCTCACAAGCCCCTAAACAGGAAAACCCACCAATCCCTGAGCTCCCTGAAGCTCAGGACTTGAAATCCCATCAAGCCTCACCCTGGAAATCTCTGCCCTGAAAGCTCCTCCCCCTAAGAAATTCTATATAAGGCCTGTCTACTGTTGAGTTCTCTGCTGCTTCTCCCTGAAACAGAGGCAGCTACCCCTGAGTTCATCCCTCCAAACCCTGGATTCGTCCCTTCCAATAAATCTCTTTCATGAAATTTGGTGCCTGGTGTGACTCTCTCATCGGAAGAAGCCAAGAAGGGAAGAAGAGAAGTGGAGCAGGGCTGAGGCTCCTGCGCTCCTCAGCTCAGCTGGGGACACCCTCCCTTGGGAGCTGTCACACTGCAGCCCTCCAGCTCAGCCAGTCAGGGCGACAGTGCCTCAGAGCTGTGTGGTCCTTAGGCTCCCATGTGAGACCGAACTTTTAAAAAATTATTAAACTTATTATTGGTAACTATATTCACTTATAAACAAATATAAACACTTATTTAACTACTAACCCTATGAATGACTACAACCCCTACGACCTACCCACTAAACCTACTGATAACTATTACAACTATTTTCATAACCTTTTAGAAGGATACAGTCTCTGGGGCAGGTCCTCAGTCATCAGGAACACAGTCTCTGTGGTAGACCATTTAATGCACTTCCAGTCTTTCTTCTGGAATATCTCAGACGTAGATCCGTCAGGGTAAGCTGGCTATGGTGACTTCACCTTAAATAAAGCTTGTGGCTTTCTTCTCTCTGGGAGACCTCAGCCTTCTGTAAGCCAACTTATTTCCTTTGTATCAGCAACTCTGCCACTCTGCCTCAGTTTTTAAAGCTGGCCACAGTTCCCTTCAGGCCACTGTTTGAACAGGTCAAACCCCTCTAGGCAAAGCTGAGCCACAGGGTTTATAGTCCTTGGCCTTTTGCTGTCTTGTTGAGGCTTTCTCTGCTCACCAGCTTCTCTCTCCCTCAGATGATATAAACTACAGGTTGTTTCTAGCATGAGGACTCTCTAGCATCAGAGCTCTCTAGCATGGGGCCCATCCACTTGTCCTTAAATAGGCTCTCTCCTTGTTCCACCTGCTTCAGCTTAATCTGGGCTCTGCCCACTTAGCAGCTGAAAACAGTGCCAGGCCATAAACCTGGTTTTTAGTCCATAGAGTCTCTCCTTGTTTCACCTGGCTTCATCCTTGTTTAGTCCATAATCTGATAAGCTAATTGCCCACAGCCAAGTTGATCTTCATGCCCCGGATTAAGAGATGTATCAGAAACCCCCAGATATTACTAAATCTAAGTTATATTAATCTAATTCCTTACACTCATGTCTCAGGACACCCTTCACTGGATCACTAGAGCTGTGTGCTCCCTGGGCTGCTGAGTGCCAAGGCGCCTTTCCATCCAAGCTGGAATACCATATTAGTATTTCACATTTATTTTTAAATTTGAAAATGAAAGTCCAGTCATTATTTAGCATAGTGCTCTCATGTAATTCTTTGTTCATCAAAGAAGCAAATGAGAAATTTGAAAAACAAATTTCTATGGATTATTTTGTAGATAACAAGCCCTATAGGTTATTCTGTAGATAATGAGTTCCTATGTCCTTATACATTAGAGGGACAGGCTGTGTGAACAAGTGGTGCTAGTTTTTGAAACTCTTTGATTTTAGTTAAGATTTATGTAACTCAACCATAATACAGTCTCAGAAAGTCTAGACCCAGCCCTGGTGCTGGGCCGTGTGAGGGACCCCCTGCTGCAGCTTCTGGGTGTTGGACACAAAGGTCTGTTTTGCCCACAGATCAATAGGGAAACTAGGGATGTTAAACACGCAGGGCTCCACAGTAGAGGAGATAAAATGCCTGTTTTCTCTCCCAGAAAGCTGAGAGTGGATATCGTTAGTGACCTTTTTGATGTCTGTGGTGGCAGACCTCACCCGAATCCCCGTAATGTTTCTGCCAGTCTCTCCTCCTTAGTTCCTCCCACTGACTAGAGCCTGTCCTTAGTGTGGCTGTCACACGTATTTTATAGTCTGATGACCTCTGTGTTCCCTCAGGGGTCACACTAAATTTAGGCCCTTTAGATGTAACCCACTCTCGTGGTCATATATACTTTGTAAAGGAGTTTCTAAGTAGTCACACCTGAAATAATTGGAATAATTACTGCTTGGAAACTTTTTCTGAAATTGTACTGGGTATTAAAATATGCTAACAATGAACCGCCTGCTATCAGGACTAGAACCAGGTCTAGTCCAGGTTGACAAAGCCAATCCGCATCAAGTTTTCATTCTCATGCCTTGAAAGTTCGTTTTCCTACCTGACATCTGCAGGGGCCCCTTCATTAGGAGTTTTGGGTTCCCACACATGAGCTCAGTCTGTTCTTGCTTTTGATTTTATGGAAGGTAGAGAAGTGGGGAAACACACAGTTGTGCACTTAAAAAAGTACTTTTATTTTAAGCTGTTTTCTGTTTGGTTGGTGGTTTTATCATCCCAGAGGTTGAGCTGTTGTAAATGAAGTATGAAATCATTTGGCATGTAACAATCATGGCTGTAACATACGAAAACATGTCTCTTAGTGCCTCACCCACTTTCCTTCCCTTACAAGTTACAGAGTTCTTGCCCTGTTAAACCTTTGAAAAACTGAGCGATGAGGAGGCGTTTCTTATACTCATAAGATTTATAGTGCAAGGAGGTGGGTCATGTGGTTATTAATCAGCAGTGTTGTTTTCATTCTTTTTCAGTCTATGTTGTGTTTAAATTAAATAACCTTTCCTGGGCTAGGCAATCCCTGCACTTGGGAGGCACAGGCAGGCAAATCTCTGTGAGTTCCAAGACAGCCAGGGCTGTGTAGAGAGAATCTGTCTTAAACAGCAACAACAGCAACAAAAATCTTTTCTGACTATTAAGTTCTAGCAAAATACTGTTAACTCTCCGATAAGATTGAAATGACCTAATTACGTCATACTGAGTTTGTAAGGACAAAGCATTCTTAAAATCAGTTTTTATGAATGACATTAACCTTTGAATTTCTTTGCTGGCACTTTTCTCTAATCTCGTCCTGTATCCTTTCTAAAATAGGGTGTACGGGAGCACGCAGCCTCCCTTGAGGGATTGTGTGGCTCAGTTAAATTTCATAGTGCTCTTTAATTATCAAAACATGTGGTTGTTTTCACAGGATTCTGATGCAATCCTGGAAAGATTCCCCACGATTGGTCAACTGTTGGCAAAAACTTGCTGCAACCCTCTCATCTTAGCATATGGTAAGAGTCTCGACGCACAAACAGCTCGTGGCAGTTTTGCTTTCTGCACTTCTGATGAAGCACAGGGATGTAAATTGTAACCTTTTCATGTGTCTGTGGGGCAGCTCACCAAGTGTGTGCATCTCCTTGTGCTTCTGTGTGTTACAGGCAAACACACACACGTGTGCCCACAAGCTCATGCATGTGGGCCTGTAGGAAAGCTAGGCTTCCTACAGTTGAGAGAGGAAACACCTCATGATTTAAACACCAGTGTTTGTCTGTAGTCACTTTCATTACCTTATTTTAAATTCTCTGTAGTTAAACTTGATACTAATGATATCCAGTTAATTGTTTCCCAGTTCCATGTTAACTCACGCACTGTTGCCCATATTGTGAATACATATCTTCTTGATGGATACAGTCATCTGGTCAGGGTGAGAAGCAAAGGTAAGGGGTAGAGGAAGGACCAGGAGATGAAGACTGCATACAGCTGCCTTGGCCACACTGTTCTGGTGCACGCACTGCCTTTCCTGTAGCCTGGGACTTTGGTTCTCACTGCCAGCAGATTCAGGCTGAGAAATAGAGCTTCCGATCCTCACTATGAGCATCTGTTCCTGTAACAATAACTGCAACCTAGCAGCTTAAAAGTCTTTAACATCTCAGAAAATTGCTGTTTTATACTTTTAAACTAAGTGTAAAGAGTGTAGCCTTTATCTGGAACTTCAGTTGAAGATACCAAAAAGTGTGCTGTTAGCAGATGTGTGTTGGCACATTTCTTTTTCCTTGTGGTCATTTTTAGAATTCAAATGTGTTTGAAGATCAGATGGTGTATCCTGTTGGATCTCAGGCAATTCCCTGTATCACTGAAGTGCTCTGCTCCCTGTGGGATGCGCAGCCCCAGCCTTGGAGGCCCAGGGGAGGAAGCTGCTGGCTGTCTCCTGTGTCGGGGTGCTCCTGGCACTCAGGTGACCAGCAGTGGCATATGTCTGCGAGCCACTAAACAAAGTGAGCTGTGTGCTCATGAGCCTGTGGCGTGTCTCATCACGTCACTTCTGAGTGACTGGGACAATGTCCCTAGTGTTCTTAATTCTCATGAGAGAAAAGCGATAGACTTGTTTAACTAAGTGTATAGAATCACTCAACACCCTGGGAAGACCGCCCATCTTTAGAAGTCCCATAAGTGACCATTTTCTCCCTCCCTCTGAAATTGCTTCCTAGTGCACGACTCTTCACTCCACACTGAAGTGCGTTGGATGCCTGTTCCTCGTGTTTTAGCACTTACACCAGGTCAGGGTCAGCAGTCATATTTCACTCTGTGGTATCAGTTTGGCCTGAAGAATTCTTTGAAAGTTATGAGTCTGGAAATTAATGTGTTTTAGGCAAGAGTGCACTCCTGGTGCTTTCTATAAGCTCACAGGGAAAGATGGATGTCTGCCAGACCCCAGTGAGTTCACTCAGAGTTATCAATACTAAGAAAGCATAAGCTTAGTGACTGTCACAGGGAAAATGGGCCTAAATGTCGGGACGGAATGGGTGCTCTCAGGGAGTGTAGAGTTTTTCCTGTAGCTTGTCCTGTCCTGTGCCCCTGCTAGTGAAGCCAGTGGAAGCGCTGTTAGCTCGAAGGAGGCTGGATGACTAACTCTGGATGTCTGTGAATATGCTGCAGGGGCTGGCGATATCTGTGAATATGCTGCAGGGGCTGGTGATGTCTGTGAATATGCTGCA
>CAJQZJ010032727.1:1629780-1653559 GCA_907164525.1 Lophiomys imhausi
AGAAGAAGAAGAAGAAGAAGAAGAAGAAGAAGAAGAAGAAGAAGAAGAAGGTTCTTTCTTGTCACCATGTAGATCCCAGGGATTGAATTTAGGTCCTCAGGGTTATGTTGCAAGCACTTGTACCTACTGAACTGTCTCACCGCCTTGGGAGATGCTTTAAGGAGTTCCTGTCCTACTTCTTTGGAGAGCAGAAGCCTCTGCATTATTTTAAGATATAATGGCTGCTTTTCTTTTTCTGGGTCATTGGACAGCCACTTTGAGGACACAGTGTGCGCCAGGGAACTCAGCATGACTTTGATACAAGTCCATGAAGATATCTTCATGGTGGGAAAGCACCAACTAATGCCTTGCAGAAGGACACAGAAAGTGCTTCCATTTGGTACTGGTTGGGTTTTGTCAACTTGATACAGGTCAGGTCATCTGACAAGAGGGAACCCCAAGTGGTCAAATGCCTCCATCAAACTGGCTTGTAGACCAGCCAGCAGGCCATCTTCTTGACTAGTGACTGACTGATGTAGGAGGGCCCAGCTCACTGAGAACAGCACCCAGGGTAGAGAGAGAGCTGAGCAAGCCAGGAAGCAGGGTTCCCTCATGGCCTCTATTTCTGTTCCTGTTCTGACTTCCTGCCATGATCACTTCTGACAAAGACGGTGAGGCGAGCAAAATAAGTTTGTTCCTCCCCAAGTGCTTTGGTCATAGTGTTTATCACAGCAACGGAAAGCAGACCAGGACACATTTAAAACTGGTGGTTCCTTTTCTAGGTATCATGGATTGAGGATTAGAGGCTGCCACTGAGAGAACCAACACAGGAGAAAGTTAGAAAGAGAAAAAAAATAGATTTGATTTTTTATGATTCATGTCCTATTGCCTACATCCCATCTTTCCTTACCTAACATGACCCTCTTTTGGTCTACTGTTCTGACATCACAGTATAACACCATGTCTTATACAGAGTGTTTGATGTGACTTGTTGAATTTAAAAGGACAGATCGAAGACTAAATAAACCATTGTATATTAGAAGTGAGTTCAGGCTGATAGTTTAATTTTCATTTCATTTGAATGGAATTCTGCTTCTATACTCCTGTAGCTGTGAATTGTGTTGGGTTTTTTGGGTTTTGTTTTATGTTGCTGCTGCTCACAACAGGCCACATCACACACTCACTGCCCATTAGGAGTGAGATGTTTGGACTGTACCATTGTGCTTGTGGCCTGTCGTGTGCTTTCAGTTTGTTTCATGGTTATGCTGACTCTCCATTTAAGTAAAGCTTTAACTGAGGTGACTTAGTTCATAGAACGTGACTCTTGTTCCCGCAGTCCTCCCCTTCTCCCCCTCCATTCTCCTGTTGTATTGTCAGTCTGAAGTAAAGGGAGTTTTTATGTTTACATATTATAGATGGATTTTCTTAAGACGTAGGTTCACTGAATTTTTGTCTGAATTTTCCAGTCAGGTTCCTTGGTACATTTAGGAATACCCTGAAAAGTAGGTTGAAATACTCAAATCTTCTGTGGAAGGTATTTCCTATTCTGCAGCCGTTGTTGAAGGGTGTGGATGGTTGCACTGTAAGGCTTAGCCCCAGAGGGCTACTGCCCTAACTACCGGACAACCCTCAATGAGAGATGGAGATTGGATCGATGCAAAAGCAAGGTACTTTATTGTTCCAACACGTGCAGCCAGTGTCCGTGGGTCATCTACTCCCGAGGGAGAGGCAACCATGAAGTCACGAAGCTTTAGGTTTTTATACATTTTTGGGACAGGGTTTCACAAAAGCTTAGGCATCCGTGTAAATTCCTGGAGGAGGGGCCCTGCTTTGAGAATCAGGAACTTTGGTCCTGGTGTTTGCTTAAGGAGAGCTTCCCAATCCTTGGGCTAGGTGGTTGTTTGCTCATGGAGTTTTCTTTTGTTTGTTTGTTTTAATTTATTTTTTATTTCTTCAAGTTACATCTCAATCGCAATCCCCTCCCTACTTCCCCTTCCAGTCCCAACCTCCCACCCTCTTCCCCCTCAAAACCCCATCCACTTCCTTCTTTTTTTTTTTTTTTAAGTTTAAGGTATATCTTTTTCCCCCCAACAGCTCCCCCTTTCAGTCCAACAAATGGCTCTTTCTCTTATAACAACAAATACAATATAAAACAACAGAAATAAGTCGGAGTTTTCTAACCCTGGTAGTCGGGTGTATTTTGTGGTTTTTCTTGGAATTTTTGCAAGGCATTTCCCAAGGACGGCAATTGGGGTGGTGGTGTAACAATGGAATGAGAAGGTCACTGATAAAGTCAGGGTGAAAGACCCGGGGGAGGGAAGTCCCTCTCCCGAATCCTGACACTTGGGATATCACGGCCACCCAAAAACTCACAAAAGACCTTCTTGATGCAATTGAAAGAGGTTTATTTTTGGGGGGGATCAGTGCACTGAGGACACCACTCATATCCCACAGAGGGGTAGAGGAGCCGCGATGCCAATTTGGGGGAGAGTAGGGTATTTAAACTACAACCCAAGGGGGTGAGGGGAAATGCAGGTGGAATGTACCAGCCCATTAGTTAGTCAGCAGGAAACATCCTATACTTGTTTTTCTCAGGAATGAATTTAATCTTACTTTTCTATCGGCTTTGTGGATAGCTAGTTCCTGGAGCGTGGCTGGCCTGGCTCCACTGCCTGCCACGGGGTCTCTAAAATTTTTATTCCTCTCATTCCCCACTCCTTCTAGTCCGTTGTTCTAATCTTAGAACCTATGCATTTGTTTTATCAAATTTATCCTCATCGTACCCCCACCAACCTTGATATTGTTGTCTCTGCATTAAAATCTGTACGGCACTTACTCTTAATTGATGAAAGCACTGAGGGGCCTGTACTATCGCAGCTGTTCCAGTGTTATATCTAATCCTAAAATTACAGCTAAAGTCAGGGAAATAGGCTCTCTCTTAAATCGCTTATGGTGGAAATCAAACTCATCCACAAAGGCATCTGTGGGGAGATAGAGTACTCTAGGCATAAGCTGTATTAACATACAATAATCTTTGGTATCATTAAAGATATTAGTGGCAACACAGGGAGTTAATCCTGTGTTGCAGGCCCACCATTTATTATAGGCAGCAGGTGGGTTTCCTAAACAAGTCCCTTTCCCTGATTTTTTTGTCATGAGCAGGCATCATGGTTGGTGGTGTTATTAAAAGTACCCAACACGGCGATGCCCTCATAGTAAGGGGGTCCAGAAGTAAAACAGAGCCAACATCCTCCACACCGCCTAGCTACACTCCTGTCCCTACCTTCCCTTGGACAGACATAAAAATCTTGTTGAGCCAGCCCACAGCGTCCCTCTGGCCTCCCGCACCCGAACTTTGTTCCTAGCCCTTTAGGGTGTCTTCGTCGAGGCTCCCTCTCACGGAGGTTCTGAGGGTCTGCCTCAGGAATATCCCACTGTTCCAGGCCTGCAGCTAGCGGGCAGAAGTCAGGAAAGGGAGGAGGCTACCTTAGAGATTGACCAGATGACTTCCCCAGTTTGGGAAGCCACCTGTCAAGTAAGTTTTGAGGGTCATGAGGGTTGTCATTCCCCATCTGGAGGGCACCTGCGATGCAGGCGCAGCTTAAGAGGGTCTACAGTCTTTTTTAATCTTTATTTATCCTTGGAAGGTTTAGGAGCTTTCTTATGTGCGAGGCATGGATCCAAGCAGAGATGTCCTCTGCCTTCATTGTGGTGGGGGTGGTCAGGAGCACCATGTATGGTCCCTTCCAGTGAGGCTCAAGGTTCCTAGCTCGATGGCGTCGAGCTCGATGGTGCCAGATGAGTACGGCGTTTCCAACCTGGAACTGATGAGGCGCGCTCAGGTCTCCAGCTTTATAAGCCTCCCTGAGCTGCTCCCAGGCCTCACGACGAACTACTTTAAGGGCTTTCATGCGGGTGAACAAGGGGTTAGAAAGTACAACACTAGGATTAAATATTTCACCTGCCTCAGTGAGAGGAGCCTCCCCCCGCCACACACAGAGAATCTCATAAGGTGTCAGCTTAAACCATCCCGGGTGTTCCTGACCCAGAACAGGGCAAAAGGAAGGAGGGCTGTCCAGTCTCTCCTGCCGGTCTGTAAGGCTAATTTAGTCAAGGTCTCTTTTAGAGTTCTATTTATCCTTTCTACCTGTCCTGAACTTTGGGGACGGTAGGCACAATGTAATTTTTATTTAATCCCCAGTTGAGGGGCCAGTTCCTGACTTACCTGGGCAACGAAAGCGGGTCCATTATCAGACCTAATTACCTTGGGTATTCCAAATCTCAGAAAAATTTCCTGAAGAATCTTCTTACCCATTGTATTAGCGGTTTCAGTCCTTGTAGGGAAGGCCTCTACCCACCCTGAAAATGTATCTATAAAAACTTCAACCACGAAGCTGTTTCCATCAGTGTACCAGTTTGGACTTCCTGGCCAGGGTTGGTCTTCGGCCAGGAGGTCAGGGTAGGAATGGACAGGAGCAGAGCATTGGTCTCAGGTAGTAGAGTAGCAGGATTCAGGACAGCCAGGGGAGCAAATATCACCCTCTCAGTCAATAGTAGGCTCTGGTAGTGGGTCATTCTAGCATTAGTAATCCACCGGTCAGGGGGCTGTCAGATAATGCTCTCAAGGGCGTGGGGTGCCACCACTGTAATCTGCTGTCCCAAAGTCAGTTTATTGGCATCTTTGACAAGCAAGGCCACAGCCGCGATAGCTTTTAGGTACGTGGGCCATCCGCTTGCAACAGGATCCAGTTTATTAGATAAGTAGGACACCGGCCTCTTTCAAGGTCCTGAAGTCTGAGTAAGAACACCTCTGGCAACCCCTACCCTTTCATCTGCATATAGAGTTAAAGGCTTGGTTAAGTCCGGTAGGGCTAAAGCTGGTGCCGTTAACAAGGCCTTTTTGATATATTTAAAGGCCTTCTGATGTTCAGAGGTCCAGGTGAACCCTCCTCTCTCCTTGGTGAGGGGAATAAGGTGGGTGTCAGCGTAGTGAAACTCGGAATCCATAGTCTACAAAAACCAGCAGTGCCCAGGAATTCTCTTACCTGGTGTGGGGTGGTCGGGACAGGAATCTGGGTGACAGTCTTTTTTCTGGCTTCCGTCAGCCATCGCTTTCCATCTCTCAGGGTGTATCCCAGATAGGTGACCTCAGTTTTACACAACTGAGCCTTCTTAACAGAAGCCCGATACCCCAACTCACCAAGTTCTGCCAGCAGTCTCTTGGTTCCTTGGAGACACTCAGATTTAGTTGATGCTGCCAAGAGTAAATCATCTACGTACTGCAACAATGTTAGCTGAGGATTTTCAGCTCTGAAGGAGGCCAGATCCCGATGAAGAGCCTCATCAAAGAGGGTAGGGGAGTTTTTGAATCCTTGTGGCAATCTAGTCCAAGTCAGTTGTCCCGTTAGTCCATTGTCAGGGTCTCTCCATTCAAAAGCAAAGATGGGTTACTTTAAGCAGAAAAAAGCAACCTTTAAATCTAGAACAGAGTACCAATTCCTTTTTGGTGGAAGCGAGCTAAGGAGGTTATAAGGGTTAGGCACAGTTGGATGAATATCTTGAACTCTCTTATTGACTTTTTTAAAATCTTGGACTGGCCTGTAGTCATTAGTGCCTGGCTTCTTTACCAGTAAGAGGGGGGTGTTCCATGGTGACTGGCAAGGAACCAGAATGTCCTGTTGTAACAGTCTGTGAATGTGAGGTCTGATCCCCTCTCTGGCCTCATGACTCATTGGGTACTGCCTTACCCCAATAGGGGAGGCACTGGTCTTCAGTCCCACTACGATGGGGGGAGCTCTTTCTGCCATCCCCAGACCTCTGGTTTCAGCCCAGGCCTTTTGGAATTCTGCCAACCAGTCACTGGTATCCAGGGCCTTTTGTTGCCCGGGAGGCTCATGAAGCTGGTATTTTTCTTTAAGAGCCAGGACCTTAGGGGTCTTGTCCTTCTTTGGGCAATCTCGAGCCCTCTGTCCTTTTTCTTTACAATAGGCACATGGATCTTTTTTCAACCGTCGTCTCTGTTCTCCATTCCCATTCGGTCTAGGTCTTCTGTTGCCCAGGTTCCCTGTCTGTCTAGGCCCTGTTCTTTCTCTCTCTATCTCCTACAACTGTGGCCAGTATCCCAGTCAAGTTTCTTTCTTGTTTGCAATCCCTCCTATCCTCTCTTTCTTCTCTCTCTCTCTCTTTTTTCTTGTTTCTCTTCCTCAGTCTCTCTCTTATGGTACACTTTCTCTGCCTCTCTCATAAGATCCTGCAAAGTATAGTCCTGTAATCCTTCTATATGTTGCAACTTTTTCTTAATGTCAGGAGCTGACTGTCCTATAAAGGCCATAGCCACAGCTGCTCGCTGTCCCTCAGAGGTTGGGTCAAAGGGCAAGTACTGCCTATAGGCCTCCATCAACCTTTCAAGGAATACGGACGGTGGCTCAACAGGACCCTGAAGCACTTCTCTTACCTTAGCCAAATTGGTGGGGTGCCGAGCAGCCCCTTTGAGACCTGCCACTAGGGTCCGGCAGTAAACTGTCAACCACTCCCTACCTTCAGCCGTGTTGAAGTCCCAATTTGGTCGATCAAGGGGGAATCCAGCGTCGATCTCATTCGGGAGGGTAATGGGGGTCCCATTGGTCCCTGGGATATTCTTCCCCGCCTCCAAGAGAATTCTCTCCCTCTCCTCTGTAGTAAAGAGAACCCTCAAAAGCTGCTGGCAATCATCTCAGGTGGGCTGGTGAGAGAACATCAAGGATTCCACCAGACCTATAAGACTAGTAGGGTTCTCATAAAAAGACGGGTAGTTAGCTTTTCAATTATATAAATCAGCTGAGGAAAAAGGCCAATATTGTAAGGGTTGCAAAGCCGGTGGGCCCATGGGGGGCCCGACCGTTTGGAGAGGTAGAGCCACCGTGGAATCGGGTCCCTCCGGGCTCAACCCTCTCCGGCTCTGAGTACCAGTTGCTGGCCCTCCCCCCTCTGCTACTTGTAGTTCCAGGCTCCGGGCTGGGGCTGGCACCGGGGACGCATTCAGTGGCTGGCGTAGGGGCGTAGCAGCGGGGGGCTCGGCCACTCGGGTGGCTCCTCAATCTCAGGATAGATCTTAGGCGGAGCCGAAGGTTTTGTTTCCAAAGCTGGCTTTTGTTTTAATTTGGGCTCTGTGCCATGGAGAGTCAGGGCTCGGGAGCCTGGCTTTTTTTTTTTTTTTTTTCACCCAACGTTTTACCTGTGGTGGTGGGTTCTGGACCAGGTCTTGCCAAACAGTAATGTATGGCTGTTGATCAGGATGAGACCCTGGTCCTTCTTTATAGACAATGGCTTTTACCTCAAAAATAATGGTCCAGTCAAAAGTCCCTTTGGGTGGCCACCCGATGTCAAAAGTAGGCCACTCCGAAGCACAAAAAGTCTGCCACGGTTTTTTCTTAACCTCAACTGACAAATTATGAGGCCTAGTTCTAACTTCAGTCCAATGATTCAGTGTCAAACTTAGAGGAGTCGTTATGGTCTGTCCCATTGTCACAAGTAACACAAAACACAAACACAAGATACACAGAAAAACATTACGAAAAATCCTTCTCAATCTCGAATGCTGGCACCATTCCAGAGAAACAAATGGCTGGGAGGTCTCTCGCGTCCCCTCTCTCAAGAGGACCACTGTATCCTCCCTGGCACCCAAATGGGGCCCTCCCAGGCATCCCTGGGGTCCCCTGTCCTCCTGGGATGTTTCCCAGGGCTACAGCCACTGATCCACTAGCACGTCTGTCTGATCACCCCATCCGTCCATCTCCTCAAGAGACGGAAACGGCTGTCAAACCGAAAGCAACCTTCGCGAAGTCAACTTTTGCTCAACTTTTGCCCAAATCATATTACAGAACCAGACAACAGAGACAAACCCAGGACACAGAGACAGAAATCTCACAAACCAGACAACAGAAATAGGCCCAAGACACAGAAATCTCACCTCCAAGTGGGTTCTTGTGGAGATTGGGGTGGCCACAAATTCCCGGCCAGTGCACCAAATGAAAGACCCGGGGGAGGGAAGTCCCTCTCCCGACTCCCAACACTTGGGATATCACAGCCACCCAAAAACTCGCAAGAGACCTTCTTGATGCAATCACAAGAGGTTTATTTCAGGGGGGATCAGTGCACTGAGGACGCCACTCATATCCCACGCAGGGGTAGAGGAGCCGCAACGCCAATTTGGGGAAGAGTAGGGTATTTACCACAACCCAAGGGGGTGAGGGGAAATACAAATGGAAAGTACCAGCCCATTGTTTAGTTAGTCAGCAGGAAACATCCTATACTTGTTTTTCTCAGGAATGAATTTTATCTTACTTTGTGGTTAGCTAGTTTCTGGAGCGTGGCTGGCCTGGCTCCACTGCCTGCCATGGGGGTCTCTAAAATTTTTATTCCTCTCAAGGGCAGTGGGATTTTACAAACTTTTGCTCAGCTTAAGATGGAGGCCTGAGCCTCGAGTCTATCCTCTCAGTGCTGCATGTGGCTGCACAGGCTCTAACCTCACACCACACGTATCTTTCTGGAGGGTGCTGCCATCTCCGTGGGAGGTAGGCATTGTGAGCTGTTGAGTGTCGGTGGCTTGTGTGTACCAACATGTGCTGTGTTGTAGTTTGACTGTTGTTCCTACCAGATCTGGTTCTGTTTAATACTGACAATGCTGGAGTTTTATAAATGAGCAGCATGACAAAGAACCAGATGGATTTAAGCTCATAAATCTTGGTTCTCATGTCTTTGAAAAGCTTTGTGGTTTAAGTGGCCCTTTACTCTGTGGTAGATGTAAGGAGTACTTATGAAATTGTGGCTCTCAGAAGATTTTCATGATTCTACTAATCTATAAAATCACCCCAGACGAGTTACTTTTCTAGGAACTAGAGCTGCAGCCCACTGTGGCTCTTTTATGCATTGCAATTGTCACTTAAATATAGTAAAAGAGGTAACAGATATCATATGACTTTTACATAACGTGTCTGTATTAGTTACTTTTCAGTTGCTGTGATAAAACACCATGACCAAGGCAGCTTATATATAGAAGGATGGGTTTATCTATCTAAGCTTAAGGTTCCAGGAGGACAAGAGAACCATCACCATGGGGTGGGGGGCAGTTGGCAGCAGGCAGTCATGACAGCTGGAGACATGTCTTAAATTGCTAGCAGGAAGTGGAGAAAGCATGCTCTGGGCATGGCTGAATCTTTAAACTTTCCAAGCCTGCAAGGCCACACTGCCTAAGCCTCCCCAAATAGCACCACCAACTGGGACTAAGTATTCAAATGCCAGAGACAATGGGGGGGGGCATCCTCATTCAAATCACCACAGTATCTAAATTAGTCAAATTCATAGAAATGCTGTAGAGCAGGCAGTGAAGGAGCTGTTTGACTATATGGAGTTTGTTTTTACAGATGAAGTTCTGGGAATCTGTCCTTTAGCAGTGTGAGTCTAAACAATGTCTAGCCCTTCACATCAGAACTACCAAGGCAGCAAGTTCTTGTTTTGTTGTTTTGTTTTTTAAACATAGTAGCATTTGTACGTGATAGCAATGTTGTTGGTAGCTGCTGACTGTGGTGGTGGGGTAACACTAACCAGCTTTGCGGTGGGAGAACTTAAGTCGAGAAGTAGTAGTTTGGTAGCCTATGAGTGCCAGATTGCTTAGGCTGAGGAGGACTCTACAGCCACTGGGCAAATGTATTTTCCATGATGCTAAGATGATGAGTGCCTTGCAGTCTCATCCATGAGAAAAATGTTGCAGAGTCTAAGTGTTGGTTTCTCCTGGATCGTTGATAGCGCGTGAGAATGCCAGCCTGGGTTTGAGCTGCATCATGGTCACAGCACTAGGCGGTCTTGCAGGCTGAGGTCTGTTTAGAGAAGTCAGGTGGCCACTGCTGACTCCTTCTGTGCAGTGCTGATGGGGCTGCAGAATGTCTGACAAGTCTGCATTACTTTCTTGTGTTGTCCTCATGCTGGAGCCCCAACAGCGCGCCCTGGCAGACTGGAGCAGTCTCACCCAAGCTCCTGACATTCCCCAAAGCAGAACTCAGAACAAGGAAGGCCCTTTCTAGTGACCATGATCTTTAACAATCTATTAACTGTTAGGGTTGGAGACAGTGAACAGACGCAGGGTTAGAATCCAAGTTATGGGACGACACACACCCCAGGAGGTGTTTTGGCATTGCATATGGCCTGTGAAATATGAAGAACGGGAGCAGCAAAAATCACAGTGAGAAGATGATTCCACAGAGTGACAGTACCGCATAGACGCAGCACCCATCCAAGATGGAGTGCACATGATGGTGAAAAGGCCTTCTGAGGACAATATCCTGTTTTGCTTTTACGTTTAAATTTTTATTTGTTGATTTTTTTTATTACAAAGAGTTACAGCAATTTATTCTTTTGATTATAATATCTAAAACATTAGCATTAAAAAAGTCACGTATGATATGCACCACATCATCATATTTGCAGTGTGCAGCTTGGTACTTCTGGCCAACATGTACACCAAATAGCTGGGGCTGCAGGCAGGCAGGGCTGCGCTTCTGTCCTCCCCAGAGTCCCTCACTGCCCCACATTCAGGCAGCACCAGCCTTCTTCGGTGACTGCTCTCTGCTTTCTGTCTCCACAGATTAGCTTTTCTTTTTATTATTTCACATAACAGAATTATACAGTACACACACTTTTGTGTATAGCTTCTTTCATTTAGCATGAGGTTTATCCATGTTGCAACTGACAAGATTATTTCTTATTCAGAAATCTTCCATTGAGCTGATAAAGCAACTTGTTTATCCATTGACTTGTTGATGGTTAATTGGATTTCTTAATTCTGAATTTTGCCTTTTATACATAAGTTGCTATGAGCATCCTTTGAAATTTCTGTCTAGTCATATATTTTATTTAATCATTGATAATTTCTCAGGACTGAAATTACTATGCTGTGCAGTTGCATATGCTTAATAGCACAAGAAGCTGCCAAATGGTTTGCAGTTTCACCAGCAATGTGCGGGGCTCTGGTAGTGTTTCCTGTTCTCCAGCAGGTGCCAGTCTTTGTTAGTCGTTCTAATGCTCATAGGGCTTCCTGCCTGCAGTTTTGATACCAGTTTTCCTGATTATTTGACATTAAATATCTCTTCATAATCCTGTCTTTTATCAGTGTGTTATCAAGGATTTAATCCATTTGAAAACTTGCAAATATAAGCTTAACAAGGCACAGGAGTGCTTTTCACGTACTGCTTTGCCAGGTCTGTGTTCAGGATAAAACTTTGTTAGTGGTCTGGCTCTTCCTTTTGTTAAGGATGTCTTAGGAGAACCTAAGGTAAGCTAGTCATGGAGGTTCACAATTCTGCCCACGTGTCAGACCACCTTGAAGCCCAGACTGGAGCCTGAACTGTGGTAGACCATGTGGACACCACCTCATCTTGACCAGGACTGCTCAGTTTTGCATCTGTTTAAATATAAACCTCAGATCAGGACACAGAAGACAGACTTGCTAGAAATTGGGGGTGTCAGGGTACCCAGAGTCAGTCTTTGTGTGTCTCACTACTGTGTGTTTAGTGGGCATATTGAGATGTGTGGTGAAGGCCCTACCAGGGTCAAGACCTTGACCTACCACCTCAGTAATGCTTCTTCAGAGTTCAATCTGCTTCAGTACTACGGGTATATTTTTGTTTTAGATACTGTATCTCCCGAAGTTTTGGCTTGTTCTCATTTATGTTTTTGTGGTGATAGTCATGTTTGTCTTTAAGTACTTAGTCATGCATGTTCAAAGTCTTTGATATAATTTCTGGCTTGTTCTTTTGGCTCGTGGTCCTTACTTTATGGCTAGGTATATGCACTACTGTTCACCATGGCAGGCTATTGTGACTGTTACTCCTGAAAGGATCTTACTTCTTTCTTTTAGAGGGTTCGCATTATCTTGGAAAGCACTTATGTTTTGTAAATTGGTGTGTGTGGTTGTCTGCAACACCAAGGCCAACAGAGTAAAATGGTCTCTGTGAGATAAGAAGGCAGTTCAGTAGTTGGTGTTGGTCCAGACTTTGAGAGTCTGACACCATGTAGTTTATTTTAGGCATATGTAAGCACAGCACAACTTGGTGAAAAATTTCCTGGTGTTAATTAACTCAATCTCATGTACAAAATTAAGCTTAAGACATGATTACATTGAAACTCTTTGTAAGTACATGTGAAATCTTCCATAAAGGTGAAAAACAAGCTCATGTTGAGGGTCTAGGGGATGCTCTTGTGTGGTTTTGATCATACATGTAGCGTGAAGGTTTCCAGGCTGTTAACCACCTTCACTCCCAGCCTTCTGGGTGGAGAATGGGTTGTACATCTGTCTCTTATGAGACAGTCCTGCATAGTTAACATTCCTGGTTTCCCTAATGCTTATCTGTGAGCACAAGAGCCTCGGTGTGTCCTGCAGATTGGGTTCATCTTTTCCAGGCCTGTGTGTAGACTTTCTCCAGGGGTAAATTTTCCCTCCTACTAGCATCCATTTGTTTTTCCTGTTCTACCTGTCTCCTGAAGGTGAAGCTCTCGTGAGGTATGGACATTACTTCCTAGCCATTATTCTTATCTACCCTGTCTATGCACAGATTATTATTGAAGAAACATCTATTTACCACATTGACTCTAGAGCTTTTTCTTTCGTCTAGCTGCCTGTGTCCTCAGGTTCCAGCTGTTTAGCTTAGCAGACTGCTGCCTTGGTCTGTGTTGGTCTACCTGCTGCTGCTCAAGTACCCCCCCCCCCCCCCTCCCTGCTGCTCAAGCCCCCCCCCCCCGTCTACCTGCTGCTCAAGTACCCCCCCCAACACACACACACTTTGCTAGATTTCGAAGTCCTGATTAAAGGAACACTTGAAAAATTTTGATCATATTAGTAAGACTTGAAGATCTTTCCAGGTTGGTTTTAGAGGTTAGTGTAGAAATACTAATTAGCTCCTTGACCTCAGTAAAAACATCTTCAGGTTATGAAGTCCTACTGTAACCTGTTCTCCCAGAATACAGATCAAAGAAGCTTACAGCATGTATGAACTATCTGAAGTATGGTGTCATAGTTGGCATTTGTGAAGATTTTTAGCTAATAGGAATATTGGCTATATCATCAGATCTGAAGAGGCTACCATCTGTGAGAGAGTTTGGGGGTGCCATTGAAAGTGCCTTGGTTTAAATCCTGCTCTGCTGTGTTACCTTCTTCAAGTCACGTGCTTTCAAAATTGTGATCTTCTGTATTTAGTAGAAACTGACCTCCCATCCTCATAGGGCTGTTGGAGCTGAACTGTGGGTGTTTGTATGCATTCAAACGACTCTGCACATGGTTGGAGTAAGCATTCACTGTGCTATTATTGTGGCTCAAAAGAGAAATAGCCATTTTCATGGGAACATTCCTTGTTTTTGTGGGTTCAAGAGTATGCTTTACAGTTTGTAAAATGACAACGTGAATCTGCTTTCAGTGCCAAGAAGATGTCACTAGTGACGTGTTCTGGGCCTTCCCAGCTACTGCATTCTCTTTCCACACTGAAGGGTTTTTTTGTTTTTAATTGTTGCCTTTTTAAAAAGTTGATTGACAAATGTTAGTGTACAAAGTAGCAACTTTTATTATGTTTTATATATATATATATATGTGTGTGTGTGTGTGTGTGTGTGTGTGTGTGTGTGTGTGTGTGTGTGTGTATGTAGGATACCTGTTTATATTTTCCTATGTTGTCTGGCTTTCTTAAAAATAGTTTTAGTACACATTGATTTTGTCATAAGCAAAATATAATCTATTGATGAGGTGGTGTTAAGCATTCTAAATGTTAATTAATTGGTCCTGCTTGTTGTCTCTTACTTCCATTGTCTCTGATTGGTTGAATAAAATGCTGAGGCCTGAGATTGTGCAAAGACAGAGAAAGGCGGGACTAAGGTGCATGGGCTTCTGAGAGAGAGAGATTGATGGGAAGAAGAAGCCAGGAGCAGGAAGAAGGAGGACACATGCCATGGGTTAGAGAAAAGAACATCATTCCACATGATCTGGAACATAAGCATAGCGTGGAGAATAGCAGTCCAAGGGGATATATGTATAAATGGGGTCATATTTGAGAAATAGAATTAAGAGCTAGCTTAGATGGGCTAAGATTACACAATTCAGGCCAAGACTTGTTAAAATCCATGTGGTATCTGTGTGCTCGTTTATAATGGTAGGTTAAGGATTAACCCTACCAATCAATGATGATATAAATACTAAGTAATAATTTAATTAGCCTTTTTAAAAAATATTCTTTTTTTAATCTTTTAAAGATTCTATGTAGGCTGCCATTTGAAGATTATAACTTCATAATTTACTACAATTCTGTATTTGATAGTTGTAAAGATAGTGAGGGATAACTTGTTAAGAAGCAAAACTTCTATTTCCTGAGTGCCTTTTTTTTAAACATCGGTGCTTAAAATGTATGTTAAAAACATCCTTCAATGAATTTCAAATCTACTTCATTGAGAAATCAAATACTCTGGGCATAGTGACACTTGCCTTTAATGTCATCACTTAGGAGACAGAGACAGGTCTACACAGTGAGTTCCAGGCGTATAGGCCACAAGGCTACATAGGGAGACCCTGTCTCGAAAAACAAAACAGCACACACACATCAAATAAATAAAAGTAGAGATCCCTGTGGATATGATGGCGTATCTGCTGCAGCTCACGTAACTAGCTGTCCATCAGTTTTGAGACCTAGGCTGTACTGTGCTATCTTCTTGTGTTAGGCTCGAGTGTTGAGACTCTGAAGACCCAGGAGCCGATTCTGATGCAAGCACAAGAGGATTTTATTGTGAGCTCGAGTTCCATCTCCCCCGTCACTCCAGTGCAGTAGAGGACAAAGAGAGCCTTGAACACCAGAATTAAGGGGCTTTTATGCAGTGAGACAAACAAGTTATGCTGTGTAACATCATGATTGGAAGAATATAGGGGATGCTGAGAGATCAAAGCCTGGTTGCTGTGAATGCAGCTGCCAAACTACAAACGGCTGAGAACAGTTAGGGAAGAGGGGCCATAGTTTCTCAGAGCTATTTTAGCTGTTGCTAGGGGACAGGGGCCTAGATTGAAGTAACAGGGTTTTCTGAGAACTCAGGTTCAGGGCCCGGTGACAAAATGGAGTCACTGCTATCAAGGGTGGGCTTTCAGTGTAATGAGAATGCTTCTCGTTTCCATGTTTGCTTTGCAAACAACACAGCTCTGAGTATGTTTGGACATGTGTCCTGAGGCCCTGAGTACTTGAATCACAACCATACAATCAGGAGGTGATGGAGGGAAGCAGGTGGGTTAGAGGTTTTGTTCGGAAATAATAACTAGTGGGGGTCAGGCTGGGGCAGGACAAGGAAAAGGATGACGTCTAGGTGTTAAATTGAGATTCTGTTTACAGAAATAAGATAATTCCCAGCAGGTAGGCTGATTAATTTTGTTGTGTTGCAAGCTTTAGTTTTTAGATCAGTATTAGGTTTACAAAAATTTGAGTAGAAGATACAAAGATTTTCTATGTTGTTCTGTCCTAACCTGTACACTAACACATACAGAGTCTCTGCTATGGTCAGACATGCTCTGCAGAGTGACCTGTCAGTTACAGTTGATGAACCAGCATTGTCATGTTATCACCTGGAAGCCATAGTTTACAAGGAAGTTCACACTGGCTGACATGTATGTATCATGCATGCCTGACTGTTCAAAAATTGTGCTGCTGAGGTCGAAGTTTGGCATTCCTAGATAGTCCCCAGCTTGGTGCAAAATGATGGACTCCCTCTATCAACAGAATTCCCTTCTCTCTGCCTGATCTAGGGAAACTGTATCTGCGGAATGTCACATAACCCTCAAGAAAATGACAGTTCCAACCCTTTCTCCCGATAAGAGACTGATTCAGTAAGCACCTGGGATTCCTGGAAATGACCTTTGTTTATGCTTCTAACTGTACCTGAAGTTCTTCCCCCACCCCTGATGCCCATAGGATAATTAGGTCCTGGATTCCCCTTATGATGGGACCGTGCTGCTGCATGTAAATGTAGCATCCCTAGCTCCAGCCAATCGAACACATTCACTCCCAAAACCCCTCCCACTGCCCAAGGTTTATAATGTTCCTGTTCACCAAATAAACTCTTTGTATTCCTCCACCATGATTGTCTGCGATTCACTGTTTATTTTGGGCTTGAGAAGGAAGGGCCTTCTCCTCTCCCAGAAGAATTCATCACTGGATCTGCATGCCCAAACCAAGTTCTTGCTGTTGACATCCAGAGCTCACTTCGGGGTGTCTGGAGCACCTCCACCTTGTTGCTTACCTGTGGTGGTGGCAGCAGTGGCAGTGGGTTTCTGACTGTTCCCGAATCAGCCTCCAGATCCTCCTGAGGCAAGTTGGACTCCTGAGGCAAGTTGGACTTCTAAAGTCACTTGGCTCGGTCCAAGAGCTCTGAGCTCCTTGAAGCTGCCCAGCCCAGCAGCTTAACTAGAAGAACTGTGACTTTTCTCTACTCTGCAGAGAGGATCTCACTCTCCTATATGCTTATCACAAAGGCTATTAACACCTGGCAGTGAAGATGATCTTTTCTCCTGCCTCTCTGGGATATGGATCCCACCCATGTTTCATCCTTTTCTGCCCAGAAACTGATGTAGCCTGAACCTTCTGGGGGAGAAGTGCACACTTCTGGCTTGGTGCCTGACAAGGTACGAACTTCCTGTGAGAGTACCTGCCCAGGTCCCAATAGCTTCCAAGAAGATGCAGAACAACACCTGACAAATTCCTTGAGCTGTCCACTCATCCTTCACTCCCAGGCCATGAGTTAGAATCACTCAGTGTGGCACCTAGAACTGCTATTTCCTTAGTAACATGCATCCAAGCTCCTCTGGCTCCATGGTTGCATGGTGAGTGCTGCACATTATCTTACTGCCTGGATGTGTAGTTTATATGCATTGCTACTAAAGACTGTCATGGCTGCTCCCAACTTTGACAGTTACAAATCATATAGGTCTGAATGTCTGTATGTAGGTGTTTATGTAGACACCATATGTTCACATACCCTTTAGGCTCTTATCAAGGGATGTGACAGCTATACTTTGCAGTAAAGATATGTTTAGCTGTGTAAGGAACTTGCCACTTTCTCCCAAAGGCCCCATTCCACTTTTGCATCCTCACCCGTAGCGAATGAGTGTTCATGCCTGTTGTGTGTCTTCAGGGTTCTGAGTAAGGCCTTTCCGGCACCTAATCATAGCACTTTATTTGATCTGTGTTTTCCTGATGAGGTATGATGGGGAGCATCTTTCACTTCTAACATCATGTGTTTATCTTCCTCTGTGAAGTAGTTCATTAGAATCGTTGCTATATTTTGAATGAGCTGTTTGCTTTCTTCTGATATGTGTGTCTACAGGCATGTACACAAGTACGTTGAAGCCCACGGTTAATGTCTGAAGTCTTCCTTGATCAGTCTCTACCCCATTCATTGAGTCAGGGTCTCTCTGTTGAGTCCAGAGTTTGCTGATGTGTCCAGTCTAGCGAGCCAGCTTCCTCTGTGATCCTGTCTCCTGCTGCTGGAATTACGGGTGGTTTACAACACCCACCAGGTGTGCACATGAGTTCTGGAGATCTGATGTCTGACAGGCACTTTATACTTTGAACTCGCTCTAGACCCCTGAGTTGTTTTTATTATTGAATTAAAGAGTACAGTGTACACTCTGGTTAACTGTGCATATATTATCTCTTATGCATATATTTCTAGTTTGGAGCTATTCTCGTTTTTTTACAATGCCCTCCATAGAGCAGAGAAATTTAACTTTAATAACATCTACTATGTGAGTTCTTTCATGATGGTATCTAAAACTCATTACAACCAGAAGTTAAGGTTTCCTTAGGTTCTCATCTAGGCATTTTAGTTTTTTGTTTTTAATACGGTCCGTTACTCATTTAGAGTTAATTTTTGTGAGGTATGTAGGTCTGCGTTTAGATGTCTTTTTAAAAGATGTGAACCATGGGCTGACATTCGGGCTCCATGTGCTCTGACAGGTGATTGACAGATGATTGGAGCATCTCAGTGTTGTGTTGTCTGCAGGATGCTGCTTTGGATTTGGATTGTGAGAGGAGAGGGCTGGCAGAGCCACGGGCTCCTGTGTGAGTGTCCATGTGTCTAGTCCAGTTCTCGGCTGTGCTGGTGGAGGTGCTGCTAAGCTAAGTTTTAGGTGGGGAAGATTTTCTGTCGTTTCATTCGTTTGTCCATATCTGAGCAATTGGAGTGCAGTGATGTGAGGTAAAAGACATGGTTTTCTGGCTAGGACAGTGGGGAATAAGCAACATGCCAGTGTGAAGGGTTCAAGCAACTGCAGATTCAGTGGTCTAAATGGCACAACAGCCTTTTTTTTAAACTTGAAGTTCTAAAAGAGTCTAAAATGAGTTTTACTGAGGTAAAGTTCTAATCAGCAGAGCTATGTTCTGTCCAGAATCTGCCCGCCCTTCCCAGCCACTTGAGGCCCCCTGGATACCTTGGCCTGCTGCAGTGCCCTTTGTCTTCAAAGCCGTCAGATGTTCAGGCTGCCACAAAGGATTATGTCCCACTTTCTTCTTCCACCTTAAGGGCTTTCTGCCTGTCGAGCCACCTGAGTATTCAGAACCTGCTCCCTGTTGTAGAGATTCGCAGATAGAAATTGCATCTGTGGTTTGAAGTTTCTTGTGCCAATTAACTAGAATATTATACATGGTGGAAAGAAAGGACCAGCTCCTGAAAGCTGACCTGTAAAGCTCTCCACATGTGCACCTTGACAGTTGTGCGCACATATATACACACACACACACACACACACACACACACATTCACACAAATTGCACATACACACTCATATATATATATGAAACATACAAGTATATATACACGAAAATAACAATTAAATAAGCGTATATACACATACATCCCTAAAAGTGTTATGGGCTTTATGTGTGTTGAAATTTATGCTGAATCCAGTAGATGGATAAGATGTCTAAAAGCTGCTAAGTCACCCAATCCTTTAAGAACTGAGACTCCGTGATATCTAGGAGCTTGGTGTGCTTGTCATTGTGGTCTATGTGTATTGAAGTGTGCATTGTAGGGTCCTAAACATCCTGCAGTTTCCAGGAGTCACAACAGGTCACGTGGGGCGCGAGACCTTTGCTTTATTGATGGGTGACCCTGTGACAGTCACAGCGAGTGGAGCTGACACAGCTCTAAGTTGTTTGTCTGGGTCTGGTGTGGTGTGGGGGTATTTATGGCCTTTGGGGTGTGTTTAGAAGAGAAGAGTCCTCCCGTGAGCTCCGCACATAGTCGTTGACAGGAGTCTTACCTACCCCGTGGTTCGAAGGCTGTCCTGGGCGGCAGGATCACAAGATAAACACAAGCTCTGTTGTGATTTTATGCTTTTCAAAAAGAGCTTTTAAAAGTTTACATGTTTTATTACTTAAGAAGGTATTTATTGTTTTTTTTATAATGCGTATGACTGTTTAGTTTCCTTTTCAGTTTATCTTTCTTAGTGATAGTGACCCTACTCAGCTGCCCCTGTCAGCCCCCTCATATATCTCTGCCAAGACAGAAGTCTTTATGCAGCGTGGAATAGATGGAGGCTTGAGTCTTTCTTTCTTGTTGGGTCTGAGCAGATTTCTTATGGAAGACAAGTTGGAAGGTGAGGCAGAGCTGTAGGATTTTCTAGCTGCTGTGCCCTGGGATGTTTCCAGTGTATTCTGTCACTGGTCAAATGGAAACGTAAATGTTCTCTTTGTACACATTCAGCCTTTATCTTAGCTATTTGTTAAGGGGTTAACTTGGGTTGTATATCTTCTCACACGAAAGGGACTTTGCAGTGGTCCCCTGTTTCCATTACAGTAGTAGATATATGGTAAGTTAAACCATTCTTTTTTTGTGAAAGTCAAATGTAATATTAAAAGTATGCAGTTTTCTAGATATTTGTGCACATTAAAAATAGTTTGTTATTCCTGGTCCTTTGTAGTTGTTAGACAGTGTAGGGGACTAGTCACAACCCATGTGGCAGATTACAAGAGCCTGAAATGCAATGACTACAGCATGGGGCAGCAGGCCATGTTGGTAGACACTGCAGTGTAGCACTGACCATCCTCACATCCTGTGGGTGGTCAAGGCTGCAGACATGCTGATGGCCTGCCCAGGCCCTGCAGGGAGTCTGTGAGAAAAGACCACAGGCACCGTTCCTCAGGGCTCTCAGGCCTCTTTGGTTGCTTAGCCCTGCCAGCCTCCACTCTCTTCCTTTCTAGAGCCTTCGCCTTTAGATGTTTGCTATTTCGACCTTTTCCCAGGCAGGACCTTCTGGGATGTTTTTGACTTTGCTTTCACTGTCCGGCTTTAAAAAAAAACTTACTTAATACTTCTAACGTATCTTTCAGCACAAAGCTGAGTTAACCTTGTGGTCATAGGGAGTTGGCAACTCCTCAGTCTCAGCAAACTGAATTTAATACATTTACTTATTTCTTAAAAACAAAAAAACTCAAAACAGCAACAGCAGAAAACCTTAAACTGGTCTCATGTTTCCCTCTAATACTTGTCTGAGGCATCTTGTTTCTTCCTTGATTAAAACTGACATCATTGTTGTCTACTTTGTTCTTCAGTAATCTATTTATTTTTGTTGTTGGTTTTTGAGGAGGTTGACCTAGGATGCGCCATTACACATAACAGAATAAGGTAAAGGAAAGGTATAAAACAGAGTGACTTGCCAGCTTGTATATCGTAAAACATAATCCCTAATAAAATCAGTACAAACTGTACTTTTTCTATAAGCTGATAAAGATGGATGCATTGTCTATAATTACAATTTATAAAAACATTGTCAGACCAGCATAAAGAGAAACAATGATCATATGTTTTGGAATGAATTCCAAAATGAGTTCCCACACAAAACCTTGTTCTGTTAGATGGATTTGGTGATTTCCGTTCATGATAAACCTCCTGGAGTCTCTATTCTGATTGACTCTGTTGAGCTCAGCTCCAAGCAACTTCACTGAAGGTGCTTTGGGGCTGTTCTGGGTCCTTCTGTTTTTCAGGAGTCCTGCTGTGTGTGGACCTGGGCTCTTTGATAGGGCCAAGGGTGTGGGCGCAGTGGGGACAAGTCAGAGGTACCAAATGTAACTGCACTTGGGTTTGTCTTTGCTTTATGAAGTGAAGAATTGGTTTCCAGAGGAGCAAGCAAGCAGAGTGGTTTAGGACTTAGAACCCACCATGTGTGATTTGCTAATCAGGTCTAATCAAGGATTTAGCACTGCATCTTCAGTCAGCTTATTCTGATGAGGAAGTGTTTAGTGCTCCCTTACTGTGCTTGCTCATTTGCCTTAAGAAACCAGGGCCAACCCTCCTCTGGATAAGTCTGGAAGACCTTTAGAGCCTGAGGCTAGGCTCACTGTGTGCGGTCCTGGGAAAGTTAGCAGTCACAGATACTCTTAGAACATGTCTGCAGCTGACCATGTCCTCCTGCAGGGCTTACATAGGAAAGGCCCTGGCCACAGAGAGCCCTGGCTACGGAGGAGGTGGGATTTTCTTGAAATTGAAGTGCTGGACATTTTAAGTGAGTTTAGACTCCTTTTCTTGAATTAACCGAATGTCCCTGGCTAGGGTCTGTAAAGAACAGGTTAGCTTGTGCTGGCTGTGTTTGTAATTATCAGTGGTGCTACCCTGTCTCCAGTGATGTTTGCAGTCCACCCTGCCCTAGGTAGGGGTGCTCACCTGTGCTTTGTGCTTTGGCTCTCAGATCCCTGTCAGGACCATGGGGGGTTTATACAAGTGAGTCTGTAAAAGGTAGAGAAGTGCTGTACACCCTTTAAAACATGGGAGTGTCTTTTTACAAAGGAACTCTGTCCAGCAGAGCTGCAGGTGGCCTGTAAGTGTAATGGAGGGTCGTGGGCTTCATAGTCACTCCCCTTTGCTGTTTTCAGAAGCACTTGGTACTTCTGGCCCTTCTGCATTTCATGACATGGCCTTTGACAAGCACTGCGACTCACCATCTTTTGTGTTTTCTGCTATGCTGCTGCAGGGTACGATACAGTTTTTGAAAGCACCTCAAGAGCTCCGTCTTTGGCAGTGTGGTCCTTAGTGTGGCTAAGTTGGGAGGAGGTAGACCTTTAATAGGTGGGATCTGTGGGGAGCTTCTAGCACCTCAAATGACCTAAGTTAGTCTGCAGCCTGTCAGTCACATACACCTCTGATGTGAAGCCTGCTGCTGTGAGGTAACATGGCTAAGGGAACTCCCACCAGAGCCTGAGCAGTGCTCTGTGGATTTTAGCCTCTCAGTTGTGAGCTGAACTCCCTTTTCTAAGCAGCTTAGCATCTACTTTTGTGCTATATTGGAAAATAGACTCACACACACTCCAGTCAGCGGGACTGTGCTCATTCCCTTTCTCCCTGGGCAGTCTAAGCTGTCCTTGAACTTGGAATCTTTTTGTCTCTGTTTCCCAAACACTGCTCAGCTCCAACTGCTGTTTAAAATTTTTCTATTTATTTGTAGTTTTTGTATGAAGAAGAAAAATACATCTGACAAAATAATTATTACTTTTGCCTTTAAAAATCACATATTTTGAATTCACCCTGTTTCACAAATATTAATTTTAAAACGTAATTGCTTATGACTTGAAAGAAACATTGCTGCCCTATGAGATAAAGTTCTGTCATTAAGAAATGTGACATAAGATCTGGTGTGGCTCCCTTTTTCTCTCTATCTCAGTGTTTCACTGAACATTTAAAGCAAGATCGTTGGTGTTGACTAATGTCAAGGTTGGGTCAATGTCCTGCCCCAAAGCTGGGAAAGCCTGCTCTTATTAGGGACAGACCTCTCTGCTTGCTGTCCTGTTGTCTTTCTAGCTTTCTGGGAAGTGAGGAGCACCCCTGACGTCACATGTAGGGGTAGAAGTTTCTTGTTTCTCTGTGATTGATAATGTAGGCTGTTTATAGTGATCGGCTCAGTATATTGCTGGCTGAATCTACCAAATGCCTCACTGAGGTTTTCAAATTTCTTCTTCCTGCATTCTCCATTGTGTGGGTATACTTGCAAATACTTCATTCTATGTGTGTGTGTGTGTGTGTGTGTGTGTGTGTACATGTTTATATATATGTATAATTTTTATTTCTTTTCTTAAAGATTTGTTTATTTAATGTATATCCTCCATCTTCATGTACACCTGCATGTCAGAAGAGCGCATCAGAGCCGGGCAGTGGTGGCGCACGCCTTTAATCCCAGCACTTGGGAGGCAGAGGCAGGCGGATCTTTGCGAGTTCGAGGCCAGCCTGGTCTACAAAGTGAGTCCAGGACAGCCAGGGCTACACAGAGAAACCCTGTCTCGAAAAACCAAAAAAAAAAAAAAGAAGAGCGCATCAGAACACATTGTAGATGGTTGTGAGCCACCATGTGGGTGCTGGGAATTGAACTTAGGACTTCTGCAAGAGCAGCCAGTGCTCCTAACTGCTGAGCCATCTCTCCAGCCCATGCAAATGTATCTCGGTTGGTTGGTTGGTTGGTTCTGCAGGACACAGTTTATCTGAGCTTAAAAGAACAACAGGCTATTTAATGATCAATAGTGGTTTATAATAAATGTGTGTGTGTAAGTGCATGTTCATGTGGATGTCTATGTATGAAGGCTGAAATTTAGTATTGTGTATCTTCAGTCAACTTCTACCTTACTTTTTGAGACAAGTTCTTACCTAAGCTGGAACTTACTAATCAGCTAGACTGGTTGGTCAGCAAGCCCCTGGAGTTCTGCCTTTTCCCCAGTGCGGGGTTACGGGTGCCCGTCGTCACCCCTGGAGTTCTGCCTTTTCCCCAGTG
>CAJQZJ010032727.1:1654975-1724714 GCA_907164525.1 Lophiomys imhausi
GTGTGTGTCTATGTCTATGCGTATGTGTATGTGTGTCTTTGATTGTCTGTGTGTGTGTATGTGTGTGTGTCTATGTGTGTGTCTGTGTGTGTGTGTCTTTGTCTGTGTGTGTGAGTGTGTGTCTATGTCTATGCGTATGTGTATGTGTGTCTATGATTGTCTGTGTGTGTGTATGTGTGTGTGTCTATGTGTGTGTCTGTGTGTGTGTGTCTTTGTCTGTGTGTGTGTCTATGTCTATGCGTATGTGTATGTGTGTCTATGATTGTCTGTGTGTGTGTATGTGTGTGTGTCTATGTGTGTGTGTGTGTCTGTGTGTCTTTGTCTGTGTGTGTGTCTGTGTGTGTGTGTCTTTGTCTGTGTGTGTGTCTGTGTGTGTCTATGTCTCTATGTCTATGCGTATGTGTATGTGTGTCTTTGATTGTATGTGCACTCGTGTCAGGGTGTGTTGGGGTGTGTGTGTAATGTATCTGTGTGCACACACGTGTAGAGCCACAGGTGGATATTGGATGCCTTCCTCTGTCACTGCTCATCACAGTTGACACAGTCTCTTATGGAAGTTGGTACTTTGCCAGCTAGACTGGCTAGCAGTGAGCCCCAGGGATCTTCTCTTTCAGCTTTCCCTAGTGCTGGGGTTACAAGTACAAGCCACCACAGTCATCTTGGATGCTTGGGATCCAACTGAGGTCCTCATGCTTGTGTGAAACACACTTTATCAATTAAGTTATCTCCCTAGCCTTTTAGCCTATCTTTTCAAGGGAAACAGTATTTTGCCTTTATAATATGAAGAAAAAGATAAGAGGAAATAATTTTAATAACATGCATGTAATACCTTGGGTCCTCTTGCTCGGAGGATGTGAAAATAAGAACGACACAGGTCTCAGAGCCATAGAGAAGGGGTATTGCTGTACAGCAGATGCCAGCAGGGGCCACCTGCTAGGATAAACGGCTCCATAAAATACAGTATAATAATCTCACTGCTAGGACCTGAAGGCATGTCACAAGGCATAGTCTTAAACCAAGGCAGCGTATAGCTTAGCTCTTGGGAAACTAAATGATAAATGACACATAAAATGGTCAGGAGCTCTTAGACTTGGTGTCACAAACAGAACCTGTATAAAGAAGGTTCACCTGAAAAAGAAAACTGTAACAGTAAATTTTCATTTATCAAACATATTTATTAATACTTAACAATTAACTAATATTTACCTATAAAGTTCCTAAATCCTAAAGCCTGAACCCTAACTCTAAGACGTAATCTAAAACACCCTAATACCTATAAAACAAACATTTAACACTAATCTACAGTTTCTCAAAAGGATATTCTCTTAGATTAATTCTCTACACATGGATCCCTATGGATGGCTGGTTTTCACAAAATCTTTCAGCTTTAAGGTCTATGAGTTTCGTTCGTCAGATCTTAAGTCATTTTATAAATTTTATATGTTTCAATCATTGAAGTGGGGCGGCCCTTATATCAAGCAAGAATTGCCTCCGCGGTCCTAGGACCCAATTATTTCAAGGTTAAAGGTTTTTCAGTCCGGCTCACCATATTAGGTTCTGAAGCTCCAAGGAGAAAACTTCTGATGGACTCTCAGTCCCAGTGTCCTGATATTCCAACCATTCTGATGCACTTGTTTAGAGGGAGAAGTTTTTCTGTTCCATTTGCTTTCCCAGTGTGGTTTCTCTGTAGGTCGGTGTAAAATGGTGATAATAGCGGAATGTGGTAAAGCCTCTGGGCAAGGTGAGGAGGAAGGCCTGCTGAGGCCGCGTGGCAAAGATCTCAGAGTAAACTCTGGCCTCTTGTTGCCATAGTTCCTGGCGGGCTTTGCAGGGTACGCCCCTCACAACTGTGCTTCATGTGGTCCCATGATCTGCTTTTTGGCGGGCTTGTTCTAAGGCATGCCCTTCAATGTCAATCATATCTGGAAGTAACTGGATCCACTCATATCTTTTTACCTGAGAGGCCTGTCTTTTGTTATTTCAAAAACCCTGTGCTGCTAAATGCTATCACTAACCCCACCACAGAAAACAAACAGAAACAATTGAGTGTGGGACCCTCATGAAGAGTGCCAAGACAGAGGAGGAAGAGTGCTCAGACACATGTGTGATGAACTTAAGGCACTGTTAGGGAAACAGTCCATCTAGAGAATGGGAAAACAGACACCCAACAAGAACACGAAATGCATACATGAGCAAAATGACCAAGCAAAGCACTGGCCAAGATCTTCAGTGTCATTAGCCATGAGGAGACAGATGACATCACCATAACCAGCTACCATGCACACCCGTCAAAATGATGGAGCCAGAATCCAGAGAGAATACTATATGCTGGCATAAACTTAGTCAAGTGTGTTTCTCATGCATTTTTGGTAAGAATATGGATGTGGATGTCATCAGGTATCCAAAGCAATTGCCACTCATAGCTCCTAGTGCCCTGTGCACTTGGGTGGATTGCTGCCCTATATGGGAAGTGATGTGTGTGAGATAGTAAGAGTGGGATTGGGAACAGGAAAACTTTCAGGGTGACACTGCCAGCAGATTCCCACTACAGGGAAAAAGCTCCTTTTCAAGCAGAAGGAAAATTACCAAAAATTTATGAACCCTTTATAAGTATAATATATCAGGTTTCCATGTCCAGCTCAGGGCAGTGAGTCTTACTCCTGGCTGCGCACCAAAAGTCCTAGTGTAAATTACAAAGGGAGCAAATGTGCACTTCTGTCTTCAACCATCTGGCCTGTGGTAACAGTTCCAAGCCTGTGGTGAGAAGCACCAACCTGTGGGCTGCGAGACATGCAGCTCTCAGCAACGGACAGAACAAGTGCTGTTATGACTGGGACCTCGATCTCACTTTCCTCTTCTTCAAACCTGGGCACCCTCCTCATGGCAGCCATGACCCTGACTCAGAGGCAGGGGGAGCGGTGCCATGCTAGACTCTTATGTCCACATCCAGAGGAGAGAAGACAGATGAAAGCAGTGCCACAAGAGATGATCACACCACAACGGCAGGATTGCTGACAGCTTGGCAGGTGAGACAGTGAGAGGGTATAAAAGACAATAAAACAAAATGTCTAAAATTTTGTCTTGAACAGCTGTGGGACTGTAGAAGCATTTATTTGAATAACAAAGATGAGAAAGAGCTTTAGGAGATTTGGGCTAAGGGTTGTGGGTATGTTAAGTTTGAGCTACTCCTTATAGAGTTTAACAGTGTCTTCTAAGTGGTTACAAATGACCTGGGCCTGTGGGAAGAAGGTAGGGCTGGAAGGATTGCCTTGATGGGATGGCTTGGAGTTCATATATGTTCAAAGGCTCAAGTGTTGAATGAAGACTTGGGACCCCAGCTGATGGTACTGTTGGAAGGTGATAGAACCTAAGTCCATGTGACCTTGTGGAAGGAAGTTCACACTATTGGAGGCATGAAGGAGACACTGAAACCATGGCTTCCTCCTACCCCTGCCTTACTGTATTCTGTGTGCCTAAAGTGAGCAGATGTCTCTGTCATGTACTCCCACCACATCATGTAGCCTAAAGGAACAGAAGAACCAAGTGACCAAGGACTGAAACTGAGCACAAATAAGGCCCTTTTTCCTCCTCTTAGTCCTTTTTCTAGTTCTGTACCTCTTGGTCTTCTTGTTCTTGGTCCTCCTCCTCTTCCTGGTCCTGCTCCTCCTCTTCCTGGTCCTCCTCCTCCTCTTCCTGGTTCTCGTCCCCTTCCTGGTCTTCGCTTCTTTCTAGTCCTCCTCTTCATCTTCCTCCTCCTCTTATTTGTACTTTGTATGGGTGTGTATATTCATTTCGAGGCTGAATGCTGACTTAGAGAGCCTTCCTCTTGAGACAGGGTCCTTGTCTGTCCAGGAGCTCAGTGATAAGGACAGACTCCCGGCATTGGTTCTACAGGCACATGCCACATGTGCCCAACTCATGGTTAGCCCGCATGCTTGTGAAGTAAGTACATCACGGACCGAGCCTCTGCTCAGCCTGCTTCCCTCCTCTTAAGATCCATAGGTTGGATGTTTTGACACAGAAACAGGAAGTGAAAACATTCCCCATGTAGAGGAGAGTGGCTGTGGATGCTGCTAGGGCTTATAGGTCTGGACCCCCAGGGTGCCACAGGAGGGAGACACACTCTGCCATTTTATCTCTTTGTATGAGAAAGACAAAGGAGAGCTGTGGAGCTGATAGCCCCTCATACTGGAGCAAGACTTGATGACAGCAGGTCGTGAAGTAAGAAGGGCATCTGCAGAGTGAGCTGAAGAGCCAGGCTGAGGAGGATGCTGAGCAAGTGAGACAGGACAAAGGAAGTGCGAGCCAGTGCCCAGCTGGAACAGGTCTCCAGGTACACTGTATCATGCCTGTGTGAGGTCTGCTGGCCAGCATGGGCCCAGCTGTTTGCAACTGGAATTCTGACCAGAGGACTGGGGCAAATGGAGGCAGACTGGCAGTCAGGTGAGAAGTCAGAAGGGGAGTCTATCAGCTTTCTGAGGAAGGCAGGCACAATGGAGAGCAGGAATCAGGAGGGAGATATTTGCCATGAGCATGTGTCCCTTGAAGCTGGTTAGTGTTTGTGTAAATCGACAGAAATCACCTAGTAATGGTACCGGAGACAGTGAGGTCCTTGCTAGGAAGATGTTGGCAAGTGATGGTGGACAGCTTCATGGAAAGTAAGGTGCTCCCTACATCATCTTAGGAAGAAAGAAGAAGCAGGAGTGTGGGTGAGTGTGTAAACTGTCTGGTGTGTGGGTGAGCATGCAAACTGTCTGGTGTGTGGGTGGCGTGCAAACTGGCTGGTGTGTGGGTGGCGTGCAAACTGGCTGGTGTGGGTGAGCGTACAAACTGGGTGGTGTGTGGGTGAGAGTGCAAACTGGCTGGTGTGTGGGTGAGCGTGCAAACTGGTTGGTGTGTGGGTGAGTGTGTAAACTGGCTGGTGTGTGGGTGAGCATGCAAACTGGCTGGTGGTGAGATGTAAGCTGAGGTTTTCCACATGGAGTTTCAGGGCAGAGGTGATGGTGTGACAAGGAAGAAAGAGAGGGAATAATTACCCAGGGGATACCCAAATCAACCAAGGAAGTATTCTAGGACAGCTGAGCTAAGCCCCTGAATATTTTGGTTGGAAATCAATATCTGCATGGTGGTGTCTGTTGTGTGTGTGTATTAGGTCCAAAGTGGGTCTCCAAAATGACATGCTGATAGCAGTGCCCTAAATGACAGCTTGGGCTTGGCTCAGGCTGGATTCTGACCCAGGTAAGCAGGAGGATTGCTTCTGATCAACAAAAACCTAACATAGGCATTCCTCAGGAAGCCTGCGGAGGGGTTTCTGTTTGTCAGGAAAGCCATCTCTTCCCTTATCCGCCCTTCACAGTCAACTCCCTTGGGCAAAGGACATCTAGATTAACCCAAAAGTCTGCAAGAGATCAAAGCCCCTGTGCTAACTCCCAGGCTGCCTGGCCTGCATCTCTCCTCCTGTCCTTACCTGTCCAATAAAAGTGACAAGGCTGTTCTCACTGCCTGCTGTTACCTGGCTTCTTTTATCACACCCTTCCTTATCCGTTGGAAACGAAGAGGATCCAGTGGCAGCAGCCCTCCTTGCCTGTCCCCGTCCCCAGCAGTTTGTTCCCCAGATAAACTGTTTGCACGCAGGCAGTGCCTACTTCAGTGGTCACCTTCACTTAACAGTGTGATGTCTAAGTAGTGCCAACTACGTGGACCCTGGGAAGGAGAGGACACAGAGAGGGTTAGGGTCCACAAGATCAGCACCACATGACATTAGAAAAGGAGGTACGCAGGATGTGTGTGTGCAAAGGGGTGAATTTCTGTGCTTTGTCATGGATTCCTCAGGTATGTGATCAATCTGTTCAGGGTCCATTTCCTTAGTAAAATGCAGGCTCCTGGGCCTGCCTTTCTGCTGATGTTATTCTGAACAGGTTTTTACTTCTGTGGTCTCATCCATTTGTACTATTGCACCAGGCTTGTGCCTTTTGGTTTCGACTTTTGAAAAACCAACTCTTATTCCCTCCTGGAACTGACTGAGCAAGCAAAACGTTCTGTAAGCAAATGTAGGAACTTGAAACCTTGTGATGTTTGGAGCTATGTTCTGTCAGCTCCTGCTGTTAGTGAGCTGTGTAAACAGTGGCTTTGGGGAGGCACACAAGGTGGCAGCCTCTGCACCTAACTGATTCGAGTCTCCGGATTTCTGAGTGTTTACTTCACATGAAAGAGAGCCTAAAAATGCCAGACCAGTTAGGCTTTTACTGTAGATCACTGGATTTAAGCTGCAGTGGGACATATAAATTTTAAAAGGGGGGAAGATTGAAGTCAAGATTTTGAAGAAAAAGTCACAGAATCAGTCTGCAATTGGCCAGGGATGCCAAACTGCAAGAGTGACGGAAAAATGAGTTCCAATTTGAATAATGCACTACCAAAAGAAAATCCCATGCCAAAGTCAAGAATACATTCTCCTTTGAACTACTTAATGTGTCATTTTTATTTTTTGTACACTTTAAGAATTTATGGAAACACATGACATCACTCTGGTTGTTTTGGTTTGTTTTTCAAGACACAGTTCTCTGTGTCCTGAAACTTGCCCTGTAGACCAGGCTGGCCTCAAACTCAAGGTTCTGCCTGCCTCTGTCTTCCAGAACTAGGGTTAAAGGTTTATGACACTGTCTCCTGGCTCATTTTGTCTGGCTTTTGTTTGTTTGTATGGGAGCAAAGTCTCATGTGTCACAGGCTGGACTTGAGCTCACTCTGTAGCTGAGTATGACCTTGAATTTCTGTTCTTACTTGGATTACAGGCATACATCGTCCACCTAGTTTTATGTAGTGCTGGGGATCCAACCTGGGACCTCATCCATGGTAGGCAAATGTTCTGCCCACTGAGCCACATCCATCTCATTTTTTAAATTTTGGAAGTAAGATGAAAACAGCCCTGGGATGGATTGGGCTATAGAGGAGAGACAAGAGCCTAGGCAGAAGTCTTAGAGAAGATTATTTGCTAGGAAGAAGGGAAAGGATAAAAAGTCCTAGAGAATGGGCGACTGTGGAAACATAGGCAGGAAACAAACAGGTGAGCCATACAGAAACAGATTCAGAGGTTGCTTTGTCAAACCTCCACGCTCTTATAACCGTGTTAGGGACAACAGAGCTCATTGATTCTAAAGACTTAGAGGCAAGGACAGAGCTGGGCTGATGGCTCATGTTTGTAATCTCATCATTTGAGAGGCTGAGGCAGGAGGATTGCCGCAAGGCCCACCAAGGTTACATAGTGAATTCCCTGTCAGCCTGGACTACAGTATAAGACTTAAAGAAAAGAAAAGAAAAAAAGACAAAATAAAGCAAAATGAAACCAAAAGAGGCATGGAAAAAATGTTTTGCCTTTCATTTGTTGTTTTTAAGCAAAATCTCAAATGTTCGATTTTACCAATAAAAACAGATGCTGGGGTGGAAACCTCCTAGCTCAAAGAGGCAGAGAAAGCACCCAGCTGACCTTCCTCTTCAACTGATGTCCCAGAAGGAAAAGCCTGTTCTCTTTCTCCGTACTGTCTCAAAAACCCTTCAAACTGAACGTCCCTTCTTTCTACTTCCTGTGTATCTCTCTATCCATCCTCCTGACTTTCTCTCACTCTCTATGATTTTTTTCCTATGTTCACTGCCTGTCAACTGGTTGCTTGCTCTGCCTCTTGACCTATGGTTGACTTTATTTAATCCTGTTTATAATAAACAGAAAACTCTTTGATTAAAGGTGTGTGCTAGGGCTGAGCCACACCACAACTAGAAACAGGTTTTTCCAATACACAATCTCAGAGTTCATGGTGTGATCAAATATCCTCTAACATTTCCACCCTTTTGTCTTATAAAAGACTCTTTGACATCAATAAACTATATACTATCTGGTAAGAATTACATTCACAATATCCATTCAATTTTTATTTGGCAACTGTGGAGAAAGTATTCTACTGTCTATCCTATCTTGGTGAGTCCAAAGTTCTGTACCTAAATCATTTTCTATGATAATGTGCATCTATCAACCTAAAAACATCTTTTTAGACCTTAAAGCATTTTCCTAAATCCTAATTAGTTTAAGCTTAATTTCGAGACTGTAACTATCTAATCTCCAATCCCATCAGAGATCTGAGAAGGATAAGTGTTACCTGACTAAACAGTAAGTACAGAGTAAGAACTTCCAAACTATAGAAATGACAGAGACCACTGGCTGTCTGGAATGTCACTCACAAGTCCTCTGCAATGTTGGAGCATCTGTGTCTTTGCTCTACTGGCCCAGAATATCTGACAGACTTCTCTGAGAAACGGGAATTATGAAGGACTTGTCTACCTTGTTCTGGCAGAGTTTAGCATTCGGCTTTGTTTGTGTCGTGCTTGTCCACAGCCTGGACAGCGTACTCTCAGCCGCTGAGGCAAGGGCAATTTTTTGTCCCATGGCTACCTTTGCCACATTTGAAGCAAACTCTATATGGAGGTTCTTTGATACTCATCATCTTCTTTAAAGTAGAATGAGGGTGATGGCAGGGGTTGACATGCCTTATTGTTAAAAAGCCTTTATTAATAAAACATCTTTAAATGCCATACTCTGTAGACCTCTGAGGTTTTTTGAAGACCACCTATCTATCTCAGTATATTTGAATAGGCAAATGTTGCTTATGTCTAGCTATTTACCATCTGATCAGCTTAGAAAACATAACAGGAGGACAAATAATGCTTATTTCTGTTCTTACAGAACAGAGAAAGATCACACGTTTGATCGACTATTAACTAGCTGTATCATTTGCTGTTCAGTCTTTGTAGGATGGGAGAATACAGGCCTTAACTGAAGTTCTGGCTGGAACAGTCTGTGAGGCTGGACCATCTTAGCTAGCCATTTTGTTCTGGATGCACATTTTTGAGGGAACAGTTATTGAGGCAGTCTGTGAGGAAGGAGTACCTGAGCTACTTGTCCTGTCTTCTTTGGTATCTGGTCATTTTTTCTTCAGATGTTTCACTTGTCCGGTGGTCTCTGGATTCCTTAGTTAAATGCTTTTAGACTCTTGAAAAGATAAAAACAAAACCTTGCCCCAACTCTAACTTCAATTTCAATGTCATTGTTGTAATCCAATCTTGGTGGAACCTCCAAATGTTATAGTTCAATCTAGTGGAACCTCTGTGATAAGAGTTTTATTTATTTTAAAAAAGCAATTATGAGAATATTTTTGTTTAATCCCAGCTGTGAGGCTGAATCAGTTAAGACCACAGGTGTAAACTATTAACTGTGCCTAGAGATCTAGCTGGTGTGTGGCTTAGCCAGCTGAGCAAGTTTAACTCTGAAGACTTGAGAGAGGGATTAAAAAGCCAGAGCCCCGAGGAGAAGGGGGGCACTACAAAGAAGAGAGGGGGCTGAAAAGAAGAAAGAGGTTTTTGCTGGTGCCCCCACAAACTACTGCTGGTTCTTCCTGCTGCTGTTTCCTGGTTTGCTGGACTCCTGGGTATTGTGACTACTGAGATTGGTATTGCCCCCAAAGAACCTGATGACCCTAATCAGCTGGAAAGTAGCAAAGAAAGAGACCTACTTCCCTTTTCCCTTTAACCTTCTTTCTCTCACACGTAGTGTTGGGGGGTTGGAAAGGAGGTAGAGGTATTAAATATAGTAAAAATAAATTAGAATGAATAATAAAACAAAAATAATAAGAGCTACCTTCTATAGACTTTCAAATGTTAGAGTCCAAGGATAGCTGTGCAATACCAGTCACCCATCTCAGTCAGATATTGATGGTTTACTGAACATACACCCCAAAACTGGTCACCCATCTCAGTCAGATATTGATGGTTTACTGAACATACACCCCAAAACCGGGTCACCCATCTCAGTAGATATTGATGGTTTACTGAACACACACCCCAAAACCAGTCACCCATCTCAGTCAGATATTGATGGTTTATTGAACACACACCCCAAAACCAGTCACCCATCTCAGATAGTGATGGTTTACTGAACACACACCCCAAAACCGGTCACCCATCTCAGTCAGATATTGATGGTTTATTGAACACACACCCCCAAAGTGGTCATAGCCATCATGACCATGGTCACAGAAGTGTAACTGTGACACATATCTGCTTCCTGGGCAGGCTTTTTATAAGAAAAACCACATCCAGTTAACAACCAAGTAACTAGTATAGGAAATAGACAACATCCAGGTAACAACCTGGTTCGTGTATAAAGCAAACATCCAGGTAACCAGGTAGGAAGCAAGGGGATGGCAACATTATATCATTTTCACTAGCTAGACAAAGCATTTCTAACTGACCTTTAATTTGATTGGTCCTAAGTGGAGCTGTAGTTGGGGACTCTTCAGAGTGTCAAGGTAACAAAGTAACCAAGTATGAATAATTTAATTTTATAACTAAAATGGAAAGTGAAGACAAAAATGGCTGCAGTTATGCCAAGAGCTAAGGCAGGTCTTAACACCATTTGTCTGTTTGTAATTTTAGCTTTATTCTCTCATCATTTATAACAGTTTGCCAAAATACTTGTTTTCTGGTCTGTCCTGAATTTTTTGTTCTATCTACTGAAGCTGTTCTATCCTTGATTACATTCAGAACAGTGTTGTTTCCAACAAAAGGCACTCACTAAATGTCCCAATTGTTCTGTGAATGAGTTTCTCCCATGCTGACAGGAAATGGTTGAATCAAACTTGATATTGGGACCTGCTAGAAGTCCCCTAGGGCCTTTCTCATGGCAAAGGGGTTACCTTGCCATCTTGCTTGTCTGTACTCATTAGTCCAATGCTGTCCTTTGCCATACATTCTCATATTCCAGAAGACTGACAACCCGTACTGGATTGTCTCTAGGAAAACAAAACAAAACATTTCTAGGAACACCTTACCTACAATTCCTTTTCAAACAATTTTGCTTACAACAATTAAAACATGTGGTATTTTGATTTTTCTCAAAACTTTTAGAAATTACTTCTCCTATCAGAGTAGCATCATAAATGTGAGATGCAATATCAGCTGTATTTCTAATCCATTCCTTTATTGGTGCTGATCATGCCTTTAAAGGCCTAATCAGCCCTTGCATTCTGAATTAGCATTTTCAAAAGCCAAAGATTCAATTAGTATTTTTTTGACTTCTAAGTCTGATACTATTCTATTACAACTGAAGTCAATCTTTGCAAAATAGTCAGTGAAGGCTTCTTTTGGACCTTGTATAATTTTAGTAAATGACTCATAAACCTCTTTCCTCATTCTTCAACCTTGTCCCAAGTATTTAAACCTGCTAAGCTAGCCAGGTGTGGTTGCGTATGCCTTTGCTCCCAGCCCTTGGGGGGCAAAGGCAGGTGGATCTCTGTGAGTTCAAGGCCAGCCTGGTCTATAGAGTGAGTCCAGGACAGCAAGGGCTACACAGAGAAACTCTGTCTTGAAAAACTAAAATAAACAAACAAACGAATAAATAGATAAATAAATAAATAAAGCTGCTAAATGAAATAGCGCCAAGGTGTGATTATCAAATTCAAGCTGCCTTTGTAACTCTGCATATTGACCTTCACCTAGCGGCTGATCTTGGGACACATCAATACCTCTAGCCTTGTGTCATTGTTTATACCCTTGCTTCCTCTTTCCATCATGCTCACATTGTAACTGAAGACCAGCTTCCAATACTGCTGGTGCGAAATCTTTCCACTTGTGGAGGATAATTCTGTTCTGAATTGCCATAAACTTAATATCTGCTTCACATAGGGTGAATGTGAAATGATCAATTCCTTAAATCTCCGCAAATCTAATATGTATATAGGATTCCATTTAACTTTGTTTTTTATGTTTATTTATTTTTATGTTTATTTACTACTTCAAGTTACATCTCCATCACAGTCCCCTCATTTCACCCCTTCCAGGCCTACCTTCCCTCCCCCCTTTCTCCTTCTCCCTTCTATCCTACTCTTCCAGCGTGGAGTGACCTACATATCAGCCCCCTTCAGTTCAGCAGTCAGACGAGGGCTAAGAGCTTCCTCTTGCATTGGGGGGGGTCCATCTAACTTCTTCATAGCCTTGGGGATGCCTATTTTCTTCTGGTAGGTCTTAATATAGTAACTGGATAAACTAAGGTTGGTTTTCTAACAACTTTGGGCTGCCTCTCTTCAGTTTTGTTATTTGGTGTGTGGTAGGTTCTTGGCTAAATTCCCCTGTCTGTGTCTGAGTACTTTTCTCATTTTCAGTTATAAGTCTATGTAAGGCTTGTATCTTAGAAATCCACTTTTCATATTTTTATTTTTCCTGTATCTCTAAATGTTTTTCCTTTGAGCAGGTACAGAAGGCACTATGGCTATTAAGGATGAAATATGAAATACCAAAATGATAATGATCATAATCGTTATTAAACCAATTGCAGTTCCATTTTAAAGCCATCTAAAGTAGCATTATCCCGGATCCTAGAGCCTTGTCGTATGGTGTTTTCCATCCATAACTCTCTCCTTAAGGCCTTCCCATGTGACCTAACAAATCTGATGGCTTCTTAGTTTGTCTGCAGCTGAAGTGATCTCTCTCTGTGCGGTTGTGTCCCCGTTGGGCACCAAATTGTTGTTTTTAGACAAAATCTCAAACATTAAATTTTACCAATGAAGACTCTGTTTACTATGCACACCCTGAAGATGTGGCCATAGTAACAAATGTGTTGTTTCTTTAGCATCTTGGGAAGGATGGACCTAGGGACAGAATATAGAGACCTCATGTCTATTGGAAAATGAGAAATTGAACTAAAGTTCAATACAGGCAATAGCTAATAACAAGCAGGGTACGAAGCAGAACTCATCCTGTGTGTCTCCTGCTGGAGTCCAGTGTTTGGCCTGTCTCAGAGTCATTGGATCAGCTCTCGCACTTCTCTGTGGGAACTAGTGACTTTTTTGTGTCTGCTATGAACCAGATCGTGAACCCCATGAACTGCATACACGGTTTCTTTCCACCTTCCTGACATTTATAGCTATTATGTTCTCTGTTTCAAAGAGAAAGAAACTGGCTGGGCATGGTGACTCATGCCTTTAATCCCAGCACAGCACTAAGAAGGCAGAGGCAGGATGATCTCTTGAGTTCAAGGCCAGCCTGGTCTATAGAGTGAGTTCCAGGACAGCAAGGGCTACACAGAGAAACCCTGTCTCTTGGCACCCCCCACTCCCAGAGAGGGCAAGAGAGAGGGGGGAAGAGAGGGAGGGAGTGAGGGAGGGAGGGAGAGTTTGGAAGACAGTGATTTCCTTTGCTTCATTGATACAACTGTTGGGAATACAAGTGTCTAAATTGTAAGACTCTTCTGTCTGAAAGAATCCCAACTCAGCTCATCAGTTTACTCCTCTGTGCCCAGTGCTCAGGGCTCTTCTGACTGCTGATGAAGGAATGGCTTTAGCTTGAGCAAGTGAGCCACAGGGTAACTAACTAGAATGTCTATCTCTGCTGCCTCATGTGGGGCAGAGCCTGGGATGTGAGATGATGACCCTCAGACGTATGGTGCTGGGACATTGCAGGACTGTTGATTGTCCTTCTAGAAAGGCTAGTTAGGATTGTATTGGTTGTCATGGTAACAGCACTCAGATGATTCCAATTGAGATGTCTACACATTGTACCATGAGAAAATCTGACCTTCAGGTAATAATTCATTTTTAAACTCAGCTCCTCTTGAGTTTCTTTATACATTTCATATTTGGCTGGAATGAACGTAGCAATCATTTTTCTCACTGTCAGATCAGAGCATGCAGTAGCAAGCCTTTGTGGTGTTGCAGGATGTGGAGAGGGAGAAAACAAAGAGAAGAGTGGGGACTGCCTGGATGTCAAGCCATGGCCTATCCCCAACCAAACTGAGGCTTAAGTCACAGCAGGTCTGATGATCAGGGTGTGCCATGAGCCACAAACCCCACTGGCCTTTTGCACGCATGGACCACACTTTATTCTGTGCTAGTGCTATGAAGTACTGGCACCATCTACATTTTATGGAAGTGGAAAGCAGGGAGGGTGGACACGGTTTAAAATATTTTAGCTTAGTAGCTAGGACTTGGTCTGTTGAATGGTCTATGATTCTCCACTCTTTTCCTTTATTTAATTAAACAATAATATATTACTAGTATCAAAAGAGTTAATACAGGTGTATCAGCCTAGCCAACTTCATGTTTTCCCAGAACTGATCTCTGATTTCAGTGACCTACAGATCTTTCTAGTCTTTTTTTTCTTTCCGAGACAGGGTTTCTCTGTGTACCAGTTCTGGCTGTCCTGGACTCACTTTGTAGACCAGGCTGGCCTTGAACTCACAGAGATCTGCTTGCCTCTGCCTCGAGAGTGCTGGGATTAAAGGAGCACACCCGGCTCTTTCTTGTCTCCTTAACCAAGTTTGTTCTGTTTTCATGTAACTGAAGTTACACTGATGTAAGTTCTGCAGCTTAGCTCTTTCCGACTGTTGTGACTCCGCAGTCATTTCCGTACCAGTCACACACATCTCCTGTATGTTGCTGTACTTAATGCCAGAGGTTAGACTATTCAGAGCCGGACATGTATTTTTGTGGCACAGAGCTTACTGTGTGTGTCTAGGTGCCATCCTCAGCACCACCAAAAAGAAAAAAGGGTGGGTGGGAATGAGGAAAAGCAAGCGAAGAGGAGGAGGGTAATGGAAGAGGAGCAGATGCAGCTACAATGCAAGATCATTTCTCGTTCTTAAGAAAGATCATAGATATGTTTAAATGGGGGCTCTTCTTAGAGGCAGCTTTCTCCCAAGGTGACTTGGCAATGTCTACAGATATTTTTCATCGTTGTAACCTGAAGGAGTTGAACTGTACTGGCAGTTAGAAGGAATGAATACCTAGGACTCCCTCATTCATAAAGAATTATCGGGTCCCAGGTAGTGATTGTGCTGAGAATTCGGAAAGTAGATTCGTTTAAACCTATTCACCTCAGTGGTACTTTGGGTGTCCCCATAAGAAGCATCACCAGTGGGTAGTGTCTCAATACGGCCTTCACTTAAAGGAGTGTTGAGTAAAAAGTTCATGTTGTTGAAAGGTAGGGCTTCAGTTTCTAAGGCAAACCCAGTTGCAGTCCCTACTCCCTGATTTGAATTATTCTAAAGACATTTCTATGTGCCTTGGTGTAAGAGATATGGTTCTCAGTGAGTCTTACTTTCCATCCACATGGCAGGTAAAGCATGTCTCAGCTCATGAATTCTGTTGGTCCCTTTTTCTCATTAAGAATTCTTACATTTAGGATGGAGGTCAATGTGGATTCTAGCAAATTTAGAAATCATTTCATGGCTTAAATCCTGGATTGAAATGAAAGAAACTCTGTAATTTCAGATTTGTTATGTTGCTATGCTCAGATTTTACTAAACTCCTGTAGGCTCCAGGTGGAGACAGGACACTAACTCTTATTTAAATGCAGAGACGTTGTTTAGATGAACATGCTCAGATGGCAGCAAGCGCACCCTGGCTCTCTGTTAGAATTGCTTCTTTTTTCTTTTTAAAAAAACATTTATTACTTCAAGTTACATCTCCATCACAGTGTCCTCTTTCCACCCCTCCCAGTCCCGCCCTCCCATCCTCTACCCCCATCCCTTCCATCCCACTCCTCTGGAGTGGAGTCTTTCCCTGTGGCATTTGCTGTCAGTTTTTAATTCTTAGCATATGGCATTGCCACAGTGTTTTCTCAAACACCAGTGATCCATAACACAAGTTTTATTTTCATGTTACAACCTTGATTCTAATGGAGCTGAGAAATGAAATGATACCAAATTTAGAAATTGTGTGTCAGAAAATTTCTTATTGAAGAAAATCCAGTAATGGTCTATAAAGGAATGTCTGAAGTAGCCCTTTCACAGGAAAGAATATGCCTTTTCCTGGAGGTAGAATTATTTTTATGCTTCCAGACAACATGGAGAATAAAGGGCAAATAAGTGGAATCAAAGGCAAAGGCTCTGAAAGAATCTATTATCTATAAATGTGCCATATTGTCATGTAGAAACCATTCTCTACCTTTAAGTTGTTGCAAAGTATTTCCATGAGACATCTTGAAAAATTCCAGCAAAAAAATAAACACAAAGTATATCAAAGACATTGAAAACATTAGACTAATGTGAACATCAGGCCCTGGAGCATTCTAAATGCTTATGCTTGTAGCCTTTGGTGAGCTTCGTGGCCTTTTTCAGACTGGGAATATCCATTCAAGCTACTGAAACTTCTACCTTGGCCCCACGGAGGAAAATTCTCCCTTCTTCCATCAAGTTCTCTATCTCTTGTTGTTGTAAGAACAAGTTGTTTTCCTCTTGGAGGAGGGAAAGGGACAAAGAATAACCAGAGGTTAATGAAGTACATTCTTTGAATTAATATGTTCTTAGCCACTTTAACAAAGTTTAAATGAAATGTAATCCAGTTGAAAATTAATTATAAAGCCAATTTCAAATGAGTTTAAAGACCAATAATTCAGAAGTTTACAAAACATATTAGGAACTGACTTTTCTTGCTCAACAAAATAATATATGTACATATATGCATATATATGCACACATATATGTATACATTTATACACTCTCATACCTGTGTACATCTTCACATACATCTAAAAATCAGCAGCATATAAGGCATCCTAACAGAGGAAAAACCTTTGAAGAACAGTTTAGTAGCAAAAGGATGCTGCTGTCCAATTACTCAAGAAATTTCTGATCAGAGTAGAAAAGAACACTTGCAATGTATATACCATGTATTCACAATGTTACTTGCTGGCTTCTGGAATGTTCTGCCCTTCTAGAGATGTAGTATATCTACTTTACCCCTAATCAAGGAGACTGAGCTCTTAGGGCCACTGAATGTTTGAAATTGGTTGCCATAAAAAATGAATAAATGCTTAAATAATTATGTAATTTAAATAGATCCATAGAACATGTAGTTATTTCACTATGCAACATAGTCCTACAGAGATTGGCATGGAGAATGATGAACATAATTTGTATTCTGTAAGATAGGAAATAGAACTTGGCTATTGGCAAAATTTTCTGCGTCACTTTAGGTCTATAGATAAGTCACAACAGACCATATTGCTTTAAATACATTAGACTTATTTTGTAATTGACTCTAAAGTAACAAATAATAGCCATAAATATTTTTGTTTTTAAAATCATTAGTAGATGGATTGATTATTATGTTTCTAACATGGAAACATATTCAAAGCATTATAAATAATTCATATGAAAATCCATGTTTACATGAACTAGACAAAGCTAAGTAATAATATAGGTGGTGCCCCATGACATGGATAAGTCAAAAATAATTCATACACAGAACTGCTAATCCTCTATACTTAAAATTCTTCTTATAAATTGGGCAAGAATAAAAATGCATAAGGCAGTACTAGCTTTAGTATGGCAAACACATCTTTTCCTGATACACAACCCTGATGGAGGTCAGTCTGGCAATATCTTAGAAAACTTGGAATAGCTCTGCTTTGGGACCCAGCCATACCACTTCTGGGTATACATCCAAATGATTCCTCACCAAATCACAAGGACGTTTCCTCATCTATGTTCATAGAAACTGGAAACAACCCAGATGTCCCTCAAATGAAGAATGAATTAAAAAACTGTGGTACATCTACACAATGGAATACTATTCAGCCATCAGAAACAACAAAATCCTTCAATTTGCTGCCAAATGATGGAACTAGAGAAGCTCATCTTGAGTGAGCTAACCCAGACTCAGAAAGATGCAGATGGCATCTATTCACTTATAACCAGATTTTAGCCATATAGTACAGGATAACTATACTACAACCAGTGCACCAAAGGGAACATGAACACAAACTTTGTTTCCTGTCAATGAGATACATTGCTCTAGTGGTGCTGCCTTGTAGGCCTCCAGTGTATGAGGAGGCCCTTGGCCCTCATATGACTGCTGAACTGGGGCGGGGGGACTGTTATTTAGGGACACTCCACTCCAGAGGAGTGGGGTGGAAGGGATAGGGGGTAGAAGGTGGGAGGGAGGGACTGGGAGGGGTGGAAAGAGGACACTGTGATGGAGATGCAACCTGAAGAAAATAAATATTTTTAAAAAACTGAAACTAAAACAAATACAGAAAAAAGGAAGAGAGAGATAGAGAGGGAAGAGATAAAGATACCTAGGATTAAAATTTAATGATAGAGCGCAGGCCTTTTTTTCTCTTGATGTCTTTTTTTAAGTTAAGAGCTCCTTTAAAGCCAAATGGATTTATGAAATGATGACGAGAGAATAGGAGACCCTGAAGCCTCTACAAGGATTTGAATCATTCATTGGATTGTGTATTAGAAATGTTTCTTAAGGATGTATCATCTCCCTGTCTCAAAAAAACAAAAAAAAAAAAAAAAAAAGGATGTATCATCTCACTGAGGAGCAAGAACTCAAAACTTGAGCCTGTAGGGGGACAGTTCACATTTAAACCATACTGTGACATAATTACACCTTTAAGTTGGGTTAGTTTCTTTTTGGTTTGGATCATAAGTTATTCTGGTATCAAATGTGCTCATTGTCTGTTAAAATGCCTTTTAATTCTTTTTTTTTTTTTTCAGTGTACTCCAAATCCTACATTTTTATTATGTGGTTTATTTAACTTTCCTCCTACTGTCACAATCTATTTCTACTGCATACTTTAAGAACACAGTTAGTTATGTGGTTCTTTTTTTTTTTGGTTTTTCGAGACAGGGTTTCTCTGAATATCTCTGGCTGTCCTGGACTCGCTTTGTAGACCAGGCTGGCCTCGTACTCACAAAGATCCGCCTGCCTCTGCCTCCCAAGTGCTGGGATTAAAGGCGTGCGCCACCACTGCCCAGCTTATGTGGTTCTTTTTTTAAAATTAATGTTTATTCACTACTTCAAGCCACATCTCCATCACAGTGCCCTCCTCCACCCCTTCCAGCCTTACCCGCCCACTCTCCCATCCTACTCCTCCAGAGTGGAGTGTCCCCACACAATAGTCTCCCACCCCAGTTCAGCAGTCACGAGGGCCAAGAGCCTCGTTATACACTGGGGATCTACATGGCAGCATCACTAAGGAAAAGTGTCTCATCAGCCGGCAACAAAGTCTCTGTTCCTGTTCCTTTTGGTGTGTTGCTTGTAGAATAGTCATCCTGTACAATATGGCTAAAATCTGATTATAAGTGAATAGATGGCATGTGCATCCTTCTGAGTCTGGGTTAGCTCACTCAGGATGAGTTTTTCTAGTTCTATCCATTTGGCTGCAAATTGCATGATCTTGTTGTTTCTGATAGCTGAGTAGTGTTCCATTGTGTAGATATACCAGTTTTTTTTTTTTTTTTTTGGTTTTTCGAGACAGGGTTTCTCTGTGTATCTTTGGCTGTCCTGGACTCACTTTGTAGACCAGGCTGGCCTCGAACTCACAAAGATCCGCCTGCCTCTGCCTCCCAAGTGCTGGGATTAAAGGCGTGCGCCACCACCGCCCGGCTCCAGTTTTTTTTTTTTTTTTTTTTTTTAGTCCATTCCTTGGTTGAGGGACATCTGGGTTGTTTCCAGTTTCTATCTATTACAAATAAGGCTGCTATGAACATAGATGAGGAAATGTCCTTGTGATTTGTTAAGGAATCATTTGGATGTATGCCCAGAAGTGGTATGGCTGGGTCTTGAGGTAGAGCTATTCCAAGTTTTATAAGATATCACCAGACTGATTTCCATAGTGGTTGTACAAGTTTTCACTCCCACCAGCAATGGAGGAGTGTTCCCCTTTCTCCACAATCTCGCCAGCATGTGCTGTTATTAGAATTTTTGATTTGGCCATTCTGACAGGTGTGAGATGGAATCTCAGAGTCGTCTTGAGTTGCATTTCCCTGATACTTAAGGATGTTGAGCATTTCTTCAAGTGTCTCTCGGCCATTAGAGATTCCTCTTGTGTGAGTTGTTGGTTTAGCTCTGTTTCCCATTTTTTGATTGGATTATTTGGTTTCTTGGTGTTTAATTTAATTCTTAATCCAGAAGCATCAACAGTGAAAACTTTTCAATGAAACAAACTTGTCATAACTTCTCAAGCCACTTGACTGCTGTCTCTCTTCACTACTAGTGGGTGTGGCCATGCTCATAATTTGGAAACAGATCATTTCATATGATTTCAGACACTTGGGAAAGAGTGATGAAGGCCCTTTTTTAGGAATTGTAGTGTTCTGATTTGGCTGATGAATGGGGTAGAGTAATCATGATACAAGCAATGACCATACCTTGTGTACTCTTCTTGTATGTAAACTGAGTCAAAGTGCCTGTCTAGTAATTAATTCAGTTTTCATATTTCCTCAGCATGTGCCCGGCTGTGTTTCTTGCTTTATTTATGTGTCGTTTTAGGAAAGTTGTGATGTTCCACTACTAGCTCTGTGTAGGGCTGTCACTGATAACTTCTCTTTATATGCAGACAGTATACATTCTTCTTGCCAAAGCCTTTTATCTGTCCCCATTTATGCAAATCTCTGACAAGTGTTTTAAGAATAGTTTTAAGATTTGTTTCAATGTGTATGAGTGTTTTTCCTGAACCGATGTCTGGGTGACGCCTGTGTGCCTGGTGCCCTCATGTCAGAAATTGGATCCCCTGGAACTGGGATAATTGAGGATTGTGAGTTACCATCTGGGTGCTCAGAATGGAACCTAGACCTTTCAGAAGAGCAGCCTGTGCTCTTAACTTGCGTTATCTCTCTAGCTCCTGACATCCATGTTTCAAAGTTGCACAACACACCTCCTTGTTAGGTTTCCAGTGTCTGTTGCTCCACTTCACATGACAGGACTCAGCATTTCTGTGCTTTCTCCTCTGTAATAAATTTAGGGGAAGGTTATATATTAGTCTACGCTTGGATCATCTGTGTAAAATTGGTGGCAGGGAGGAAACATGATAATTTACTATGGTGCTGTCAAGAACAGAAGCCAGATTTTCAGTCTGATACCCAGTTTTGAAAACTAGAAATTATAACAGTAAATTTTTATTTATCAAACATATTTATTAACACTTACCTAACAAATGACTATAAAGTTCCTAAATCCTAAAACCCAAACCCTAACTCTAAAACCTAGCACCTAAAACTTCTTAATACCTACAAAACAACCATTTATCATTAACCTAAAGTTTCTTTTTTTTAATTTTTTTATTTTTTTTAAATACTTTATTTTTTTTTCTTCAAGTTACATCTCAGTCACAAACCCTTCCCTATTCCCCCTTCCTATCCCGCCCTTCCACCCTCTTCCCCCCAGCAGCTTCCCCTTTCAGTCCAACAGATGGTTCCTTCTCTTATAACAGTAAATACTATACAAAACAACAAAGTTTCTTAAAAGGATATTTTCCTCTGGGTGTGGATCCTTATGAATGGCTGGTCTTCATCTAATCTTTCAGTCTTAAAATCTCTGAATTTCATTCGTCAGATCCTAAGACAGTTTATCAAGCAGGAATTGCCTTTGCAGACTTAGAGTCCAATTTTTTTTCCAGATAACAAGTTTCTTAGGCTCACCATTCAGATGCTTTAGGCCTGCAAGGTTTTTGCTTCAGTGTTCTGTCCAATCCAAAGCCCCTGGGTTCCGAGGGAAGACAACTTCCTGCCTAGATGCTTCAGAATACCAGGGAGAATCTGTCCCTAGACCCACAACTGGTCGATACAAGAGGGTAAAGCCTCCCGGTGAGACTGTCATTCGAATTTCTCTGCCAGACGAGGAGGAGAGATGCTTTGTCCATGTGAATCTTGACTTAAATATCTTCACCTGTCTTAATGGATTGGCAACATGATTTTTGGCAGAAGCTTTCCCACGCTTCCAAGTCATGCCCTTGGGTAATGTCCCTCCATAGTTTTTCTTGCAGAGGGCCGAGAAGCAGCAGGCGGTCCAGAGATTATATGATCTGTTGTCATGGATCTCGGGGTGGGCACCTCAGGGTATGTCCCCGCCCAAAATCCTATGATCAAAAAAGTCATCATCCATCCTTGGCAGGTTCCCAAGGATATGTCACATCGGATGGAAATCTTTTACCTTGAAGTCCAGGCTTTTGCTATTCCAATATCCCTATGCTATTAAATGCTATCATTAACCCCACCACAAGAAATCACTTACAGGTGATTTAATTAATTTAGGAATGTCTGTAATAGACATTCTGATAGAGTTCTGGTATAATACCATATATGCTTTTAGACAAGTACACAAAAACACAAAAGAGGAAGTGGCTAGTTCAGCTCTGGAGCACAGTCATCTCTTCTTCTTAGCACTCAGCTCTACCTCTGGGACCCGCTCTACACCAACAGGCTGGATACTTCTAGAAGGGCTCCAGAAAGGGAAAGTCAAACATACTTTAAGATACCTGAGAGGTACATTGGGGAAGACAAAATAGTTCAACTGTATGAACCTATGAAAAACTCATTTCAAAGTATGAAGATCAGCTTCTTAACCGATTAAATTCAACTGAGGTTGCTTTGGAGTTTTACAGGGCTCTTTCTACAAATGATGCTTGCTGCTGCTTGGGTATCCTAAGATTCTGGAAGACCCCAGGCTGTCACAGGCTGTGAAATAACATGTTAACTGTGAAGTACCGTCCATAGCACAATGAGGCCGTGGCCAAAGTTAGCAGATTGAGTCAGTCTCTTTGAAGTAAAAGTACATACCAGTGTTGTGTTTTTTAGTTTTGTGGGTATTTTATGGTCTGAAAAGAAAGCAAGTTGTAAAAAACAGAATTTCTCTTGCTCTTCTGTAAAAATGTTAAAGGGAAATCTGTAAGAGTCATAAAGGCCTTCCTTCCTCCCTGTTGAACTTGGCTCAGGGGCTGTCTGTGTGATGATAGCTTGCAGTTAGTTGCTCAAGGGAAGGGAAGAGATGGGAAGACAGACTTCCTTTCCTAAGCCTGTGGGTGCCTAGTAGACTGGAATGTCTTTTTATAATAGCATTGCAGGCCCCTAGGCAGAAGTGCAAACAGGACCCCATATCCAGTTGAAATCGGAACAGAAATCTCAGAGAGACCTGAGTGTTGAAAGATAAGAGTAAGTTTTGGCCGGGCGGTGGTGGCGCACGCCTTTAATCCCAGCACTTGGGAGGCAGAGGCAGGCGGATCTTTGTGAGTTCGAGGCCAGCCTGGTCTACAAAGTGAGTCCAGGACAGCCAACAATACACAGAGAAACTCTGTCTCGAAAAACCAAAAAAATTGAAAAAAAAAAAAAAAAGAGTAAGTTTTGGCAGCTAGAGACAGGCAGGAGTTGCTGGGTTCCTCCAAAGGAAAAAAATGCTAGGGCCAAACGAACAGGTTAGAAAGTGAAGTTCAGTCGGGTGTGTGGGTTTAGGGCCTGTGCTGAGAGGCCTGTGAGAGCAGCAGCCACGGGGCCTGGCCATCACAACGTGTTCAGTGCCGGCCACATGTGTGGTCAGTTGTGTTTGCCTTGCACTGTCCAGGCCACAGCACTCATGTACGTACGTGTCCACTGTCCTAGCTGCCATGAGCCGACTCAGATGCCATCACTGGGAAGTGCTCAGAAAACTGGGTTTGAGGATCTTTCCTTCTGTTCCACAGAGACAGATGGACCATCTCACTCTACAGCACTTGTCTCTGCTGCCGGTTGCAGTCTGTGTGGGGAGGGGTTCTCATCCTACCAGTTTCAGTAGAACACACACCACCCTCAGTGTGTTTGTTGAATGTTGAATAAAAGATCCTAGTTTTCAAATAGATTTTTCTTTTGCTTAAAAAACATGAGTAAAGACACATGATCAGTGAAGAGCACAGTGGTGGCTGTTTTAAAAGATTTCAATGATCAGACAAAAAGGCTATTTAGAAAAGCATAAAATACATGCTTTGTCTTGGTCCAGGAATGTTGACCATAGTTTGGCTCTACTACTCCTCTGTTTGAGCAAGTTCTGCAGCTCCTCTTTCTACCTTGACTATGGTTGTTCTAACCCTCCTGAGCTTCCCTGGGAACAACAGCTGCCCTGATAGAGCGTTGCTCAATTTGGTTACAATACCCATGAGAGCTTGCCTTCTCAGAGTAAGCGTTTCCAGTGCTCTTCAAGTGGCAGAATTCTCTCATTCTTAAAATAACTTCATGAATCAACTTGAGGCTTAAAAATCCCTTTGTGTGGGAGAGCCAGCTCAGTGGTTAAACCCATTTGCAGAGGACCCAGGTTCAGTTCCCAGCACCCACATGGCAACTCACAACTCTAAATAACTCAAATTCCAAAGGATTTCACACCCTCTTCTGGCCTCCAAGGACACTGCACACACATTGTGCACACACATATACATAGGCAACCACTCACACACAAAAATAAAATTAATGTTTTTTTTGTTTTTTCAAGACAGGATTTCTCTGTGTATCCTTGGCTGCCTTGGACTTACTTTGTAGACAGGCTGGCCTTGAACTCACAGAGATCCGCCTGCCTCTGCCTCGCAAGTGCTGGGATTAAAGGTGTGAGACACCACGCACAAAATGCTCAAAATGGATGTTTTCAAAAGCCATTGCATGTGGGCTAGGAGGTGTGTCAGCCGGTGAAGGCTCTTGCTGCCACGCTTGAAACCTGAGTTTGCTCCTGGGGACCTGTATGGCTGCTGGAGAGAACGTGCTCTGGGAAACTCTCCTGTTAGCACTACACGCATGCTGTGGCAGGTCCATGTGCAGAGGGTCACACGTGCTTCAGTAGTGTAGTCATGTTCGTTCCTGTGCTTCCACCTCCGAAGGGCTTTAGAAAGCTTCTGTGTATGTTTTCCTGTCAGTATGTGTTTATCTGTCCGTATTCTGTTTGCAGACACTCGTTTTTATTAGTTCTTTATTAGTACGCTAGCTAGGCAGATCCAGGAGGGTGGAGTCAGAGGGCCTCCAAGGCCTGATCAGATGGCCTCTTTTGTTTTGGTTTTTCAAGACAGGGTTTCTCTGTATAACAGCTTGCTTTGTAGACCAGGCTGGCCGTGAACACATAGTGATCCGCCTGCCTCTTCCCCCCAAGCGCTGGGATTAAAGGCCTCTTACAAAGAGCTTGCTCCTTCCCATTGCAGACAGCCAATGCCTTGGCTTTCACAGCTCTGTTTTGAAAGCTCTTGTCGCTAGGTGGCAGTGAAACAGATAACCCTAACAATGAGAAGCAAAGGATTTTTATTTTACTGGTTTTGAGTGCTGAGAACTGACAGGTTCTCTAGTCTGTAATCTTCCACTGAGATACATTCTCAGCCCAGCCTAGTAAGTTCTGCAGTTTAAGTTTTTACTTTTTATTTTATATATTTGAGTGTCTGACTTAATGTTAAGTCTAGATACCACATGCATGCCCAGTACTGCAGAGGCCAGAGAGGGCATTAAATTTTGTGGGACTAGATTTACAGATGGTTGTCAGATATCATGTGCGTTTTGGGGATTGAAACTGGGCCTCATTGAAAAGCAGCCAGTGCTCTTAACTGTCAAGTCCTCTGCCCAGCCCTTAAAAGTCTACTTTTAAATGAGAGATTTCAGGACTAAAGCTTGTTTGTGTTGAGAGCCTCTCAGCCTAGAGCAGGACTCACTATGCTGCTTGTTTGATCTGCAGCTGGACCTTCGTGCTCCTCCATAGCAATTCTGTCGGGGAGACATAGATGAGACAGGCAGAAGTTAAACCACGCAACTTTGTTTTACAAAATGGTTTTGTAAGCCGGCCGTGGTGGCGCACGCCTTTAATCCCAGCACTTGGGAGGCAGAGGCAGGCGGATCTTTGCGAGTTCGAGGCCAGCCTGGTCTACAAAGTGAGTCCAGGACAGCCAGGGCTACACAGAGAAACCCTGTCTCGAAAAACCAAAAAAAAAAACAAAAAAACAAAAAACAAAATGGTTTTGTAATTAAAAGATATAATAGAGAGATGGCTCAGTGGGTAAATATTTGCCATGCAGATCTGACAACCAGAGTTCAATCCTACATGTAAGCTAGCTCATATGCAGAACTTCCTTCTCCCACAAAGCCATATTCAGAACTCAAGGGACTATCTCTCCCTTCAGGGCTTCCTTCCATATGTCATGTTATCTGCAACAACTCCCCTCCCCTCCCCCTCCCTCTCCCTCCCTCCCCCTCTGCTCTTCCCCTCTCCCTAGCTCTTATTTGGACCTGAAGGCTTGTTCTCCCTTTTCAGAGAGGTGGGACCAGGCCTTTTGGCACTGGGGAAACATTTGGACTTCATGGTAGAGTGACTAGGAGCATTAAGGGCCTACCCTGAGACTGGTCTGATTTGCGTCTAGTGGTTTTGTGGAAAGTGTCTGAGGACAGCTCCTTAGTAGATTTGCCAAGGGGATGGCATCCAGCCTTGGGCAGCACCTAAGCTGCGTCTCGATGTCCTTACCTGTAAGGAAGGTTCAGTAAGAATATTTACATGGCGTGAGCATGGCATGTGGGTCTGGGAAGCAAGCAGCAGCTCGTGCATACAAAGTGCTTTCTGTACTGGTGCTGGAGGACAGATTCTCCAGTGCTGCCCTCCCTGCCTTGGCTTTATGCTAATGAACCCAGAGCTGCTGCAGTCCAGACCAAGCCTGCTTGGCCTGCCTCCCCAGCCTGGGTCAGACCTGATTCACCTCCCTATGGCTCTGATGTATGGCCAAGCCCTTTCTGTCTGCAATACCTCCATGGCAGCTGTGCAGGGGACCACCCTCAGTGTGCCTTGCTTTCTTGCCTAGGCCCTCAGGTGCTCTGTGTGGTATGAGCAAGTCTGAGGGAAGAAGATGTAGTGGGCTGCTGCTGTCTGCTGATAGCCCCGCGTGCTCTCACCTCAGTGCTCTGGACACTTGAACGGTACTTGGATATAGCTTTCTTGGGCTGTGGTCAGCTTATTTGCTTTCTGCTCTTAGCACAAGTTTGAACAGAAAGAAAAATAGCAGTAACATACAAGTGAATCCAAGTAGTCAGTGTTCCATTTAATAAGGAACCTGTGCGGTACAGGTTCCAAAGGCCCACTCCCACCATGTACGTTTATGGCTTTTCTCCTTTGACGTGTTCATTTCTGTCAGTTATGCTGGCATGTCTCTGAGTTTTGTTGTGGGTTGAGAGGTTGAAGTAGTTGCCTGCCACCAGGTTACTAAAGCAGCTCTATAAACTTTCTTTTTTTTTTTTTAAATACTTTATTTTTTTTTCTTCAAGTTACATCTCAGTAACAAACCCCTCCCTATTCCCCCTTCCTATCCTGCCCTTCCACCCTCTTCCCCCCAGAAGTTTCCCCTTTCAGTCCAACAGATGGTTCCTTCTCTTATAACAGTAAGTATTATACAAAACAATAGATATAAATATGCCACATTTATGAGAGTTAAATGGCCCAGTATACCTTCCCAATGTCCAGTTTATACATATTTGGCCCCTGACTTTAACATTCTACTATCTAACCAACTCCATGAGTTTAAAGGTCTACATGTGACTCAACATTCATACTATCTTGCAACACACTTTTAAGAGTAGTATCTTAGATCTATAACACCCTCTTGATTCCTAAACAATTCAAAATTTAACTATGAGACTCTAGCTGTCTATTCTTCAACCACCTCAGAGACCTGAGAGGGATAAATATATTTGCTTATATAGGAAGTGCAGGGCCTGCAGCTTCCAAAACTAAGAAAGGACATACCAATGACTGCCTGGACAGTTCCCATTTTCTCTCCATACATTCCAGCATCAGTCTTCAGCCTTTGGGTCCTGTTTCTCTGACAGACATTTGTTGTAGAGCAGGGATTATGAAGGACTTATCTACCCTGTCTTGGCAGAGTTAGGCTGTCGACTTCCATGCTACCAAGTTTTGTCCTTTTTGGACAGCAGTCTGTCTGCAGTTGGTGCAAGGGGTTTTTTCATGCCAAGAGAAAGGCTTGCCACTAATTCAACCATCTTTTTTTTTTTTTTTTGGTTTTTTCGAGACAGGGTTTCTCTGTGTAGCCCTGGCTGTCCTGGACTCACTTTGTAGACCAGGCTGGCCTCGAACTCACAAAGATCCACCTGCCTCTGCCTCCCAAGTGCTGGGATTAAAGGCGTGCGCCACCACTGCCCGGCTAATTCAACCATCTTACAGTGGAGGTTCTTCGATGCTTATCTTCTACTTGGAGTAGAATAGGGGGTGCTGTCAGGCGCTGATATGTCTCGATATAAAAAAAAATCTTGATTTAAGATAACATCTTTGCGCCTGGCGGTGGTGGCGCACGCCTTTAATCCCAGCACTTGGGAGGCAGAGGCAGGCGGATCTTTGCGAGTTCGAGGCCAGCCTGGTCTACAAAGCGAGTCCAGGACAGCCAGAGCTGTTAAACAGAGAAACCCTGTCTCGAAAAACCAAAAAAAAAAAAAAAAAAAAAAAGATAACATCTTTGAATGCCATATTCTGCATGCAGATCTCTTGGGGTTTTTGAATATGCCCTACCCATCTCTTGTATTTAGATAAGCAAATGTTGCTTGTCTCTTAGCAACTTGATTACTGGGTAGTTTAGAGAATATCTGTGATAGACTGTCATAGTAGCTAACAAAGTGACATGTTTGCATGACTAGGAGTTTGTTTTAACTATCCTAGACCGTTTTAGACGGTTGGTATCAAGAGGTCAGAGCTTCACATTTTATTTTTAAGTATCTCTAGGTATGATACCATTAGGAAGCGTTACCTTTAAATTTGTATCAATATACAAAGATCTATTCAATTGTGGTTAAATATACTCTTAATTATGTATCAATATACCAAGATCAATGCCTATGTAGCCCAATATAATCTTAATATTACGTCCATATGCAAGGGTCAATACCATTGTGGCCAACTATAATCTTAATTTTGTATCAATATACAAAGATCAATACCGATGTAATCCAATACAATCATATTTTTGCACAATAAACAATGGTCAATACCACTTTAGCCAAATAAACTACTAATTTTGTATCAATATACAAAGGTATAAGGGCATATTCAATAATCTGCCCCTTCTTCTTGGACCTTCCTGTGCTATGTCTATATCTTATTTTTCTCAAGCCCATGCACTCCTACATAGGAGAGGAAGAAGGATACAGAAAAGGAAAAGTAGGAATTCCCTGGGGCTAACCTCCAAAACCCATTAAGACAGGACCATTTATCAGCTTGTAGTCTCTTCCCCTACATATCAGAGTTTTCAGTTATCCTTCAAATAACCTAAAAGAAGGGCGGAGAAACACCTTCCCCATCCACTGGGCATGGGACGTCGCTCTCTTAAAGTGACTTCCTGCTGATTTGGGTCATAGTAGACCTGTTTGGGGCCCGAACCCAAATGGGAAAAATGATTAAAAATGTTAGTACACTCCTTTTATGTTCAGTCCTTCTGTTCTCAGCTGTTTAGATGACCTAAGGGGTTTGTAGGCAGAAGCTGATCTTGCAGGCTTCACTGAGGTTCCTGCCGGGGCATTGTGTAGAGCTGAGAGGTCCCAGTGACATTGGATTGCTGTGGTGGTTGCAGGCCCCCGATGGAGACAGCTATTTCTAAGTTGAGGCCCTGGGCTTGGTTCCAGGCTCAGGTTTTCAGCTGTGGTATTCTAATGCAGCCAGCAGCTCTGTACTAGGGCGTGGAGCAGGTGCTTCCCACACCGAGAGAGAAAATGCCTTCTTTGCTGTAAAGAGCATGCAAGATTCAACCAGAATTTCCCGTTTGGGGAAGAAGGCTGTTTAGTGGTGGAAGTGATATATCAAGGGTTGTCTCTGTGTTTGTAATAACTAAATCTCACAGTTGAAGAAGTCTGTCATGTGATCTTAGTTATTTTTGAATCTGAATTATTTCATGGGAATAGAAACAGGCTCCTGATAGATGCCATAAGGACACAGGCGCCCAGCACGTGTGCTGTGTGGTCTGTGCCCACCATGAAACTTAACCGTGGACCAGGTGCCTTGTCTTCTGTGCTGCTCTCAGCTGTCTGTCATGGCCTCCCATCTTTATGCACACATGTAGGTTATATAACAGTAAATTTTTATTTGTCAAATATATATTTATTAATGCTTAGCAATTACCTAGCATTTACCTATAAAATTCCTAAATCCTAAACCCAAACCCTAACTCTAGTCCTGCCCTTAGCACCTAAAACTTCTTAGTACCTATAATACAAGCATTTAACATTAACCTAAGGTTTCTCAAAAGGATATTTTTCTCTGAGCGTGGGTCCTGATGGATGTCTTGTGTTCATACAATTTTTCAGTCTTAAAGTCTCTGAATTTTGTTCATCAGATCCTAAGACAGTTTATCAAGCAGGAATTACCTTCACGGTTTAGAGTGAAAAGTTTCTTAGGCTCACCATTCAGATGTTGCAGGCCTGCAGGGGTCTTGCTTCCAAGCCGAAGCCCCAGGGTTTGAGGGGAGGCAAGCTTCTTGCTTAGAAGATCCAGAATAGCAGGGAGAATTGGACCCCCAATGGGTCGATACAAGAAGGTGAAGCCTCCCAGTGAGACTGTGATGCATGTTTTTCTGCCAGACGAGGAAAAGGCTGTTGAATGAGTCAGGAACAGGAGAGAATGGCTCTGTCCATGTGAATCCTGCCTTAAATATCTTCACCTGTCGGCAGAAGCTTTTGTGCACTTCTAAGTCATGCCTCCCGGTAGTGCCATTCAGATGCTTTTCGAAGAGGGCTATGAAATGGTGGGAGACCTCAGGAGGGCGGTCACCTCAGGGAGCATGTCCTGTCTCTAGCCTTAAGATCAAAGAGGTCCTGGTCCTTGACGAGTTCCTAAGGACATGTCACTTCAGAAGTAAGTCTTTTATCTTAAAGTCCAGGCTTTTGCCATCCCTATGCTATTATATGCTAACATTAACCCTACCACAAGGTTATGTCATCCCATCCCTGCTGTCAGACATTGTTCACAGCACAACAGTAAGATGAGCCTTCTTTAGTGCAGATTTGAATTTACTTTCTTCCGTGTATGTCAGGTACATCAAAAGTATTTGACAGGGATTTAATGGGGAGTCCTGGGTCTTTGTTCATTTATTAAGAGGTCTTGTTCAGGTAGCAAAGTCCTAGGAGTCTCAGTGTGGGGTGGCCTGTGGCTCACGAACTCCAAAGCTTCAAGACCTTGCCTGCCAAAGCCTCCTCTTGTTGGGTTGGTGGTGTTGGCAGCAGTATTCCGGCTCACTCATGAACACTGTTGTTTAACGTCTACTTTTAAGCACTTGTGGTTTCCTTAGGAATTCCCCACTTCACCTTCCTTTGTGTGCACATCACTTGGGAGCTTGTACAGTGGTTTTCTGCATGCGATCCTTAGCCATTCCCAACAGTCTTCCTCATTTGTACTTACATTGTTTTCTGAAAAGGGAAGATTTCTATTTTTACTTAGAAACTAGCCTTTTTCAAAAACAAAAAAACCTTGCTCATTGTCTCTTCATTTTTAGTTAGCAGATATTTCCCTCAGACACTTGAAAAACACTTAGGTTTTCTTATTATCTAATTTTTACATCAACCTCTCTGTATTAAACTTGTGAATTCAATGCATAGTATGAAATGATAATTTAGGTTTTTTTTTAACAGTTTCCAGGAACTATTTTTTTTAATAATTTATTTTTTATTTCTTCAAGTTACATCTCAATCACAATCCCCTCCCTACTCCCCCCTCCAGTCCCACCCTTCCACCCTCCTCCCCCTCAACCCCCCCATCCTCTTCCCTTTTTTTTTTGTTTTTTTGTTTAAGGTATTTCTTTTTCCCCCCAACAGCTCTCCCTTTCAGTCCAAAAAATGGTTCTTTTTCTTATAACTATAAATACAATACAAAACAACAGAAATAAATAGGCCACAATTATAAGAGTTATATGGCTTAGCATACATTCCCAATGTCCAGTCCATATGTATTTGGCACCTGACTTTAACATTCTACTATCTAACCATCTCCATGAGTTTAAAGTTCTATATCTACCTCAGCTTTCATACTAACTTGCCTCATAATTTTTAAAATATCTTCTTAGATCCAGAACACCCTCTTGATTCCTAAACAACTCAAAATTTAACTATGAGACTCTAGCTATCTATTCTTCAACCACCTCAGAGACCTGAGAGGGATAAATATATCTGATTATATAGGAAGTGCAGGGACTGCAGCTTCCAATACTAAGAAAGGACATACCAGTGGCTGCCTGGACAGTTCCCATTTTCTCTCCATACATTGCAGCATCAATCTTCAGCTTTTTGGACCCGCTTCTCTGACAGACATTGATTGTAGAGCAGGAATTATGAAGGACTTACCTACCCTGTCTTGGCAGAGCTAGGCTGTCGACTTATCTGCCTCCAAGTTTTGTCCTTTTTGGACAGAAGTCTGTCTACAGTTGAAGCAAGGGGTTTTTCTTGCCAAGAGAATGGCTTACCACCAATTCAATCATCTCCCACTGGAGATTCTTCGATGCTCATCTTCTACTTGGAGTAGAATAGGGGGTGCTGTCAGTAGCTGACATGTCTCGATATCAAAAATTCTTAAGTTAAGAAAACATCTTTGAATGCCATATTCTGAAGATCTCTTGAGGTTTTTGAAGATGCCCTATCTATCTCTTATATTTAGATAAGCAAATATTGCTTGTCTCTTAGCAACTTGATTTCTGAGTAGCTTAGAAAATAACTGTGATAGACTGTCATAGTAACTAACAAAATGACATGTTTTCATGACTATTAGTTTCTGTTTCTTAATTATCCTAAGCAGTTTTTGTCGGTTGGTAGCAAGAGGTCAAAACTTGACATTTCATTTTTAAGTATTACTACGAACAATACCTTTAAGAAGCGTTACCCTTAATTTTGTATCAATATACAAAGATCAGTACCAATGTGGCCAAATATAATCTTAATTTTGTATCAATATACAAAGATCAATACCGATGTAGCCCAATACAATCTTAATTTTACATTAATATACAAGGGTCAATACCATTGTGGCCAAATATAATCTTAATTTTGTATCAATATACAAAGATCAATACTGATGTAGCCCTTTACAATCTTAATTTTGCATTAATATACAATGATCAATACCAATTTAGTCAAATATAATATTAATTTTGTATCAGTATACAAAGGTATAAGGCTATATTCAATATTCTGTCCTTTTTTCTTGATCTTTCCTATACTATGTCTATGTCCCATTTTTCTCAAGTCTGTTCACTCCTATATAGGAGAGAAAGGAGGATACAGAAAAGCAAAAGAGAGAAGTCCCTGGGTCTAACCTCCAAAACCCATTTAACAAGACCATTTAATAGCTTGTAGTCTTTTCCCCTAAATAACAAAATTTTCTATTATCTATCAAATAACCAAAGGGGGAGAACACCCTCCCCACCTTCTGGGGATGGGACGTTGTTCTCTTAAAATGACTTCCTGCTGATTTGGGACGTAGTAAACCTGTTTGGGGCCCAAATAAGAATGGAAAAATGGTTAAAAATGTTAATAGAATCATTTGATGTTCAGTCCTTTTGTGCTCAGCTATTTAGATGTCCTAAGAAGTTCATAGACAGAAGCTGATCTTCAGAGCTTTACTGAAGATCTGGCTGGAGTAGTCTGTGGAGCTGAACGATCTTAGCGATTTTGAGTTGTTGTGGTTGTAGACTTTTGAGGAAACTGCTATTGAAGAAGTCTGCCAGGCTAGATCATCTGGGCCACTCATCTTCTTTGGTGTCTGATCTGTTTTCTGCTGAGGTTTCCGTTGTCCAGTTGTCCCTGGATTCCTTGAATGGATGCTTTAAATCTCCTGGAAAGATAAGAACAGAGCCCTGCCCTAATCCTAACTCTGGGACAATTACCTTTTTTTGGGGGGGGTCAGGAACTATTTTTTTATGTAGCTCGTCTCTCCCCTACTGATAAGGTGATGGTCATTATCAGCTTATTTAAATTCCTATGTCTCATCTGTGATGAAGAGCTTAGTGTTAAGTGTGACACCCTGGCATGTGTAACTCCAGCAGTGCAAGCATGTTTTGCAGGGTTTAGGGACTATGGTGACCAGGCTCTCTGTGTGGTCAGTGTGACCTGGCTCTGCTCATGTGTCTTGTTTGTCAATGACAGTTGTCTCATCTTCCTTTTGATGTGCTCATTTTAGTGCTGCATTTCTGCTTGATGCCTTGAGGTAAAGTGGAGTGACTGGTTTTATGGAAATGACGGCACCTTGCAAGTGACACCGGGCTTTATGTCCATCCACCTGGGAGAAGCTGACTTTTCTCTTTATGTTTGTTTTCTAGGGTTTGTTATCTCATGTACTTTCTTCATTCAGACTTGACATGAAAGAAGTTGGTCTTTTCACCAAAAGTCTTGGATATGAGCCTATTGATTATTATCCTGGTTTGCTTAAAAATGTGAGTATCTAACTTTATTAGTATTGGAAATTATCACCAGTTGTGTGAAGAATATGAGTAGGAGGTCTCTCTCCTCCAGTGAGTCATTGAACTTTTGTATGTTTCTTAACTGGGGTAGACTTGTGACCATGGTAGGAATACATGTGGTGCCCTGGGGGTACTCTCATAACTCATCTCACTCACAGAGATTTCTGAGAAGACCATCTCTCTCTCTTTTTTTTAAATTTATTTATTTATTATGTATACACTATTCTGTTTGCATGCATGACTGTAGGCCAGAAGAGGGCATCAGATCTTATTATAGATGGTTATGAGCCACCATGTGGTTTCTGGGAATTGAACTCAGGACCTCTGGAAGAGCAGCCAGTGCTCCCAACTTCCGAGCCATCTCTCCAGCCTGAAGACCATCTCTTAGTATAAGCACAGCCTGGCCTTCAGAGCAGATCTCATATCTAAAATAGTCCTGTTGATTTTATGTTGAAGCAAAGCAGACAACTAAAGGATGTCAGGATGGCCCAAGGGTGAAAATGCTCTCCATGAAAACTTGGTGATCTGAGTTTGATCCCTAGATCCCACATTGAGGTTGAAGAAAGGAACCAACATCACAGGGCTGTCCTCTGGCTTCTATGTGGCACACACACTCTCATACACATTAACTCTTTTAAGAGTGAGATCTTTGAGGGTTCTTAGCTATGTTGATGTTTTGGAAGTCATACACATGAAAGGCACTTGTTAAAAAATAAGGAACTAAAAAAGGAAGAAAATCAGTAAGCTCCAGTATGTTTTAATTTTCTGTGACTTTGGTGTTAATTCTCTGACATTGATGAGTTGTCTGTGCCCATTGCGTCAGCAGAATGCTAGACAATCAGTGTAGACACCCACATGGCAGCCAGTGTGATGTGACGCTGCCTTCCTTTCACTCTACAAAGTAAGACAAGGAGAGAGTGGGGGAGGAAATGGTAATGGACGGGTGACTCAGAGCAAGAGAAATGGAGCTGAGGTAATCATGTGGCAGTGTGGGCTGACCTGCAACTGATTTTGTTTTACAGATGGTTTTGTCATTAGTGTCTGAACTCAGAGACAGTCATCTTAATGGATTGAACACTCAAAGTCGGTAGGTGTTAAAGCAAACATCCCTCTGCTCAAGTTTCAAAAGGTGTTGCTTGGTTATGAGAAAAAGGTTCACTAACGCGTCGGAAATGCATGTTCACGGTGTAGCTAGAGCTGTGGGAAGTTCCTTTAAATATTATTAAAGTTGCTGTGCTCTCAACAGTCACAGGGAAGTAAAGGATGAAATGTCTTTGGTGTACACACTAGGAAAAAGCTGTTGCTTATACAGTAAGGAGGACAGAGACCGAGGTTCACCTGGGACTCACTGTAAGAGAATGTACATTCACGCGTGCACTCCTGTGCTTATCTGCTTTACTCTTCCCCCACGTGTGTACCCCATACAAGTGGAATAGTTACATGGCAGCAGGTATTTCCATGTGCATATATAACCTACTTTAAGAAACTCAATATTCTGGAATCTAGACTAAACAAATCACATAGATTCAGAGAAATTAAAAAGCAATTAATCACATCACAGATGTTTCTTTACTCTGTGAGCAAGGTTAGAACTGTTTTAATTGGTGAGTACTGCATTTTTAACAAATGATTAACCAAAAGAATCTGGGCACTTGAGAGGCTTTGTTTTAAAAAAAATTTTTGAAGCTGTTGCCAGCTAAAGCTCTGTCTTAAACGAATGTTTGTCCTTAGTGTCTATGAGGGCATTTTAAGTAAACTGACAACCCTTAGAGGAAACACTGTCAAAGATCCAGACCACACTGGATTTGACTTTTCCCCCCTAGATATGACACCAAATGTGTAGGCAAAAAAGACAAATAAATTGAAGGGCTAGAGAGGTGGCTAGTGCGTAAAGCACTTGCTGTCTAAGTAAGCCTGGTGACCTGAATTCAGCTTCGGAATCCATGAAGGTGGAAAGAGAGGAGCAAGTCCACAGAGTTGACCCCTGGTCTCACACGTGCACTGTGTCACATGCACCCTTCCCAACATGATGCATATGAAAATGATGATGATGATGATTAATAGATCTTTTAAAGAAAAAAATTGAACTTTATTGAAATTAAGAATTTGGGAGCTGGGTAGTTCTGTGGTACAACATTTGACTGGTGTACCCAAGGCTGTTGGATTCAACTCTTGAAGCTACAAAAATCTATAACATTGTGAATTGAAGGATACTACCAAGAAAACAAAATAAATACTATAAAGCCTACAGAATGAATGAACATTTTATAAGTAATGTCTCTGAGATGGGCATGTAGCACATTATAGAATCTTTGTAGTTGGCATTTGGGAGCATGAGAATCATGAGTTTGAAGTGAGCCTGGACTTTTCTGGGGGTGTGGTGAGATAGGGTCTCACCATGTGGAACCAGGTTGGCCTCAAACTCACAGAGATCTGCCTGAATCTGGCTTCCGAGTGCTGGGAATAAAGGCATGCGCCATCATGCCCAGCCCCCAGGTTGGACTTCTTAACAAACTTGAAGCCAGCCTGGACTACATAGTGAGACTTTGTCAAAAACCAAACCAAACCAACCACCCAAACCAACTTCTTCCATAAGAAATTAGTGTCTGGGATATCTAGAGACTTTTAAACAACAGCAACAAACATCCATACTTGGGAGATGCTGGTGACGTATCTCTGGCAGAGGGCTGGTTTCTAACATCTTGTATGCATCAGGCTCTGGGTTCAAACAAAGGAAAGATAAAAAACAAGCAGAAGACTTAGCTCGAATAGGCCTTCTACCAGAGAACTATACACCTGGTAAATAGGGCATGGCACACGATTTTAGTACCAGAACTTAGGAACTGAGGACAAGAAGCTCAGAAGGTCAAAGTCATCCTCAGATACAAATCAAGTGGGGACCCTGTCTCTAAAAACAAAACAAACAAAACACATGTCTACTAAGCAAAGGAAATGCATTCAACACCGTTAGGGGGCATGCAAACCATAATTACCATGAAGTATCGTCAAATACCCACTATGATGATTGTAGAAAGAAAGAAAAGGAAAACCTCAAGTGTTGATGAGGAGAAACGAACCCTGTGTATTGGTGGAATAGAATAAAATGGAGCAAACACAGTGGAAAATAGATTGGTGTTTTCCAGAAGAATAAAACAGAATTTCTATGTAACACAGAAAATCCACTGCAAGGTGTATTTCTCCTCTACTTTCCTTTCTTTTGCTATGATAAAAACACTCTAATCAAAAACAACTTGGGAGGGGGAGAGCTTATTGGACTTCCAGGTCACAGTCTTATTGCTGAGGATGAGATCAAAGCAGAAACTTAAGCACTAATTTTGGCATGGAAACTGTGAAGAGAACTGCTTCCTGGCTGACCCTCAGGCTCCTGCATAGCTTTCTCATACGGCCAGGACCACCTGTGTGGGGTTGGTGCCACCCACAGTAGGCTGGGCCCTCATATCAATTAGCATCCAAGACATCCCTATGGCAGTCTGTTTGGGTAATCCTTAACTGAGACTCCCTTCTTAGATGACTTTGTGTCAAGTTGATGGTTAAAGGTAACTAGGAAATTATCCTAAAAAATTTAAAACACGACTCTATACACCAATCTTGTTTACTGACCACAGCTAATAAACAAGATGTGTTTATATTTAATGGGACATAAGTCCAATATAAAAAGAAATAGGAGTTTTACGTATGCATGAACATGGGTAGACTTTGTAAACATGCTTAGTAAAACCAGTCCAATACAGAAGCAAATATGTTTTTATTCCATGTATATGAAGTCCTAGAATAGGGACAGAAGGCAGATCAGAGCATGGAGGGAGGAGAGAAAGGGAAGTTATGTTTAATGTATTCAGTTTGTTGGGGCAGTGGAAACCTTTGCATAAATAATAATGGTGAGAAGACAGCTTGTGAACATATTTAGTGTTAGTCACTACGTATATGTGGTTAAATGATAACTTGTTTGTTTACTGCAACTAGACAACCAAAGGAAAAAATCAAATGTGCACACTCCAAGTTAGTAAAGTTTACAACACTCACTGTAGTGTATGCTGAAAATGTGGATCCCATACACTGACCATGAGTTGTGAACCAATACAACCATACTGCTAAACGGTATAGTTAGGGGCTTAGCTTATTACAGAATATGGGATACCCTGCAAGGTGGGTCAGTGGGGTAAGTGCATTTGTTCTAAGCTTGGTGACCTAAGTCCATCTCTAGGGCCAGGATGGAAATGACAGGGATATACACAGATCATTGCAGAAGAGACAAGTGAATGGCAATAAACATGAAAGGAATGGTACAAGCATGACTTCAGAAGAATGCCATAGTAAAAAACTACAGAGGAAGCAGTTAAGTCGACAGCCTAGCTCTGCCAAGACAGGGTGGGCAAGTCCTTCGTAATTCCTGCTCTACAAATTAATGTCTGTCAGAGATACTGGGCCAAAAGGATAGATGTTCTGATTTATAGAGAGAAACTAGGGACTATCTAGGCAGACAGTTGTCTGTCATTTCTTAGTTTTAGAAGCTGCTTGCTCTGCACTTCTTGTATATTCAGATACATTTATCCTTCTCAGGACTCTGATGTGGTTGAAGACTGGATAATTGTAGTCTCACAGTTAAGTTTGAAGTTGTTGAGGAATTAAAAGGATGTTCTAGGTCTAAGAAGATGCGTTTTTTATTATGTTTATTTATTACTTCAAGTTACATCTCTATCACAACCCCCTCCCTCCACCTTTCTTGGTCCCACCCTCCCACCCTCTGCCCCCTCTCCCACCTATCCTACTCCTCTGGTGCGGAGTGCCCCCACTTCTCAGCCTCATCAGTTCATCAGTCATATGAGGACTGAGAGCTTCCTGTGGTACTGGAGGCCAACATGGCAGCTCCACTAGGGCAAAGTGTCCTAATAACAGGTAACAAAGTCTGTGTTCCTGTTCCTTTCGGTCTGTTGGTTGTAGGATAGTTGTCCTGTACTAAATGGCTAAAATCTGATTATAAGTGAGTAGATGCCATGTGCATCTTTCTGAGTCTGGGTTAGCTCACTCATGGTGAGCTTTTCTAGTTCTATCCATTTGGCTGCGAATTGCATGATTTCCTTGTTCTAATGACTCAGTAGTATTCCATTGTGTAAATGTACCACAGTTTTGTTTTTTTAATCCATTCTTTGGTTGAGGAACATCTGGGTTGTTTCCAGTTTTTAGCTATTACAAATAAAGCTACTTGAATATAGATGAGGGTATGTCCTTGTGGTTTGGTGAAGAATCTTCTGGTTGTATGCCCAGGAGTGGAATGGCTTGGTCTTGAGGTCAAGGAAAGATATTGCCAAACTGATTTCCACAGTGGTTGTGCAGGTTTGCACTCCCTCCAGCAATGGAGGAGTGTTCCCCCTTCTCCACAACCTCATCAACATGTGCTGTCATTAGAATTTTTTATCTTAGCCATTCTGACAGGTGTGAGATGGAATTTCAGAGTCATCTTGAGTTGCATTTCTCTAATGATTAAGGATGTTGAGCATTTCTTTAAGTGTCTCTCGGCCATTAGAGATTCCTCTTTTGTGAATTCTTGGCTTAACTCTTTACCCCATTTTTTTATTGGATTATTTTGTTTCTTGGTGTTTAATTTCTTGAGTTCTTTATAAATTTTGGATATTAGCCCTCTGTCAGATGTGAGGTTGGTAAAGATCTTTTCCCAATTTGTAGGGTGCTGTTTTGTTCTAATGACAGTGTCCTTTGCCTTACAGAAGCTTTTCAGTTGAAGAAGATGTTTTTAAGTTGGCAATACAAGTTAGGATGGAAACTGAATTAGGTATAGAACTTTAAACTCATCGAGATGGATAGATAATAGAATATTATTGTTAGTTGCCAAACATATGGACTGGACATTGGGAATGTATGTTATACCGTATAATTTTCATAAGTTTTGCCTAACTGTTCTTACTATTTTGTATTGTGTTTATTGTTATAAAAAAGAAAAGTAATAAAGTAGAAAAAAAAGCCTCAGGGGTTGTTCCTGCTCTGGGTAGTTGGGGAGCAAAGAACCATACAAGCTCATGACCGTACCAGAAATTCTGCAGTATTATTGGGTACAGACACCAGAGGGAGCAAAAGATCACTGGCTCATGAAACTAAAACAGAGAAGCCATTCCTGTGTGAGGCCTCGCATACCATGGACTGGATGCAGAAGAGTGAGGTGTGTGCTTCCACAAGAGTTTCACTTTGTATTTAGTCTTGCTTTTATTTTTATAATTATTTTTAGCTATTTTAATCAGGTTTATTTTCCTTTAAAATTTTAAGTTTATTTATTTATTTGAGTATATTTTTCTGTTCTTATACTTTAGGACCATTTAGATAGTGAACCAGAGATTATTTATATCTCAGTATCTTAAAACTTTATTTTTGACATGGTCTCATGTATCCCAGGCTGGCCTGAAGCTCACTGTGCAGCCAGGATAACCTTGAACTTGTCTCTGAGTGCTGGGATGACCGGTGTTCCATCACACCTGTGTATGTGGTACTTGATGCTTTATACATCTAGGTAAGCACTCTACCAGCCAAGGAGGCAGGATCTCACTTTAGATATGAGTGTTGTTAAAAAAAAAATTAACACTAAAATATCCCAATCACTTGATTTTACTAATGAAGACTCAGGAGCCAGATGCTGAGAGGCAGAGAAAGTACCCAGTTGATGTTTCTATTCCTCCAATGTCCCAACCAAAAGCCTTAAGCTAAAAATCCAGAAGACCTAGAGGAAAAGCCTAGAAGGAGAAAACCCTTAAAGCCCTCTGAAGGAACCTTGAAGGAAGCGCTGAAGGAGTGAACTCAAAGGAACCCCAACTCCTTTTCTACATCATCTTAAATACCCAAAGTCTCTCCTTTCTGCTTAATCCCTGTCAGCTGGTTTTTTGCTCCACCTCTTGACCTAGGATTAATTTTACTTAATCCTGTTTACAGAAAGCTCTTGGATTAAAGGTGTGTGCTTGAGAGGTGAGCCACACCGTAACTATTTGTTTACAGTAAACAGAAAGCTCTGGGATTAAAGGCTGAGTCATCCCACAACAGATTTTTCAATTTACAGTCTAGGGGTTTACAATGTGATCAAATATTCTGCACATGAGGATATGCAAAGACTGAACCCATACAGCACAAGTAGCCTTATATACACTGTACAACTGTTGTAAGAGATAAAAGGGTGCATAGAATGATAAAAGGGTCAGTTCACCAGAGATGTAAGTTATAAACATTTGTACTTAACCACAGAGTGCACAGATACAAAGTGCACATTGACAGCTTGGTGGGAAAAATAGAAAATAAGGAGAAAGGGACCTGACATTCGTGTTTGGTAATGGATTGATTTTTCAGAGTGAAGAATAGTAAGTGAACAGGACCCAGGGTGGTGCTGAGGGCCAGTTCAATCAGTAGATATGTACGGCTCACAACTCATACCAGCACTCACAGGTTGTGGCAGAAGTACAAGAACATTAGTAAATTCATTTAAGAAGAGGAAAAGTTAGGAAAACTGAGTTAGGGGTAGGCACAGTTAGAGCAGACATCAACAGTAGAGAACAATAGAAAAAAATAAAACTGAGAGGTTTGTGGGACTTAGTCTTGGGCTGGGACACACCAGTAAGCAGCTGTATGTCAACAGCTTGGACGATCTAGGACTGGAGACTGTTCTAGAAATACACAAGTCTTTAAGAAGTAAAAATATGAGCAGACTTCTAACTAGTGAGCAGATTAAGACAGCTGTTCAAAACCTTCCAACAAAATCCGAAGATCAAAGACTTCACTGGAGGATTCTTCCAAGAACATAAAAGGGGTTAAAAATTCTTTCAAACTCACCAATGTGCTGGAGAGGAGTGGCACTTTGAAATCAGGTTATAAGCTAGCCAGTATGGGCAGCACAGTCAAGCAAGCTATCTAAAGAAAACAGGGTTGGTTGATGTCCTTGGCAGATACGTGTGACCAGTAGGTGTATACAGAGCTCCTTAGCACCACCAGTCACCAGGGAAGTGCAAACCAGAACTGCACAGCACTTTATATGACTAATGAAAGGTGTAAGGGGGGTGGGTGTAGTGTTGTCTACCTTTAATTCCAGAGACAGAAGCAGGCAGATTTTTGAGTTTTGAGGCCAGTCTGGTCTACGTAGAGAGTTCCAGGCCAACCAAAGCTATATAGTGAGACCCTGTCTTAGAGAGAGAGAGAGAGAGAGAGAGAGAGAGAGAGAGAGAAGAAAAAAATTTAAAGGAGGGAAGCTTTAGCTAGGAGACAGTGTGCTGTGTTGCTGATAATGTGTATAAAATGGTGCTGTCTACTGTTGATGAGCATGCAGGGTGGTATAGCCACTGTAGAAAAAGCCATAGTAGTTCATTGGAAAAGAAAAGTGTATCTGGACCACTGTGTTGCTTCTGGTTCCAAGGCTATGATTTGTACATCTAAAAACTTGGCAGATCGCTGTAGTTGTGTAAGACAGATAGTGTTGCACGCTGGCTTTCACTAGCAGCAGCATGGCTGTGCTGGCCCCTGTCGGATTTGCCAGCTGTCTTTCAAGTGCTGTCATGGTGCCATTTTGCTTCAGGACAGAAGATGCTTGGTTGATGTTAAAGTTCACACAGCAGCTGCACCTTAAGAATTCCCAGTTTGGAGCTGAAGAAATAGCTTAGTTGGTAAAGCACTTGTTGTACAAACGGGGGGGCCGCATTTGAACCCTGCATCCATGTGAGAGCCTGAGCATGGTGCTGCACATTTGTAATCCTTGTCCTGGGTGATGGACAGAGGTGGGGCCCCGTGGCTCACTGACCTCCAGCCTAGTCTTGTCAGTGATCCTGGGTTGCAGGTCTGGTCTGAAAGAACAAGGTAGATGCCTGCAAACACCCCACATACGGATTTTGACTCTTGCCCAAGGTTTTAAGTAGCTAACTTATTTTTTTATTTTTAATGGATAAGGAACAGAATTTCATGGTTTTTAGCTATCAAAAAGCAAAAATTTAAAAGCTCATAAAACGACTCAAAGAGCATGTGTGGCATCAAGTTACTTTTATAGTCAATCTTCTGATAAGACCAAATGAACTCCATAGAAGGGTTGAATTTCCTTTGAGAACTATGTACTGACTCAACACACCCTGCACAGTTACTAAAAGTGTGGTCTTACTTAGTTATAAAAGTCCTTGAGAGGAGAAAATAGGAAAAGAAAGACTGATAAACAGGATTCAGTGGAGCAAATGAGAAAGACTTGAGATGCCAGGGTCCCCAGGATGCCAGGCTAGCATGGCATCCCATGGATTTTGTGGACTCAGTTAGGAATTATCCCAGTTCTGCCCAGCACAGACTTGCCGCTAGGGATTGCTACTAACCACAGTGATTATTTTTCATCTGCTCACTGTCATCACAAATGTCCTTTCATGGACTTCGCTCTAATCTGAAGAATTGGTCCATGTTATTTTTTTTAAAAACAAGCATCTAAGACAGTTAAAAGATGTAGCCTGGCACAAAGGGACACTGTGTGAGGTGACATTGTGCAGCAGCCTCTCTTGATAGTGGTGTGGTGTGGGTGCCAGTGGTGCATTATGTCTATGGTACCAAAATCAGGTACCAAGAATTTGACTGATAGGGACAGATACTCAGTTGACTAATCTTGGACTATAGGAAACAGCCCAGAAATGTGTAGGCTCAGAGTTCACTCTGTGGGCATGTCTGTGTCCTAGCCTCTCTGTTGACTTCTAACACATTCACATGAATCATAATGGTCACATTTTCTATATCCTGTCACCTCTTGGCATGTATACCCAGAGCACTGAGTTGTGTTGTAAAACCCAAGACCAGAAGAGCTCGTGCCCACAGCTACATGGCATGCTTAACTTCATCCAGTCCTTTCTACTCCAGATTTTCAGAACTGTTTGCATTAACAAATAATGTGCTTCTGCTTTTGGGTTTGATGCAGACATTCAGAGGTGCGTTAGGTTCTTCAGTTGACTGAGTGAGAAGCTGCTCAGTGATTAGGACAATAAATGAGAAATGGATGTTTCCAAAGAGACCACACTCATTGAACACCGTGTAGACGTTGTTACAGGGGGAGAGGGCTGGGTCATGAACAGCAGGACTGACTGAGCATGGACTATTCTCTGTAACCGAACTTTTAAATTATTATTTAACACTTATTTATTTATTACTAAATTCACTTATAACAAACACCAACAATTTCTTAACTATTAATCCTATAAATTCCTACAACCCCTTTAACCTATCCACTAAACCTATTGATAATTGTAACAACTACTTTCATAACCTTTTAGAATGATACAGTCTCTGGGGCAGGTCCTCAGTCGTCAGGAACACAGTCTTTGTTGTAGATTCTTTAACACACTTAGCAGTCCTTTTTCTGGATCTCTCAGATGCAGGTTCGTCAGGGTAAGTTGGTTATTGCAGTCTCACCTTAAATAAGGCTTCATGCTTTCTTCTCTGTGGGAGACCCCAGCCGTCTGCAGGCCAACTTACTTCTTTTGAATCAGGAACTCAGCTGCTCTGCCTCAGTCCTTAAAGCCAGGCACCGTTTCCTTTAGGCCACTGTTTGGACAGATCAAACCCCTCTAGGCAAAAGCTGAGCCACAGGGTCCAGTCCTTGGCCTTTTGGTGTCTTTCTCAGGCTTTCTTTGCTCACCGGCTTCTTTCTGCTTCAGGGAGAGAGCTGGCCATCAATGGCCAGCCCTTTTTTCAGCAGGACTCTTGGAGCTCTCTAGCATCAGGGGCCTCTTCTCCTCTGGGCTCCACTCACTGTCCTCAAATAGGAGGAACTCTGTTTCAGCTTAATTTGGGCTCCGCCCACTTAGCAGCTGAAAACAATGTCAGGCCAGATACTTTGTTTCTTCAAGTCTTGAGTCTTTCCTGTTTTTCCTGACTTCAAACTTGTTTTTCAGTCTATTGAGTCTTTCCTGTTTTTGCTGACTTCATGCTGATAATGCTCTTCAGGCCCCGAATTAAGAGACAGTATCAGAAACTCCTATATATTTCCTAAATCTAATTTATCTAACTCCTACAGAGACAGTATCAGAAACTCCTATATATTTCCTAAATCTAATTTATCTAACTCCTACAATTCTCCCTGAGCTGCCGTTGCTGCCTCAGTCAGCCTGAAACAGAGAGTATGTCTTCTATGACTGCAAATAATTTTGCATGCTTAGTATCTTACTAACATTTGATTTTAGTTTGTAAACGTTTATTATAAGATATTTAACATCTGTGTGCCCATTGCCCAAGTTTTCCAATGTGTATGTTACATTATTATCTGCTTTTGATCTTTAAAGGAAATAGTTTTGATGTCAGTTTGAAAGCATCTCTTTTTCACTACACTGCTTCCTCTCCAGAGGGGGAACCTGAAACTGCAATTTTAAATATCATTTATATTTATTAATAAGTATAAACTGTAAGATTAGGCCAGCAGAGGAGCCAGTGGCTTGGCGCTGCCATGGGCAGCCTGGCAGGATATCAGCTGATGGGCCTGGCCCACCTTACATATCTCTCTTGAGGAGTTTAAGGATCTATACCTAATTCAACTTCCATCCTAACTTACATTATTAACTAAACCATCTTAACCTTAAAACATCCTTTTAATTCCTAGATGATTTAAAATTTACTGTGATGTTATAACTATGTAGGTAGTCTTCAATCACATCAGAAACCTGAGAAGGATAAATATATCTGAATAGATAGGAAGTGAAAAGCAAGCAACTTCCAAAACTATGAAATGACAGACAACTGGTTGCATAGACAGTCCCCAGTTTCTATAACATTGGAGCATCATCTTCAGCCTTCTGGCCAAGCATATCTCATAGACTTAGTTTTGGAGCAGGAAATAAGATTTTCCCATTCTATCTTGCAGAATCAGGCCATCGATTTACCTGCATTGAAGCTTTGGTCCATCTTTGGACTGTATATTGTCTATTGAGAGAGCAGGAACATTTCAGCCCAGTAGGAATTATCTCCTGAAGGAGATTTTTGATGCTCATTTTCTCCTTCCAAGTCCAATGGGAACTGTTAGGAGCTGACAGTCTAATGTCAAAGAATTTTTTTAATAATAAAAATATTTTAAATGCCATATTATACAAATCTCTTGAGGTTTTTGAAGACCATGTATCCATCTCCACTGAGTAAAAAAATGTTGCTTGTCTCTAACAACTTAACATCTGATTAATTTAGAAAACACCTGAGATTAACTAACTTAATTATCTTAATAAAATCAAAAGTTTGAATGACTATCAACTTGTATTTCTTAATTATCCTAAACAGTGTGTGATAATTGCTGTCAAATTATATAGGTACAATACCTGATCAAAATGTGGCCTTAATTTTGTATTAGTATACAAAGATCTATAGGAGTAGATTCAGTAATATACCCCTTTCCCTATCATTCTCATATGTCTATAACCTAAATTTTGTATTAATAACAAGCATGTATAGGAGTAGATTAAATAATCTATCCTTTTATCTTATAAACTCTATATTATATATCCATATTCTCCCTCTTTTTTCTTTTCAAGTCTTCTCCCCTATATAAGAGAGAAAGAAAAAGCGAAATTCCCTGAGCCTAATCTCCTATAGCTTGCTTAACAAGACCATATAACAATTTGTAACCATCCCCCTAAAGAACATCTATAACCCATCAAATGACCAAAGAATCATCCACCCCACTTTTTGGGAATGGGGCGTCGCTCTCTTAAAACTACTTCCTCCTGAATTGGGACACAGAAAACCTGTTTGGGGGCCCAAATAAAATGGAAAAAATGGTTAAGCAGGTTAATTGTAACATTTGTTGTCCAGTCTCTATGTGTTCAGCAATTTGAATGTCCTGAGCAGTTTGTAGTTTGAAGCTGGACTTTGGTAGGAAAGTTCAGAGCTTATTGAAGTCCTGTCTGGAACAGTCTGCGAGGCTAGACCATCTCAGCAAACTGTTTGAAGTTGTTCTTGATGCAGATTTTTTGAGGAAACAGCTATTGAGGCAGTCTATGAGGCTGGATCATCTGGGCTAATTGTCTTCTTTGGTGTCTGGTCTCTTTTTCTTCAAAGTTTCTAGTTGTCCAGTGGTCTCCGGACTCCTTAGTTGGAAGCTTTTATTCTCGTGGAAAGATAAAAACAGAAACCTGCCCTAACCCTGGCTCTAGGGTATTCTTTTTTGGTATGTAATATCTTTCCTAGGGCAAATTGTTTTTTGGAAATAGAAGAAAAAAATTTTATCTTTCAGAAGAAATCTTGAAAATTTGAAACTAAATATACCTTTAAGTGTATATAAAACATAATAATCTTAACTTTCTGTCAATATATATTATAACAAAACAATCTTAACTTTCTATCAATATCTATTAATATAACAAAGTATTCTTAAGTTTTTAATAATAAAAGAGACAAAGAATAGAGTTAGGGAAAGAAGAAAATCCCTGAATCAAATCCTTATTTTTTCACAACACTTATCATATATCCATTCATCCTAGATGACAAGCAATCACAGCACGTAACATACCACGCACACACACAAAACTGTAAAAGGAAAATATGGCTAATTAAACTATTTAACCAGTATATTATTGTTAATTTGTTCCACAGCCTTTATTCCTTATTCCACCATTATATATGAGCACACAGAGACCGTGTAGATTTTAACAAGCCTTGGCCTGAGTTGTGCAATCCTAGCCCATCTAAGCTAGCTAATAATTCTATTACCCAAATATGATCCCATATATACATACGTCCCCTTGGACCGCCATTCTCCACGATATGCCGATGTTCCTGGCCATGTGGAATGAGGTTCTTTTTTCTAACCCATGGTGTGTGCCTCTTCTTCCTCCTGCTGCTGGCTGAAATATCTTCTTCTCCCTGCTGCTAGCTGGAATGCTTTCTTTTCTGTCTAAAGTGCAGGCTTCATGTTAGGAAGTCCCACCTTTCTCGGTCTTTGCCCAATCTCAGGCCTCGGCATTTTATTTAGCCAATCAGAGTCAATGTAAGAAACAGACAGCAAGCAGGACCAATTAATTAACATTTAGAATGCTTAACACTACCCCAACACAAAACTTTCATCCCTTATCTTGGGAATGGAGGTGTAAATATTTTTGGATACCCTTTAAAAATTGAGCTACTGGGAAATTCCCAGGAAAGTTACCTATAGCTTTTGTTGTCCAGTCTCTGTAGGATCGATCATTTTTGGGCTAGCCCTTTTAAAAATGATTTGCATGCAAAGTTTTTAAGAAAACAGTGATTGAAGCAGTATGTTAGACTGAATCTTCTAGCCTATTTGTCTTGTCATTATTGTCATTCAGTCCTTGGCTCTGAAAATAAAGTTTTGGTCTAAATTTGAGCAAGTGAAAGGCATAGAATAACTTTGTAAGTCCATTTAAAGCATAAACTTTATCCTTGTCGGATGAAAGATTGGAATATCATGAACACCATACAGTTAATAAAATACTCTTACCGTGCAAAGACATTCATGTTTCAGCTAGTAGGAGGTTCTCCCTGGTCACATCTAATCTTTATAAGTTTTGTTGGTAACTACATTTTTTTCATTCCCTGTAGACACATAGTCATAACCATGTCCCCATCTTAAAACCATTGCGGATTTCCACTCTAAAGTTAAAATATCCTTATAATATATTGGTTGATTTAATTCCTCAGGTTTTCTTTTTGTTTGTTTGTTTGTTTTATAACCCAGTGTCTCTCAGCTGCAGTGGTATCCTTTTCACCAACATTTAGGAAATTCAAAGTTAGCAAAGCATTGTGTAATATATCTCTGGGATTCTTTAATTCCCCTTTTTGTTTAAAAAGCATCTCTTTTAAGGTACGATTAGCTCTTTCTACAATTGCTTGTCCCTTAGGATTGTGTGGTATACCAGTAACATGCTTTATATTATAATATGCAAAGAATTGCTTCATTTTATTGGATACATATGAAGGCGCATTATCAGTCTTAATTTCTGCAGGTACATCCATAAATGCCCTTATTTCTAATAAATTTGCCATAACACAAACAGCTTTTTCAGAACTTAAAGCAGTTGCCCATTGAAACCCTGAGTATGTATCAATGGTATGATGTACATACCTTTGTTTTCCATATTCTGCAAAATGAAAAACATCCATTTGTCAAATTTCATTCTTTTTATTACCTCTGAGGTTACTAACAGCAGGTAATGGAGTTTGGTTACACAGAGAACACATAGGAAATTTTCTTTTTTTTTTTTTTTTATATTTCCCTGGCTTGTTGCCAGGTAATAGAGAATTTTTTCTTTAAACCTGATCTGTTAACATGATGTTTCTGATGAAAATTTGAGGCTTTCAACATATTTCCTATGAGTAATTGGTTAATCTCCTCATTTCCTTGTGCCAGTGGACCTGACAAACCTGTATGAGATCGAATATGGGCTACATATAATGGGTTATTTCTAATTCTGATGACCTGTTGTAATTGTATAAATAAAGAAGTTAATTCTGTGTTATTTGGAATAAATTCAGCAGTTTCTATAGGCAACACAACTCTTTCTGCATATAGAGAATCAGAAATTATGTTAAAGGACTCAGGAAAATCTAATAATGCCACAAGGATTGCATACAATTCTGCTTTTTGAACCGAGGTATATGGACTGTTGATTATCTTGCTCATTTTCTGTCTTATAACCTGCCATTCCCATCTTGTTAGCATCAGTATAGAATGTTGGTGCATCAGGAATTGGTGTTCCCTTTACAATATGAGGAAGAATCCAATTAGTTCTTTTTATAAATTGTATACATTTGCTTTTTTTTGAAAATTTGTTATTAATCTCTCCCAAATAATTACTGCAAGCTCTTTGCCAGTCTTCATTGATTACCCACAGTGACATAATGTCAGGTTTAGTAAGAGGCACTACTATTTCAGCCGGGTCCATTCTTGATAATTGACGTAGTCTTATTCTACCTTTTACAATTAATTCAGATATCTTTCTATGTATGTCTTTAATTTTTTACTTTGTTTATGTGGTAAGAAAACCCATTCCATAATACTATCTTCCCATTGCATAATGACTCCTGTAGGAGAATGAGTTGATGGTAAAATAACCAAAATGCAGTCAAGTTGAGGATCAATTCAATCTATGTTTGCATCTTGCAATCTTTGTTCTACCAACATTAATTCCTTTTCTGCCTCAGCAGTTAAGCATCTTGGACTGTTTAGATTTGAATCCCTTGTAATGTTTGAAGCAAATTACTTAACTCATAAGTACTTAAACCAAGGGTGTGCCTTAGCCAGTTTATATCTCCCATTAATTTTTGAAAGTCATTAAGAGTTTTCAGTTGGTCTCTACAGATCTGTACCTTTTGTGATCTTATTCTCTGTTAACTTATTTTATAACCCAAATAGTTGATTGAATCTCCTCTTTGTATTTTTTCAGGAGCAATTTTTAACCCCCATAGTGGTAGAATTCTTTGCATTTCCTTAAGTAAGTTCTCTAAAATAACTACATCAGAATCAGCCAACAAAGTATCATCCTTATAATGATAGCTAATATAGTGAGGAAATTGCTTATGAATTATTTCTAATGGTTTTTGTACAAAATATTGACACAGAGTTGGACTATTCTACATTCCCTGTGGAAGCACATTCCATTGATATCTCTTGATTGGTCTACTGTTATGAAGAGTAGGTACAGAGACAGCAAATCTTTCCCTGTCATTCTTGTACAATGGAATTGAGAAAAAGCAGTCTTTTAAATCTGTTACTATTAAAGGCCATGACTTTGGAAATGACCAAGTTCACCATTTTTAAAGCACTCATTAAGACCCCTAGCAATGGCTTGTGCTATGACATTAGTCTGATGCTCCTGAAACCCAATATCAGCTGTTTCTCTTATCCATTCATCTACTGGGGTTCCTTGAGCTTTCAATAGTCTAATTACTCCTTGACATTCAGCATTTGCATTTTCATATGCCAAGGCATTTATCAAGTCCTGTCTGGCATCAGGGTTATCTATATCTCTCTCCACAGCTGAAGTCAATCTTCCTAAAAAGTCTGAGAAGGTTTCCTGAGGACCTTGTATTATCTTAGTAAATGAAGTAAATCTTTTCCCAGCCTCAGCAACCATATCCCAAGCTCTCAGAGCTGCAACACAACATTGTTCTATCACAACATCTTCAAATTGAGTCTGTAACCGTATGCCAGCATAAGGTCCCTCACCAAGGATTTGGTTGGTTGTGACATTCATTCCCCTTGCCATATTTTGGTGCTCTAATTTTGTGGCTTCATGTCTCCACCAAGACAACCATTGTAATTGCTGGTGACCTTTTATCACAGCTGATATCCCTTCCAATCTTGGGGAATGATTCTATTTTGTATAGCCCAATTATTTAACATCTGTTTAATGAATGATGAGTGCATTCCATAAGAGACAATAGACTCCTTAAATCTTTTTAAATCCAAAATGTCTATTGGACGCCATGTTAATTCCTGATGGAGTTGACCATTATTATTATCAGGCCTAAATTGAAACATAACTGGAAAAGCTGATGATTATTGTGTAGTACCATTCAGATCCTCTGGGGGCGCACTTGGTTCCACATTAGCACCATTACCTCCCTGGTTTTCTACTGGTACACGTGGTGGGTGTAGAGACCCAGCTAGAAAAGAACTTGGCATTTTCTCAGTTTCAGTCGCCTGCCCTGCCAGAATTTTCTTAAGCTCCTTAATCTTCATTTTCATAACTTTTAACTGTGTAAAAAAAACTTCTTCCTTATGACAAACCAATAAAGAAAAAAAGTAAACAACATAAAACATCCAGTCTGATTGAAAAACAGTATAGAGGTCAGCAGCAAACATTGCCATATTGCCAACAACTGGCGTCATAGTTTAAAAATCTTCAGTTTTTCTATAGTTTTGAAAATCAAATTACCCATAATGACTTACCAATGTTGAGCACCACCTGAAACTGCAATTTAATTATCAGTTTTATTTATTAATAAGTATAAACTGTAAGATTAGGCCTGTGGAGGATCTGGTGGCTTGGCAGAGCAGCGGGCAACCTGGCAGGATATCAGCCAACGGGCCTGGCCCTTCTTAACCAGCAGCCTGATTTATCCTGGGGAAAGAGCCCCAGACCAAGGGTGGCTTACACCACCTGTAAGCTAAGCTCTGTTAAGTAATATAAGTTATTATATTAGGCCAGTAGAATTACCAGTGGCTTGGCAGGAGATTTGTCAGAGTTCTACGGGAGTCCAGGAGTCAGTCCCTGGATTGCTTGGACTCACAGCCTATAAGGTGCCGCAGTCCTTTCCCCAGTAATTAAATACACCAAGGCCTTTTAATGTTTCAATGCTTAACCTTTAGCTGGGCAGACTCTCAATTAGCTAATCTAAGTTAACCCAGACCACCTAATCCCAAATTGCCATGTGCCTGTGATTACCTTCCAGTGTTCTCAAACACGTCTATCTGCTTCCATGTCTCCTGGTGGAATGAGCTCAGGGTTCCTGTTCTAATCTCAGGAAGTCCTGCCTTCCTGTACTCTTTCTGCCCAGCTAATTGGCCATCAGCAACTTTTATTGACCAAGAGAATGCCTCAGAAGGGGCAGTAACCAGATCTCAGCATTGAAATCAGCCTACAGAAGCAATGTTATTAGACCTTCCCCCAATACCAACCCCTAGAGAGTTTGCTGTCAGTCCTTTAGGTTCTACTTTCAGTATTTTTGCTTCATGTGTGTGTATCACTGTGAATGTTTAGAACTTCACATAAGTAATAACACAGATATAGATATATTTTGCTTTCTTTGTTCATAATTGTATTTTTAAACTTTATCTGGATAGCGTATGTCTGGTTTATTTCATTTTTACTCCCATGTAGCATTCCATTCTGTAATGAAGCCACAAGTTATTTATTATTTGTTGATTTCTGTACAGATACACAGCAAGTTGAATTCCACCCTTTCCAAACACTTGTTGAAGTCTCCTTAATCTGTAAGAAGACTGTGCCTGTTGATTTGTATTGCTCCCTGTCTTACTGATGCTGTATGTATCCTAAGTGGAGCAGAGTCCAGTGTGAAAAATCTCTGCAGACCAGAAAGTGGGGATAGGAGTGGTGTGGATTTTCCACAAACCTTGCAGGTGGGCTCACGGGTGTGCTCCCTGCTAAAGGACACATGCTATAATGTGCCCTTTCCAGTGTAGTCCCTGGCTGGTGAGCTCCTGAGATACTGCTAGGGTCCCGGCTTCTAGTTTTGCTACACCTTAACTCATTTAGACTGTTACACATGACAGGTATTGATAGGCAGTGGTCAGAGAACTGCCACAAAGCAGCATGTGAGACTCAAGGGATTCAAGGGAGCTAATATTTCCCAGGTAGGTTGGATAGTGGTCTCTTATTTATAAGGCAGAGCAGGAGACTTGGGGCAGGGGCACCCTGCAAGTGCTGCAGGCAGCAGAGTAACAGACCTTGTGAGGCAAGAATGAAATCCCATTCAGTACGGTTTAGTTAGCAGGAGTTGGTTCAAACTTGTAGAGTCTGACACAGGGCAGTTTATTTGTAGACACTGAAGTACAGTACAATCTGGGGAAAGGTATCCTGGTATCCAACAATTATCTCAATCCCATGTGCACAATAAAGCCCTTTAAGGGCTTAGGGGAGGATCAGGTGTGGTCTAGGTCATACAGATAAAGTACATGTGAGGTCTCCTCTAAGGATGCTTCTGCTGACTGAGAAACAATGTTCAACACGGGTCTAGGGAGGAAGGGCCTGTGAGAAACATTATATGGTATTCAGGTCAGGCCTGACAGGCACACATGCCTTCCATTGAAGAGAAAACCTGCATGTTTGACATTCTTGGTTTCCCTAGTGCTTATCTGTGGGCACAGGATACCATCTGTCCCATCACGGGAGGATGTTTGCAAAGCTGTGAGCCATAATGTGAAGTTGAGAGGGCTTTTGAGAATCAGTAGTGTGAGAAGGTGGTCATGAGACCAGCTGCTTACGTACAGGTGGTGGAGGTCTGAGCCAGGAGGGTAGCGATGGAGGTGTTGCCCTGCTAGGGTGTTGACTGCACTGGGTGCTGGGTCGGGAGAGCCAGTGTCTGCATACAGGCTCTGTGGAAGGGCATGGGGAGTTGTCTGGTCCCTGCTGAGTCAGACGTGTCTGCTATCAGTGGAGAGAGCAGCACAAGTGGGAATGTCAGGGACTAACCTGGACCATCGCTTCTTCCCTTTTCTCCAGTAGGATGGCTCCTGAGCGCATGATGGCCCTGTCACAAGTTTGTGTCCCTCTTGTTACTCTGCCTGATCTTGAACCCCTGGTAGAGGGTCTACTCACCTACCCTGGATGTGAACCTCAGGAAGTGCTCTCCCCTGAGTTCTTTGAAGCTGTAAATGAAGCCTTCTTGTCGTGAGTACATCCATCTTATTACTCAATCTGCTTTTAGTTGTAGAATGTTGTGGTGTAGAAAGAAACATATGGTAGTGTATTTAATGTTCTCAGTTTCTCTTTATTTTTTATTACGTTTATTTGTTTACTTATTTATTTATAGTGTGTTTGGAGGTCTGAAGAGAACTTTCATGACGGGAATGGTGGTGCACGCCTTTAATCCCAACGCTTGGGAAGCAGAGGCTGGTGGATCTCTGTGAGTTAAAAGCCTGCCTGGTCTACAGAGTGAGTCCAGGACAACCAGAACTGGTACACAGAGAAACCCTGTCTCGGGGGGGGGAGGACTCTCAGGAGTTGGTTTCTTCCTTGCTCCATCTGAGCACTAGTGATTAGAGTGAGGTCGTCAGGCTTGACAGCAAGTGTCTTTACACTTGCCATCCGTCACTGCAGCTATCTGAGCTCCCTGTAGTGCTCTTAGAAAAGACTAAAGATCCTAAGAGTTTTGTGTGAATTGTACTTCCCAGCATTTGTCATGTATGAACCCCCACCCAGAAATCTAGAAAGTGCTTATCAAAGTGGGGCAGAATCCTTGCCCAGCATGGGGGGTGGTGGCATAGATTTGATCCTTAATCCTTCGAATGGAGGAAAAAGGAAGGGAGAATTTTACTTCAACAGAAAATTACTTCATTTGAAAATAGTAATAAAGGGCTGTGGAGATGGCTTGGTGGACAGGAACACTTACTGAGTGAGCACAGTGATATATCCTTATCAACCATGTAGAAGTTGTGCATGGTGTGTATACCGATAACCCAAGCATTGGGCTGTGAGGATGAGATAGCTCGGGCTTGTGGTCAGCCAGCTTCAAAAGGGAGATGAAAAAGGTTCTGTGAGAGACCCTGTCTCAGGGAATAAGGTGGAGAGTGAGAGGTTCCTTATTGTCTCCCTCCAGCCTCTACATGTGCATAGAGGGGCACAATTAAAAAAAATAACAACAACAGACAGTGATCTTTTATAAGATAGAGATAACTTGTTTGACAAGTAGCACTGTTTTTATGTCTTGTGATTCTTTTTGCCTGGCACTGGAAAGTTATATTCAGTATGTGGGATATACAGCTTTGGTAGAAATGCCTGTCCCCACACAGCTGCACAGTTGGAAAGGCAGTGATATTATGGTAATTGTTGGAGATAGGAGTGGATAGTTTGCCTTGACCTAAATTTGAAATGGTCACGTTTTTAAAGGCTGGTGCAGTGTGGGATCTGAGGTTATATTAATGAGATTTTCATACTTTGTTACATTAAAGTCTATTGGCTTACCCTGGGGTGGTGGCTAACTTGGCAAAGTACTTGCCACACAAATGTGACTGCCTGAGCGTGGATCCCCAGCACCTGTGTAATTGGTGACAAGTCCCTGTAATCCAGTGAAAGGAGAACAGAGACAGGAAGATCCCTCAGCAACTGACCAAATCATCAACCTCCAGGTCAAGTGGGAGATCCTGTGTCAAAACACAAAGTGGACAGTGATTGCAGAAGACACCTCTACATGTGTGTGTGCACCATACACGTGCACGTATACACACACATGCACACAAGCCTGTTTTGCAGTTCAGGTGTTTCACCTCTGTATGGTTTGCAGCTTAATGTGTGGCTCATCCTTGTTAGGTACATCTTCCAGGTGTTGGAATATTCTATTATATTTCTCACTCTCATCCAATATTCCCACAGTCTCACATGTTATTGACATGTCACAAAGTGTTGAAAAGCTGCCACAAACTTTTCCAAAGTTCTAATTTCTGCTTCAAAGCTTAAATTTGGGCTGGCAAGATAGTTCAGTGGGTGAAAATCTGACAGCCTGGGTGGGTGTGGAACCCGCAGTTGAAGGATAGAATTGGCTTTCAAAAATGTCGTCCTCTCAACCCTCACACGTGCCATGGCATGCACTCACCGCCACTACACACGCATTGTTAGTCAGCACTTCAGTGTCTATGGCCAAGCTTCACAGAGAACCTCTTTTAAGTGCTTGGCTGATATTGCCAGCAGATAGAGCATGGTGCAGCAACTCCAGCCAGGTCTGGAGGGTCACGCTCAGGGAGACACCAGTGAGCTACAGCATCTTCTTTTAAATAATTGATTCTTTGTTTTTTTTTTTTTTTTTTTTTTAAGGCTTTTCAAGACAGGGTTTCTCTGTGTAGCTGGCTGTCCTGGACTCACTCTGTAGACCAGGCTGGCCTTGAACTTGGAAAGATCCACCTGCCTCTGCCTCCCTGAGTGCTGGGATTAAAGGTGTGCGCCACCATGCCTGGCTTGAATTCATTTTTATTCCAAACCTCAATGTTCACTGGAGGCCCCTGAAAGTTGTCACTCTAACTGATGCTACAGTGAACTTGCACTGTGATAGTGTGCAAGCCTGGAGCTATAGAAGACACAGGTTGCAAATGCCAACTGCTGTAAAGCCGAGAGAAGACAGCTGTGCCCCGTCCTGCTCTCAGTGGTGTCTGGGCACTTGCCCTGGAGTGGATGCCTGCCCCTCATGAGTCAGTGCTGTAGTCTGTTGGCCTCATCTTCTTGACAGACAGCTGTGGCATGAGAGTGAAGATCTTTAAATCTCCTCTTTAAAACTCAGTCATCCGTTCTTAAATGTAAAAAAATACACATTTCATTTTGTGTGAAATATTGGTAATTTATAAAATAGTGCAAGTCGTACATTACAATATGTAATTATAAAATATATACTGCATCTTGATAAAACATTTTATATAATATATAATTATCTAAATTCAGATAAAAGTTTAATTTTTCAGACTTATTTTTACTTTATGTGTATGAATAATGTTTTGCCTGCACACATGTATGTGTACCATGTGTGTGCCATGCTGGATCCCCTGGAACTGGGTTTACAGATGGTTGTTAGCCACCATGTAGGAGTCACTGCTGTAAAGCCGAGAGAAGTCAAACCATCTTTCAAACCTGAGTCCTTTGCAAGAGCATCACATGTGCTCTCAGCCACTGAGCCATCTCTGCAGCCCCCTTCAGAAGTTTAGAAACACATTATTGCAAAGAAAGAGAACACGTTCTTGGTTTGTATTACATTTCCATGTGGACACAAAGGAAAACATGCAAGTATTTAAAACACTGACTTTTTTATACAAATGGAATTACGGGTTCACACCAGATATATCCAGAGATGGCAAAAGCATAGTACAAAAAAACAAAACAAAAACTTTAAGTTAATCTCTGAAAATACATCAAAATTCCTTTAAATTCCGTTCCAAACATACAAATGTACAAGCATGTTCCTTTGCGTGTTGGAGAGATGATGTCATTGGACATCACACAATCACGTGGAGTTCCTCATTTGCCCATGAGCATGAGGACTGGAAGGGTGGCCCAGTGGAGGAGCATTTGCCCGGCTCTGCTTCAGTGGGAGGAAGAGGGGGAGGGAGGTCCAGGAAAGGTAGAAGCCGTCAGCTGTCTTTAAAGATGGCTGTGGGCTCAGTGTCTGTGGGTCTGAGTTCCCCGGCGCCAACAACGTTGCTGTGTATTGGAACTACTGCTGGGATGAGTTCTCCACAGTGTTTGGATCAGGGTTTCTTAGACAGATCTCCAGACTTATTCTAGACATGTAGAAATAAGATTTATTCATGCTAAAAATTCAAAGTGCACGATTAATGTGATTTGTTTTCATTCTACATACTATGGGTGCAATGCTATATATGCATGTATATACACATACATGCGCACACACAAAAAAATGCATGAAGAATATTGATGTGATTTTAAAATATTTACTACTTACGCTCCTTTAGTTTGTAAAAAAGCACTATGCTTTAAAATGCTTTATTAATGTATTTTCCTCAATTATTTGTTATTTATTTATTTATTTATTAGAAATAAATAGGCCACATTTATGAGAGTTAAATGGCCCAGCATACATTCCCAATGACCATTTCATACATATTTGGCCCCTGACTTTAACATTCTACCATCTAACTATCTCCATGAGTTTAAAGTTCTATATCTGACTCAGCTTTCATACTAACTTGCATCACTATTTTAAAAACATCTTCTTAGATCCAGAACACCCTCTTGATTCCTAAACAACTCAAAATTTAACCACCTCAGAGACCTGAGAGGGATAAATATATCTGATTATGTAGGAAGTGCGGGGCCTGCATCATCCAAAACTAAGAAATGACATATCAGTGGCTGCCTGGACAGTTCCTGTTTTCTCTCCATACGTTACAGCATCAATCTTCAGCCTTTTGGTCCCGTTTCTTTGACAGACATTGATTGTAGAGCAGGAATCATGAAGGACTTACCTACCCTGTGTTGGCAGAGCTAGGCTATCGACTTCCCTGCTACCAAGTTTTGTCCTTTTTGGACAGCAGTCTGTCTATAGTTGAAGCAAGGGGTTTTTCATGCCAAGAGATAGGCTTGCCACTAGTTCAACCATCTCCCACTGGAGATTCTTCGATGCTCATCTTCTACTTGGAGTAGAATAGGGGGTGCTGTCAGGAACTGATATGTCTCGATATAAAAAAAAATCTTAATTTAAGACAACATCTTTGAATGCCATATTCTGCAGATCTCTTGGGGTTTTTGAAGATGCCCTATCTATCTCCTGTATTTAGATAAGCAAATGTTGCTTGTCTCTTAACAACTTGATTTCCGAGTAGCTTAGAGAATATCTGTGATAGACTGTCATAGTAGCTAACAAAATGACACGCTTGCATGACTAGGAGTTTGTATTTCTTAACTATCCTAAACGGTTTAAGACGTTTGGTATCAAGAGGCCTGAGCTTCACATTTCATTTTTAAGTATCACTAGGTACAATACCTTTAAGAAGCGTTACCTTTAATTTTGTATCAGTATACAAAGATCAGTTCCAAAGTGGCCAAATATACTCTTAATTTTGTATCAATATACAAAGATCAATGCCTATGTCGCCCAATACAATCTTAATATTACGTCAATATACAAGGGTCAATACCATTGTGGCCAACTATAATCTTAATTTTGTATCAATATACAAAGATCAATACCGATGTAGTCCAATACAATCTTAATTTTGCACAATATACAATGGTCAATACCACTTTATCCAAATATATTACTAATTTTATATCAGTATACAAAGGTATAAGGGCATATTCAATAATCTGTCCCTTCTTCTTGGTCCTTCCCATACTATGTCTATGTCCCATTTTTCTCGTCTGTGCACTCCTACGTAGGAGAGAAAGAAGGATACAGAAAAGAAAAAGAAGGAAGTCCCTGGGTCTAACCTCCAAAACCCATTTAACAAGACCATTTAAAGCTTGTAGTCTCTTCCCCTAAATAACAAAGTTTTCTGTTATCCATCAAATAACCAAAAAGGGGGGGGGAGAAACACCCTCCCCACCCTCTGGGCATGGGACGTCACTCTCTTAAAATGACTTCCTGCTGATTTGGGTCATAGTAAACCTGTTTGGGGCCCGAACCAGAATGGAAAAATGGTTAAAATGTTAGTACAATCCTTTTATGTTCAGTCCTTTTGTGCTCAGTTGTTTAGATGTCCTAAGAATTTTGTAGACAGAAGCTGATCTTCCAGGCTTTACTGAAGTTCTGGCTGGGTCAGTGTGTGGAGCTGAACGATCTTAGCAATTTTGAGTTGTTGTGGTTGTAGACTTTTGATGGAAACAGCTATTGAGGGAGTCTGCAAGGCTGAATCATCTGGGCCACTCGTCTTCTTTGGTGTCTGATTCTGTTTTCTGTTGAGGCTTCCGTTGTCCAGTTGTCCCTGGATTCCTTGAATGGATGCTTTAAATCTCCTGCAAAGATAAGAACAGAGCCCTGCCCTAATCCTAACTCTGGGACAATTACCCTTTTTTTTTGGGGGGGGGGGTCAGGTAATATTTCTCCTGAAGCAAATTTGGTTTTTTGACAATATATAAAGTATTATCTTTCAATCTGGATTAAAGAAGAAATTATTTTGTTATTTTGGAGCTAAACAAGCCTTAGTGTATATATTTTGAGATCTCAAAGGACAATTTGTTTGTATTGAGTAGGCCTTTTGTAAGTAGCTTTTAAACTTAAGTCCTTCCAAATCCTATGTGTCTGTCTCTGCATTCTAATTATTGGGATCAAAGACCTGTGGTTCCCATCTGAAGGGATTAAAGATGTGCTCCACCACTCCTGGATCAAAGTTTTTCTCTATTTAGAGTTTGTTTTGTATCAGGCTGACCTTGAGCTCTGAGATTTGCCTGTTTCTGTCCCTAGTGTGTTGGGATTAAGGGTGTACTCTTCTTGAATGATGGGATTGAAGGTGTGCACCCTCACCACCCTGTTCCATGTAACTCTAGAATTTATAAGACAACTGACTCTATAGTGCTCCTCCCGTCTCTGCTGAAGTTAAAGGCATGGGCTAACACCACACATTTCATGTATTTTACCTTAGCTCTAAGTTTTTTCGACTCTTGGAGGTTTATAAAACCAGGTTGAACGGCTGTAACCTTTATTTTATTTACAGTGTTTTAAAGTTGTTACCTGATTTTTTTAATTAATAAATTTGTTTGTTGCTTCAGGTTACATCTCTATCATATTGTCCTCTTTCCCCGCTTCCCAGCCCCACCCTCCCATCCTCTACCCCCTAATCCTTCCCTCTTGTTCCTCTGGGGTGGAGTGTCCCTACATAACAGTCCCTCGCCACAGTTCAGGAGTCATATGAGGGCCAAGAGCCTCTTCATACACTGGGGGCCTATGAGGCAGTACCGCCAGTGAAAGATGTCTCCTTGCTACGAAGGGAAAACTAAAAAAAGAACAACAAACACACAAACCCACAAAAACAACAACAAGAAAAAAAGAAAGTAAAAAGAAAAAAAGCCTATGTCCATGTTCCTTTTGGTGTGTTGGTTGTAGTACAGATATCCTGTACTATATAGCTAAAATCCTACTATAAGTGAATAGATGCCATGTGCATCCTTCTGAGTCTGGGTTAGCTCACTCAGGATGAGCTTCTCTAGTTCCATCCATTTGGTTGCAAATTGCATAATTTCATTGTTTCTGATAGCTGAGTAATATTCCATTGTATAGATGTACCACAGTTTTTAAATCCATTCTTCAGTTGAGGGACGTCTGGGTTGTTTGCAATTTCTAGCTATTACAAATAAGGCTGCTATGAACATAGATAAGGAAACTTCCTTGTGATTTGGTAAGGAATCATTTGGATGTATACCCAGAAGTTGTATGGCTGGGTCTTGAGGCAAAGCTATTCCAGGATTTCTAAGATATCGCCATACTGACCTCCATAGTGGTTGCACAAGCCTGCACTCACTCCCACCAGCAATGGAGTAGGGTTCCCCTTTCTCCACACCCTCGCCAGCATGTGCTGTCATTTGAGCTCTTTATCTTAGCCATTCTGACAGGTGTGTGATGGAATCTGAGAGTTGTCTTGAGTTGCATTTCTCTGATGATTAAGGATGTTGAGCATTTCTTCAGGTATCTCTCGGCCATTAGGGATTCCTCCTTTGTGAATTCTCTATTTAGCTCCGTCTCCCATTTTTTGATTGTATTATTTGGTTTCTTGGCATTTAGTTTCTTGAGTTCTTTGTAGATTTTGGATATTAGCCCTCTATCAGATGTGGGTTAGTGAAGATTTTCTCCCAGTCTGTTGGTTGCCATTTTGTTCAAATGACAGTGTCTTTTGCCTTACAGAAGCTTTTCAGTTTCATGAGGTCCCATTTATTGATTGTTGATCTCAGGTCCTGAGCTGTTGGTGTTCTGTTCAGGAAGTTGTCACCTGTGCCAATGAGTTTGAGGGTTTCTCCTACTTTTTCTTCTAGTAGATTTAGTGTGACCGGCCTTATGTTAAGGTCTTTGATCCACTTGGATTTAAGTTTTGTACAAGGTGATAAGTATGGGTCTAATTTCATTCTTTTACAAGTGGACATCCAGTTGGACCAGCACCATTTGTTGAAGATGCTGTCCTTCTTCCATTGTGCCGTTTTGGCTTCTTTGTCAAAGATTAGTTGGCCATAGGTGTGTGGGTCCATTTTTGGGTCTTCAATTCGATTTTATTGATCTACTGGTCTGTTTCTATACCAATACCATGCTGTTTTTACTATTATTGCTCTCTAGTACAGCTTGAAATCTGGGATGGTGATAACTCCAGATGTTTTTTTATTGTACATGATTGATTTAGCTATTCTGGGCTTTTTGTTGTTCCATATGAAATTGAGAATAGCTCTTTCCAGGTCTATAAAGAATTGTGTTGGTATTTTGATAGGAATTCCATTGAATCTATATATTGCTTTTGGTAGGATAACCATTTTTATTATGTTGATCCTACCTATCCATGAGCATGGGAGATCTTTCCATCTTCTAAAGGCCTCTTCCATTTCTTTCTTCAGGGGCTTGAAGTTCTTGTTGTATAGGTTCTTTACTTGCTTGGTTAGAGTTACCCCCAGCTATTTTATATTGTTTGTGGCTATTGTGAAGGGGGTTGTTTCCCTTATTTCTTTATCAGTACATTTGTTTGTTTTATATAGAAGAGCTTCTGATTTTTTTTGAGTTAATTTTGTATCCAGCCACCTTGCTGAAGGTGTTTATCAGCTGTAAGAGTTCTCTGGTGGAATTTTTGTGGTCGCTTATGTATACTATCATATCGTCTGCAAATAGGGATATTTTGACTTCTTCATTTCCAGTTTGTATCCTCTTGATCTCTTTTTGTTGTCTTATTGCTCTAGCAAGAACTTCAAGTACTATATTGAAGAGATATGGTGAAAGTGGACATCCTTGTCTTGTCCCTGAGTTTAGAGGAAATGCTTCAAGTTTCTCTCCATTTATTTTGATGGTGGCCACCAGCTTGCTGTATATTGCCTTTATTATTTCTAGGTACGGTCCTTGTATGCCCATTCTCTCCAGAACTTTTAGCATGAAGGGGTGTTGGATTTTGTCAAATGCTTTTTCTGCATCTAGCGAGATTATCATGTGGTTTTTTCTTTCATCTTGTTTATATGGTGAATTACGTTGATAGACTTTCGTATGTTGAACCATCCCTGCATTCCTGGGATGAAGCCTACTTGATAATGATGTATGATACTTTTGATGTGTTCTTCAATTCGGTTTGCTAGTATTTTATTAAGTATTTTTGGATCTATGTTCACGAGGGAGATTGGTCTGAAGTTCTCTTTCTTTGTTGGGTCTTTGTGTGGTTTAGGAATCAGAGTGACTGTGGCCTCATAGAATGAGTTTGGCAGTGTTCTTTCTGATTCTATGTGGTGGAAGAGTTTGAAGAGTATTGGTGTTAGCTCCTTTTTGAAGGTCCGGTAGAATTCCATGCTAAAGCCATCTGGCCCTGGGCTTTTTTTGGTTGGGAGATTTTTAATGACTGTTTCTATTTCCTTAGGGGTTATTGGGCTGCTTAATCTGTTAATCTGATCTTGATTTAGTTTTGGTAGGTGGAATCTATCGAGGAAATTGTCCATTTCGCTTAGGTTTTCAAATTTGGTGGAATATAGATTTTTAAAGTAGGACCCAAATATTCTCTGGATCTCCTCAATGTCTGTTGTTATTTTTCCCTTTTCAGTTCTGATTTTGTTGATTTGTGTTTTCTCCCTCTGTCTTTTAGTTAATTTGGCTAAGGGTCTGTCTATTTTGTTGATTTTCTCGAAGAACCAACTCTTGGTTTCATTGATTGTTTTTATAGTTCTTTTTGTTTCTAAGTTGTTGATTTCAGTCCTAAGTTTGATGATGTCCTGCCTCCTGCTCCTCTTGGGAGTGTTTGCTTCTTTTTTTTTTTTTCCAATTCACCCAGTTTAGCTGTTAATTCGCTAATATGAGCTGTCACAATTTTCTTTTTGAAGGCACTTAGTGTTATTAACTTTCCTCGTAGCACAGCTTTCATTGTATCCCATAGGTTTGGGTATGTTGTGCCTTCATTGTCGTTGGATTTTAAGAAGTCTTTGATTTCCTTCTTTATTTCTTCCCTGACCCAGTAGTCATCCAGTAAGGAGTTGTTCAATTTCCATGTGTGTGTAGGCTTTCTGTTGATTCTTTTGCTGTTGAAGACCAGCTTTATTCCATGGTGGTCTGATAAGATACAAGGTGTTATTTCAATTTCTTGTATCTGTTGAGACTATCTTTGTGTCCGACTATGTGGTCGATTTTGGAGAAGGTTCCGTGAGGTGCTGAGAAGAAGATGTATTCCTTTGTGTTTGGGTCAAACATTCTGTAGATATCTGTTAGGTCCATTTGGTTCATGATCTCTGTTAGACTCAATATTTCTCTGTTTGGCCTCAGTCTTGATGATCTGTCCATTGTTGTGACTGGGGTGTTGAAGTCTCTCACTACTAATGTGTTGTGATGGACGTGCGATTTAAGTTTTAGAAGCGTTTCTTTTACAAATGTAGGTGCCTTTGTATTTGGGGCATAGATGTTCAATATTGAGATGTCCTCTTGATGAATATTCCCTTTAATGAGTATATAATGCCCTTCTCTTTTTTTTTTTCATTAACTTCAGTTGGAAGTCTATTTTGTTTGATATTAGGATGGCTATTCCAGCTTGCTTCCTGGGACCATTTGCTTGGAAAACCTTTTCCCAGCCCTTTACTCTGAAGTAGTGTCTATCTTTGATAGTGAGATGTGTTTCTTGTATGCAGCAAAAAGACGGGTCTTGCTTGCGGATCCAATTTGTAAACCTGTGTCTTTTTATTGGGGAGTTGAGTCCATTGATGTTGATGGATATTAGTGACCTGGGGTTGTTATTTCCCACTAGTTTTGTATAGGTGATGGTCCTGTGCCTCTTTTGGTTTAGTTGCTGTGGGGTTTTCTATTTCCTCTGTTTTCTTGGGTGTAGTTTTCTTCTCTGGGTTGGAATTTTCCTTCTAGGATTTTCTGTAGGGCTGGGTTTGTGGGTAGATATTGTTTAAATTTGATTTTGTCGTGGAATATCTTGTTTTCTCCATCTATGTTGATAGAGAGTTTTGCTGGGTATAGTAGTCTGGCTGGGCACCTATGTTCTCTCAGGACTTGTAGGATATCTGTCCAGGCCCTTCTAGCTTTTAAAGTTTCTGAGGAGAAGTCAGGTGTAATTCTGATGGGTCTGCCATTGTATGTGACTTGGACTTTTTCTCTCACAGCTTTTAATATCCTTTCTTTGTTCTGTACATTTGGTGTTTCAATTATTATGTGGCGAGAGGAGTTTCTTTTCTGATCTAATCTGTTCGGTGTTCTGTAAACCTCTTGGATTTTTATTGGCATCTCTTTTTTCAGGTTTGGGAAGTTTTCTTCTATGATTTTGTTGAAGATATTTCCTGGACCTTGAAGTCAGGAGTCTTCTCTTTTCTCTATGCCTATAATTCTTAGGTTCCATCTTTTCATTGAGTCCTTGATTTCTTGGATCTTGTGGGTGAGAGATTTTTTAGCCTTCTCATTTTCTTTGGATGTTTTACTGATTTCTTCCATCGAATCTTCCATGCCTGAGATCCTGTCTTCCATCTCTTGCATCCTATTTTTGATACTCACATCTGTAGTTCCTGTTCTCTTCCCTTGATTCTCCACTTCCTCTTTTAACTCTGACTGTGTTTTCTTTATTGTTTCTATTTCTATTTTCATGTCTTGAATGCTATTGTTTGTTTTGTACATTTCCTTCTACAGTTTGTTTTTGTCTGGAAATCTTTCATTGCTCTGTCCTTTTCCTGTTCAAGCTGAGTCACCTTGGCTTGGAGCTCTTTAATGGTGTTATTCGTTGTTTTGACTTGTAAAATTGTGGCTTCTTTGAATTCCTTCATAGATTTAAGTTCTTCTTGAAGGGACTCTATCACTTTCCATAATGTAGAATTGTCATCGTTTTCATGTGTTTCTGCTGTTGTGAGGTCATCCGAATTGGATGAGCTAGGATAATTCTGCGTTGTTGGAGTCACATTTCCTTTATTTCTGTTTTTTCTTGTATCTTTGGCCATATGGATGTGTTTAGCTGTCTGCTCTTGTCAACTGCTGGGCTTGGATCCACAGGGGATGCTTTGGTGTAGCAGTCGAATTGCTTGGCTATCTGTCGTTGCTTATAGGGGGATCTCAGGGTCACTGTGTTTTTAATAGCCTGAAGCACTGTGAGCTGGTGCAGCCTATTCCCAGGTAATGAGGAATGGCCCGGGATTGTTTCACTGCTCCCAAGTCAGACTTCTCTATGTTGCACACTGAGTGATCAGCCTGTAGTGGTTCTGATGGTATGGACCTGTTTGCCCAGGCACGGATTCTGTGGACTCTGGTTGTCCCCACGGACACTGAGAGAGCCCGGCTCCACGCCTAATATGTCTAGGTTTTCCAGAATACAGCTATGGTCCCCGGGCTTCTGGCTTCCACGTTTTGGAGCCCTTGGCCTCTGTGCGTCTCTGCCACTAGCTCTGCCTCTGTGTGCCTCTGTGCGCTCTCAGCCCTGCCACTTCATTGTGCCGGCTTCCTGCCCGGCTCCTCCAGCCGCGGTGTGGCGCCTCTGCCCCGCCCCCCTGTGCACCTCTGCCCCGCCCCCCTGTTTGGGGTTCCCGCATGGCTTCTCGGCCACTGGCGCGGCACCTCTGTCCCGCCCCCCTGTGCCGGCTCTCCCCTGCTCCTTCCCTGCGGGCTCAGTGCCTCTGTCCTGCCCCCCTGTGCAGTGTTCCGCCTGGCTCCTTGGCTGGGGCTCCAGCGGCTGCGGACCTCCCGCCGTGAGCCCTGTTTCTGCCTTGCTAAGACTTCAACTAGTCCGCAAAGTTTCCTAAATATCTATAAGGTCCGCCTGAGGTGTGGGGAGCCTATTAGGCTGGTGAGTGATCCCCATGTGGGATCTGATTCTGCCTGCTGTGTATTAGAGTCGATCCTACCAGGCACCTCTCCAAATGGGAGTTCCCGAGTCCCGGATTTAGCGGCTTCCATGTCTGGGAGAGATGGGGGGAGAGCCTTGCCCTGGCACTTTTAACAATCCCTTGGGAGCTGTGTGTGTTTCCGGAGGGTCTAGCCCCTCCGGTTTTTGCACAGTGTCCAATAACTCTGTGCTTTTTATGGCTCTTTTCCCCACGTCCGTGTGGGCCGCCGCCATCTTGGATCCCCCAATTATTTGTTATTTAAATGCTTTTAGACAGAAAATGGGAGTATAAGCTTCCCCCCTCCCAAAAAAAAAAAAAAAACAGACCTGTAGGTCCAGCAAGATGGCCTAGCAGTAAGGGCATTTGCAGTCAAGCCTGGTCACCCAAGTTCATTCTCCAGAATCCACTGAAGGAAAGACAGAATCAACTCCTGCAAACTGTTCTCTGACCTCCACAAGTGATCTGTGATGTTCCCATGCCCACACACAATAAATACTTAATACATAAATAAGTGTAAAACATCTAAAAGCCATATATAATGTAACCAGTGATTCTAAAATTGTTATTAATTCCTTATTCTTATCTAATCAGGACTTAAGTTCTCCTGTTTTTTAATTTTTCTCTTAGTTTGTTAGAATCAGAGTTCAAAGCCCCCCGTTGTGTTTGGTTCATAAGTTCCTTTTCTTTTGGTACATAGATTGGTTTTGCAAAGCATTTGTTAAGATGGTAGGTTGCCCTGCTCGACTTTCAGATTGCAGAGTGTTTATCTGGCCATCTCTGGTATAGTGAAGGACACCAGCCCCCTCCTGTTCATATAGCATGGAAGTGCCCTCAGCTTCTGAATGCAGACAGGCTTGCCTTGCTGCTCTCTGTTCTGACCTATTATGTATTCATGCCGTGGTAACAGTTCTTAGTAGTAAAGTCCAATGTGTTTACAATAAAATAGAGCTAGTTCCTTCTCATTTTTCTTTCTTTGTACTTTAATGCTCTCTCTCTTTCTCTCTCTCTCTCTCTCTCTCTCTCTCTCTCTCTCTGTGTGTGTGTGTGTGTGTGTGTGTATGTGTGTGTGTGTGTGTGTATGTTGCTTGTTTTATCTTCCATATAAACTCTGTAGGTGACATTTGGCCCCTGGAAAGATACCTCAGGTTTCCTGGGGGAAGACTCCATCAAGTGGGTTGACCTAGGGAGAATAGAAACTTTCCATGTTCCAGCCTCCTGTCCGCCTACCTGCACACGCACACCTGTCTTTCTGTTTGTTCTGCTTCACTCTGTGTTCTAGTGGCAGTTGCTGTGTGGTCCCATGTGTACATTTTAGGCTTTTCTTACTCTGTAGCTGCTGTCTTTTGTTTTGAAATCTTGGCCATCACAAGATTTCTTTTCTTTTCTTCCTTTTGGTCTTTTCTTTCACCTCGGGTGTCCTGTTGTATCACTGCATGTGGAAATAGAAAAGTTCAGAAGAGGAGGGATTCCTGGTCTCTTAACATTTATAAGCAATACATATTTCATTTATTTGAAAGAAGATAATCCAGATGAGGCTAAGTTCTTTAATGTTTTTAAAAAAGGTCAAAGCAAGAACTATGTGTGGTAGCTTGCACTTGTATCCCAGCACTCAGAAGACTGAGACAGGAGGATTGCCAGAAATCAAGGCCTACCTGGGCTGTTCCAAGACCCTGTCTGAAAAAAACTAACTAACCAAATAAACAAGGTGAAACATAGAAGCATAATTTTCATGGTTAAAATCTGAGGTCAGGGGCTGGTAAGATGGCTCAGGGACTAAGAGCACACAAGTGCTCTTCCAGAGAACCTGAGTTTAGTTCCCACCATCCATATTAAGAAGCTCACAACTGCCTGTAACTCCAGTTCAAGGGGATCTGATGCCCTCTTCTGGTCTCGGTTGGCATCTGCATACATGTGACACCCACTCATATACAGACAAAAAGAAAACATATCCATAAATAAAAAGAAAAATTGAAAAGTCATTTTTTTTATCTTCTTCAGTCCTTCTGTCACAATTTACTTAGTATGTCTGAATTTTTTTGAGAACTCTGCCATTACCTTTGTTTTTCATGGGCGTTGAGTAATCATCTTCAGTTTAGCTGAGTCCCTTGAGGTTCTAACAGTTTTCCCACCAACTCCCACCTTTTATACTGCACAGCACAGGGGAAGCTCCATCTCTGGTTGTAGGAATCCACCAGCAAAAGTGTCTGTGTGTCCAGCCTTTCTTTTGGACAAGAGTTGGATTAAGGCGGAATGACTTTAGCATCTTTTGTTTCAGAAATTACTGACCAAGAGATGAGGTACCCAGAGCCCAGAGGAAGGAAGGGCCTGCCTGTTCTAAT
>CAJQZJ010032727.1:1724724-1753435 GCA_907164525.1 Lophiomys imhausi
AGGAAGGAAGGGCCTGCCTGTTCTAATGAGGTACCCAGAGCCCACAGGAAGGAAGGGCCTGCCTGTTCTAACCCTCATTACACTTAAGATAGAGTGTTCTCTCTCAGCAACTAATACAGTTTATTTGGTTTGGAAAGTTATGTCTACTAATCCACAAGGGAAAGACTGTCCAGAAGCGCTGGGTGGTCCTCAGCATGTCCAATTCCAACAGCTCCAGACCAGCAAGTTAACCTGGCAGCCTCATCGACTGGAACATTTCCATGGATGCTTTCCTGTGGAGAGCCCATGCACCACATGTCCACAAAGGAGGCTGACTCAGTGAGCCATGCAGATTGCCGCTCCACACTCTGCCCCCCTCCCAGCTTGAACAGTTCCACACATAGGTTATGTGGCCTTCTGCAAACCACAGCTTTCTTTGACCAAAGTAACCTTGCCCTGTGTTCAGCTTCTCAGCTGCTTGTCGCAGCACACAGTGGAATTCTGTGTTTTATAATTGGCTGGGCTTTATAAAGGTCTTTGGCCTTGGCTTCTAAATACAGTCACATATTTCCAGAAATGGGCAGTCTGTTTCCTCTAAACAAGTCATAATTGTTCCCCTTTGTGGTTTAGATAACCTAGAGGAACCTTTTAATTTCTTGACCTAAATGTTGAACCTAACTCTTTATAAAATTCATTCTTGGGAGTCTTCCCAGCATCTGCAAGCTGCAGATTGCCTGAAATCTTTCAGAAGTAGCTGCTGAGGTTCTTGAATTAATCTGTGGAGTGTTAGTAATTGAGTGTGTCATGTCCTCTGAACTAAACCCTGGGGAGTCTGATGACGGCATGCAGAGGTTTCTTCCCCTATGCTTAAAGCAGATAAAAGAGGAAATGGATGAGTGGCTGCGAGATTATGACAGAGTAAGAAATATATGTGTGGTCTTTATCTAGGCTTCTTAAACGTTTGGGATTTTCTGAGTGATAGGGGTACAGGATGCATCCTTTGATTCGATACGCCTTTTCAACCATATGTGAATTTAGGATAATGGGTGAGTCTGGTTGGGTCCATAGAGTGCTTCAGGATCAGTGCTAGCACCTGAGCAACCAGATTTGTGACTACCAGAATTGGGTGTAATTACCAGTGGCCAGTGATGCATCAGCTAAACCATCAGACTTGAGGAGCATCCAGGTTGGTGAACACAAAGATGCTGGGAGAGTGGTGTAGCTGGAGTGGGCTAGAAGCCACAAGCCACCCCACTGTGGGAGAGTGGTGTAACTGGAGTGGGCTCAAAGCCACAAGCCACCCCACTATTGGGAGAGTGGTGTACCTGGAGTGGGCTAGAAGCCACAAGCCACCCCGCTGTGACTAGTGGGTCTCTTGTGTTTGGCCATTCCTGGTTGTGTCTCTTTTATAGTGAACTGCTGATGTTGTAAGTAGATCATTGCTGTGAATTTGGAGCTGCTTTAGCAGATTGTCATACCTGGGGAGGTTATCATGGGAAGCTGATTTTAACCAAAAGACTCACAGTTTGTGGATGAGTCTCTTAGTGATGGGTGTACTAACCATGCGTAGTTGGCCTCAGAGTCAGGTTGAAGCAGTAGACATCAGTGAAGTACACAGAGAGATGGACAGATGATTGGTGTGGGAAAAACATGTACACAGTTGAGAGAATGTGTAGGTACAACTAGCCCCCAGCAGCATGGATGACTACTGACCACATGAAGTAGCTGTGTGACTGATAAGTTAGTCACTTTTGAAAGTCAGAGAGGTTCCCATCTATGATGATGAGCTTGTCCCACATAAGCTGGGGTGTTTTACTCCAAGATTGAGGGGCTCAGGTGCCACTGACATGCTGAATAGTAGTACCCCTGCCCAGGCAGTTACAAGCTGGGGGTGCTCCCCACAGGCCCGGGACCCCAGCAGTATGTGTGTGGGCAGGGGAGCTGCTGTGCTAGCTGGCTACCTGGTCAAAAGAAAAGAAAAACAGCCAGGCACTGCAGGCTCAGGAAGAGACCCTTCCTCAAAAGAGTAAGGCAGAGAGAGAGAGAGAGAGAGAGAACTGATGTCATCTTCTGGCCTCTGCATACACTGATGCACAGAAATACACACATGCATATATCCCACACTGTCACACATACTTACACTACACCCAAAAGATAGAAAACAGAAACAAAGCTACATGACATGTTGGGCTCTAACGGAAGGTCCATTTTTCACCAGTGAGATCATCACTCATCAAGACCTGCATTCACAATCATTGAGTACTCACAGTGTGGTCTGGGATGTGCATTACAGGTGTTACCACCTGGATCCTCTGGCTACTTTTGTTTAAGAGATAAGTAAACTGAGGCTCTGAAGAGCCAGGTAACTTCCTCAGTGCTATGGGCTCAGCCCAGGTCCTAGTGAACTTCACTACTTCAGATGTTTTAGACATGTCTTTAGCTTCCTGAGCAGATTTCCTGGGTATCACAGGGTCTCGTTCAACTCCTCTTTCCTCATTCCCCTTCTTCACTGTGTATGTGCTTATACTTCTGGAAGCATCTCTAAGTTCCAAGTGTTCATTCCTCTAAGTTCCTAGGTGGGTGATTGTCACAGTGTTTTGCAGACTGCTGCCAAGACCACAGTGAGAAGCCTAACACTCTTAATTAGTAATTTCCATCTGAACAAGGCTCATGGCTCATTTTCTTTTTTGCAGGAATCTATTTCTATTTAATCCTCTGCTTATTTCTTGCTCAAAGGAAAAACATTGTTCTTCCCACGTCCTCTGTGGTCACCCTCTGGTTTCGACATCTCCCCAGTCTTGAAAAGGCAACACTGCATCTTTTTGAAAAGCTGCTCTCCCGCAAGAGGAATGGCCTGAGAGCGATGGAGCGCTGTATAAAGGAATCGTTGCTGGTATGTGCTGGGCTTCAGTGACTAGAGACGTCCTTAAGGGAATTTCTGGGAGTAATGTCTTTTTTAAAGAGTAATAGAGGTAAAAAGTATGAACAGAGCCAGGGCCCTTTAAACTTACCATTTATGTTTTGTTAGAAGCATCTACAGCCTGAGGACTTTTCTGATTAGAAGTGTCCTAATTGTGTGTGTGTGTGTGTGGGTGGGTGGATACCACCCACCTCCCACTCCTAAGGAGACCCATCAGATGCTTTTGTGCATTTGCCCTGCTCCTCCACCCTGACCCATCTCACAGGAGAAAACAGGCCCATGTCCTCACCTGTGGCATGTATACAGTGCATTCCCAGGGATCTAAAGGGGTCAGGGATGCAGAATAATAGCCTTTTTAAAAATAGTGTTTCTCATTTCAACAGGAGGAACATAGGCTTAAAACTGAGGATCTTACAGACAAGGGAGAGGAGAAACCAATTAATATGAATTTAGGAAGTGAACCTAACAGCTAGCTCTTCATGAGGAGAAAGTAGAGGATTCAAGAGAAAGAAACAAGAGTTCAGGAAAATGCTTATAGCAGCAAAGCCAGTTAGGACTGGTGCAAATTTTCTTCTGGATGAATCTCCTGCTTCATCCAGATGATCCACTTCCTTCAAGAGCCCTAAGGTCTCGGCACCAGTTGTCTGGCTTCCAGGCAGAGGTCAGGGCCTGGCCAGCCAGAGTGTCTGCCTTCTGTGGGGTCAGTGAGGTTCTATAAGAACAGAGATAAAGAGCAGTGTCCTCAGGGGAAAATCAAACAGTATACATCACACATCTGCCATTGTGGCCCATTACCCAATACCTGCTGACAGTTTTACTCTAAGAATCCTGTTTCCCCCAATGAGGGGAGAGCCTGTTAGCATTTAGTCCAGTGACAGGTTAACGGAGACAAGAGTAGCTTTCAAGTGAACTGGTTTCTTGCAAGATACTCAAAGAAGAATAAGCAGGAAGTATGTGAGTGTCTGTGCGTGTAATGCAAACTAAACTAAGGACAGTGCTCACTGACTTGTTGTTCCAGCCACTCAGAAGGCACAAGTGGGAGGGTCAGTTGAGGCTCGTTTAAAACCAGTCTGGTTGGGTGAGCAAGAGGGCTCAGTGGATGGAGGTACTTGCTGCCAAGTCTGACAACCTGAGTTCACATGGTGGAAGGAGAGGACCAACTACCACAAGTTGTCCTTTGACCTCCCACACATGCTATTTTATGTACCTCCCCGTAAATAAAATGTAATTAAAAACAGCCTGGGCAACATAGCAAGACCCCATTTAAAAAATAAGAAAGAGATTTTACTATGCACAAAGTGCCAATAAGAAATCAGCCAGTTCCATAGAAGAAGCTGCCCACCCCTGCTCCAGGAGGCCAGGAGCAACAGGCCTAAATTTTGGTGATGTTCTCAGTGGATTTCAAGAGCATATTCACTCAGGCAGCTACAGGTGCCTGTATAGTGTGCATGCTCCCAGGGCTGAGGCATGGTGAATTGTGTCTCAAATGCAATCGGCAGGCCTCAGAATCTCCTGTTCTGGAAGGCTTTCTATCTCAGCTTCCTAGTGTCAGGCTTTGGAGTGAAAGGTCCAGGACAGCAATGCCTCATTCGCGTATCCACACACAATTGTCACTGTGGCTTTCAGTTAGCCACTCAGTGTGGTTACAGAGAGGAGTCTGTGCTGTCCCAACAGTCAGGCTATTAAAAGTAGAACCTACATACGTTCTCAAGGATCATAATGTGGCTGATAGCACAGCATTCCAGGTGCAATGTGATGTCTTCCAGAAACCTCAGTAGCCTCTCCTGGGTTGCCAGTGGCTCTTGTGACCTGGGGTATCGATGGAGGCAAGCTCCTGTGGCAGTGCATGATCGGGAGGTCTCTGCTCAGTGCTTTGGAAGATGGGTGAGATGTGTCAGCAGGTTCTGAGGCTGCCTGGCTGCCGTGCATGGTTGACATCTTCTCTTTCAGCTTGGAGACTGTAAGGGAATCTGTGACAGGGACCAGTTGTTTGAATCTCCCTCTCTCTCCCTCTTTCTCTCTTTTTCCTTCTTTCTCACATTTGCATACATGATTGCTACTTCTCACCATTTTCAAAAAAGTGTTACATAGACTCTTAAGGCTAGAAAGAAGAGTGCAGCTTTCTTAAAAGGCCTTGTAGATTGTTTAGAAGCCCTCTGACAGCCCCTTCCAGGGTTAAGGTAGTAAATCACCTTGCCTAGTAAGGTGACTTTATCTCTGGTGTGTTTTGCTTTCAGTGCCAAATGAAGTCACTGGGTTATTTGCTTCCAGGCAGCTTGTAACTACCTTTCACATCTTCCCGTGGACTGTCTGTGACTGTCTGTTGATGTCACGGGTTCTTCTCTGAACCTTGTCTGTATCTGTTTTACATGCAGCCTTCAGCCTAAGCCATCCTTTGCTAAACACAAGAAGACAGCCCTCATAGACATTATATTGTGGGAACCTCAGTCTGGGTTGGTAGTTGGCTGTAACTGTCCTTGCCATGCAGCTTAGAAGCAGTTTGTCAGGATCATGTGTGGGGAGCTTCAGAGCTTTTATTATGGTTGAGGAGGGATTTGAGGGGGTGTTATTTGGTTTAATTTATTGTGGCATCACCAGGATGTGACCTTCCTATGCCGTGTGGTTCATGGGGGTAATTACAATATACACAACAACCTGGAAGCCCCTGATTATCTTAGGCAGTTCTCCTCCACCATCCTGAGTCCACAGAGCCAGAGACCCCAGCAGGGTAGAATAAGCCCATGACCCGACAGAGTGATTACAGGGGTAACCTGAAGAACCTGTTTCCTAATTGCATCATCTGATTCATTTATCACAATGCAGCATCTTGGAGCATCGAAGGGGCCATGCACAGTATCAGATCTGTGAGACCGGCTAGTCTGCTGCACTTTGCTGCCCAGGAAACCTGATGCCAATTGCATTAGCGCTGGGTTCTGACAGCAATTAAAGTGTGACGGTCCTCATGACTTGTGTTTGTGCGGAGCACTGTTAATTATATTCCCATCTCCTGGGACTATCTAGAATGAGTCCTGGAAATTCTACAGTTACCCAAATGTAACGAAAACAAAAGATAAAAGTTTTCTACAAAGTGTAATGTCCTCTCTGAATGTCCTTTGGCCTTTCAGGGACTTCAGAGGTCTGGCAGTTTCCGTCAACACAATGAATGATAAGAGACTAGTCAGAAGTCACCTTCATTCCAGATGAGATGTGTGTGTGTGCACATGTGTGAGACCTGTGAAGTAAAAATACATTCCCAAACCTGCCTGTGTTTGAGGTTCAACCTTTGGCTTCTCTACCCTGGGTTGTCCCCAGGATCATGGCTGCCTGCCACAGTTGGTGGCCCCAGAAAGATTAGGGTATTAACTCCAGTTTGTCATTTACTGTGCAGACTAAAAGTTTCAAAAACAAATGGTCTTGTGTTTCCTTTGACAGACCAGTCACCAGGAGACCATAATCCCTAGCCTCAGACCTGACCTTCAAACTGACGTCAGGAGAAGCAGTGAAAGCCATTTGCTAATCATGAAGTCCTTTTAGCTCTATGCTCTTTGCCCAGGCTGGCCTTGTATCAAAGAAGTTGTTTTCCTGCTACAGTTCTGTGTGTGGAACCCAGAAAGCTATTGTTTGGGTCCCTACTTGAATGGAAAGGGCCAGCTGGATAGCAGGGTGGCCTGTGCTGCGTGCCAGAGCCATGGGCACCCTGGTTCCCATGCCCTCCTTCGTGGGGTGACCCGCCTGCTGGCAGCCAGGCCTACAAGAGCTACCCCAAAGAGAGGATGTGTGGGAGGCAGGAGGCAAGGCGGGACTTTTGTTTACTCTGATTTTACGTCAGGGACTATTATCTTACCTAGAAGAGTTGGTAGCTCAGTAAGTTTCTTTGAATATGTGCACTTCAGACACCTCAATGTGTTCCTCCTATTGGCCAGGAAGTGTCTTTGTTCTCATTCTTAAGAGTGAAGTCACTTGCAGCATCAGAAGGAGAAACTTTCCAGAAAGCCCCCTGCAGAACCCTAAAATTAAAATTAATTGCTAAAATACAACTGAAGAATTAGTTCCTTCCTGTCCTCAGTGACATTGTTGGGTTTTGTGTGTGTGTGTGTGTGTGCATGTGTGTATGAATAAGTTTCACTAATGTTCTAGCATTTTCTTTCCCTGTATTTTCACTAGTGTTCTTGAAGTACTACCTGCCTGAGCTCTAATGTGATGCATATAATTAAACCAGAGCTGGAGTGGATGAATTTACCTTGCTGGACCAGAGAAGTGTGGTGGGGTTTCTATCTGTACTGCACTTTCCAGTGTGGACCTCAGGGGGCACCATAAGCCCCAGCATTGTCTCCAAACAAAACCCAGGACTCAGGATAACCTCCACTCTTGAGGTTGAAGGCTCTGCTACTGGGGAGGAGGACCACAAATAGACCACAAGAAATGGTGGACCATGGGAGTTCCTCCCATTCAGAGGCCAAGCTGGGCAGCAGTGGAACCTGAGAAACTGCCTTAGAGCATAGGCACACAGGGAATTTGTCCAGTGTGCAAAGCTGGGCATCCCACAGTGTGTGCCCCTGAACTTCTCTGTCCTGACACTGAGACCTCATGTAAACTTAAAATATAAGAGCACATTTGGTACTTGTTAAGGTTTTAAGCCCAAGAATGACAGATTTATCACTAATTAAACAATAATTGCATTATGGGGTACTGAAAAAAATGGCTTGTAGTATAAACAACATCTGGGAAAGATTAAAAAGAAAGCTCAAATTTGTTGTAAGAAACTTGAATCTTTTAAAACAAAATAGATTCTAAAATGTGAAAGGGTTGTTGTTTAGTTTTATTTTTTAACATTTTAAAAATAGAGAAGAATGCCACAATGAAGCTTGTATTTATGAAATGTTGTATTTAACAGATAGATGTGAAGGGTTTTTTTAATTTTTTAATTTTATCATTTTATTTTTAGGGTTTTTTTTGGGGGGGAGGAAAGGGTTTATTCAGCTTACACTTCCACAGTACTGTTCATCACTGAAGAAAGTCAGGACAAGAACTTACACAGGGCAGGATCTTGGAGGCAGGAGCTGATGCAGAGGCCACGGAGGGGTGCTGCTTACTGGCTTGCTTCCCATGGCTTGGTCAGCCTGCTTTATTTATTTTATTTTTTTGCATTTATTTATTTCATCAAGTTACATCTCAGTCATAGACCTCTTTCTTCTCCCTGTCCTGATCCCACCCTCCTACCCTCACCCTCCTATCTTCTTTTTTTTTTTTTTAATTTAAGGTGTTTCTTTTTCCCCTCAACAATTCCCCCTTTTAATCCAATCAAAGGCTCTTTTTCTTATAACAATAAATACAATACAAAACAATAAGAATAATTAGTCCACAAGTATGAAAATTATAACATACATTCCCAATGAATGTCCAGTCCATACATATTTGGCAACTGTTATTAATATTCTATTATCTATCTTTATGAATTTAAAGTCCTATACCCTAGCTCAGTTTTCATCCTAACTTGCATTACCAACTTAAAAACATCTTCTTAGACCTAGAACATCCTTTTAATTCCTAAACAACTTCAAATTTAACTGTGAGACTATAACTATCTAGTCTTCAACCACATAGAGACCTGAGAAGGATAAATATATCTGAATATACAGGAAATGCAAAGCTAGCAGCTTCTGAAACTAAGAAATGACAGACAACTGGCTGCCTGGAGTCCCCAGTTTCTCTCTATAACATTGGAACATCTATCTTCAGCTGTTGGACCCCGTTTCTCTGACAGACATTAATTGTAAAGCAGGAATTATGAAGGACTTACCTACCCTGTCTTGGCAGAGCTAGGCTGTTGACTTAACTGCTTCCAAGTTTTGTCCTTTTCAGACAACATTCTGTCTACAGTTGAAGCAAGGGCTTTCTCTTACCCAGTGACAAGCTTGCCACTAATTCAACCATCTCCAAATGGAGATTCTTTGATGCTCATCATCTACTTGGAGTAGAATAGGGGGTGCTGTCAGGAACTGACATGTCTCAATATCAAAAAATCTTAAGAAAACATCTTTGAATGCCATGTTCTGTTCTACAGGTCTCTTGAGGATTTTGAAGACCACCTATCTCCATATATTTGGATAAGCAAATGTTGCTTATCTCTTAGCAACTTGATTTCTGATTAACTTAGAAAACATCTGTGGTACACTATGCTAATACCTAACAAAATGACAAGTTTGAATGACTATTAGTTTGCATTTCTTAATTATCCTAAACAGTTTGTGATAGTTGCTATCAAAAGGCTAAAATTTTACATTGCATTTTAAGCGTTATATAGGTACCCTAATTTTGTATCCATATACAAAGATCAATACCAGTGTAGCTAAATATAATCTTAATTTTGTATCCATATACAAAGATCAATACTAGTGTAGCTAAATATCTCAATTTTGTATCAGTATAATATATATTATGAAGTGCTGTATTTTACAGATAGATGTGAAGATATAAATAGATTTTATTAAAAGCCAAATTAATTTATTTACTCAAAAGAGTTTACTGTTGAAGCCTATGGGGGAATCTTCCCTTAGAAAAGGTTTGTTCTTTCTTCTTCTTTTTTTTTTTTTGGTTGGACTTGTATGCATTTGAGTCTCTGTGGTGACTGAGTCACCTTTTAACTCATGTCTGTGGACAAACGGGTGTCTCTTGTCAGGACAGCAGGGTGCAGTGGCTCCATGGGGGGATGGACTGCCCCTCTAGTGGGCAAACTGGAGGTGAAACTTCTCAGTTGATTTTCTCAAATGACCATTTTCTGAGTAAATATCAAATGATATTAAAATGAGCCAAGAAAGGAGAATCACGAGCTACTCAACTTGAGCTGCCATTCACCTGTTGTTTTCTTCTAGGTTCTGTGGCATGGAAGACTTGTGGGTTTTATACTTCCTGCTCCTTCATCGTCTTTTTCTGAGAGTCATTCACTTTTCTCCATGAATCACTTTATGAGGTCATTTTCTAGTTCTCTCTTCCGTCTGTCTGTCTGTCTGTCTGTCTGTCTGTCTGTCTGTCTCTCTCTCTCTCTCTCTCTCTCACACACACACACACACACAATCTGCAAATAATTGATAGAAAAAGTGTGTCCTCTTCCTGAGAAATGTTCTGTGTGTCCCCAGCCTCTGCAGTGGGAGGAGGTTTATTATGATCCCTGGTAGCCTGGGGTGAAGATAGCAGGTAAAGTACTTCATGGACGAGCTAGAGAGTCAGCAGTGCTCACACAGCTTGTGGGGCAGACCGGGAAGCTGGCCCTCACCTCTGTTCTTGATGCTCTGTACTGTCCACGTTGACTCATTTTCCTGAGTTTTGTTGAGGGATGGAAATGGGCTCTCTTGGTCACATGGGAACCTCGAGGAGAGTGTCTCATCAGATGAAGAGGATGTGTACCTGACAGATAATCTGGTTCCCAGTAAAGGAAGAGGTGAGGAGGCTACAGACCATCATCATCAGTTTATTCTCCAAGGCTTAGTGAATGTGAGCAGGGCAAGGAAGAGGTTACAAGTGTTCCTGGTGTCTCTTGATGACATGGTTTCCCTGGCGTGAAGCATCACTCTGTGAAGATTGTTAGGCCAGATGGAGGAGAGAGTTTGAAAGGGAACAGATTTTGGTGGGATGGAGAAAAACAGATGAGCAGATGGAACCTAAGAGTTTTTCTTTCTCCCCACACCACCACCCCTTATTTTGGTAGGAAAGATAATTGCACAGACCTTGCATTTTAGAGCAGGGCTGTAGAACACTGGAATGCAGAGTGACCTATAATGTCCCACCCTAACGGCTTAAACATTTGGTTTCTCCTCACAAGGATTCTGGAAGAGGTGGGATCTGGCTTCCAGGGCAGCATGCACTAAAGCTTTAATTCTGATGAAAATCAGCTGACAGGACCTGAGAATACTTTGGTCTTTCTGAAGCAACTTACACTGAAATTATATGTACTGGGAAAACCTCCAGTAAGGAGTATAGAGGAGAAAGGTTCTCACAGTGAGAGCAGTGAGGTAGAGGGCTACGTATTAGCCTTGTCAGGGTTACATCAGCAGGTGCCCTGCCTGCTTGTCTCTTCCTGGTTTAGAATCTAAAGTAGCTGTAGACGTGGGAAAAACCACTAATCTCAGATCCTTACAGAGAAAGGCACATACATGTAGATCCAGCCCAGCCACACACAGAGGGCATGGATTTCATGGACTGTTTGGGTTGGAATTACCAACCGAGCTGTTCAGAAGGAAACCACTGTATCAAAGCAAAGCCCACACAGTTTTCACTTTGACAAACTGGGTTAGGACAGCCTTCCTTGCATATCCTCTTGGGGTTTTGGTGGCCATCCAATTACATCTTATGTCTTCTTTTCTTTACTATTTAGAAATCTATATCATCAGATCACATGATCCTCAAATCTTCAGTGGCTGGGGTGGAGTACTTAAGCCATTTGGAATAAAACAAAATGACTTTACTTCCCTGCATCCAGTTCTGGTCTTATTTTCTCTCAGTGCACATTCAGCCCTGTGTCTATGCTGGGTTGGCAGTGGTCTTTAGAGTTTGTTTTTAGGAGGCTCATTCCTACATAAAACAGAATTGTCCTGGCAAACTTAGCTGAGTTGTGTTTCTTCAAGACATCCAATTTGCTTTTCTCCAGTTTGGACTTTTCCATTATAACACATAGAAACTCTTTCAATGTTTTCTGGGCCTATGTCCACGTGCCCGAACAACTGGTAATATTTACAGTGAGGCTGAGAAGCAGGCAGGTTAAATGACTTTCTGAGATCAAAGCCAAGAAAAAACCTGCCCTTCTTCTGTTGTTAATTTCTTAAGTAAGTAACAAGTTCATGGAAATTTTAGGTTCACTTCATTTGAATAAAGATGTATATTGACAAAAGGTTAGAGATCAAGGGTTACTTTATTTGAAAATCAGTATAAACTTGAAAATCATAAATATCTTTGGTGAAAAGGACAGCCTCCCATCGTTTGTCTGTGGCAGACTGCAATGGTCACATATGACCACTAGATGGCACATACTCCATGTTGCAAGTTAAGCTGCCATGGCAGAATTAACAATAAGTGGGAAACCAAAGAGATAGACACTCATCTTTCTTCAGGGTGGTTCAGAAAAGTGATGCCAGGGTCCGTAATGGCCATAAAAATGTTTCCCGAAGCTAGTCATGTCAAGCACAAAATGACTCCAGAAATTCCCTGGAGCCTGGCCGACTCTCTTCTGGATGCCACTATGAAATATTTTATAATGCAAATAGGTTTTTAAAAAAATATATCATAAACTCAAGCTTTAAGCTATGACCAGAAATACATGGAAGCTGGTATGGCCCGCTGAGGCCCTTCCTAGGCACCAGGAAGCCAGCTTATTTGGACTGGAAGCATCAAATTCCAACAACAGGTTAGTCTAGATAGACGAGAGAGCTATCACTAGGTGCCATGTAGCTGTACTTTCCACCACCTGTAATGTACTCTGTGCTGAATGTCCAGGATAGTGGTGGCCACCTGTTTCTTGGGTGTTCATTACCAAATATGGGGCCGAGGTGAGGTGAAGGGTGAGAGGCCCGCAGGTAGAGCTGCTGCTGAGGTACTTCTGGGCCAGCTGAGGAGATCTGAAGGCAGGTCCTGTGACAGGCCTGTCATCATAATGTGGTTATTAACTACGTATAAAACTTACTCCATTTTTCTATATCATACAGACTTGTTATAGAAAATATGGGATATAGCAGGAGTAGAAAATAAGTAAATAAAGTTTGCCCACAGCTCATGCCCAAGGAGAACCACTGCTGCCATTTTATGTGTGGGTTTTTCTATATACCCAGTGTTCTTTTGTTTTACCTACAGGAGTGAGTCGCTTCTCGTTTGTAACAATCCAGAGTTGTCATCCATAGATACCTGTTGTATTTTACTGCCTCAGGGTCTTCTTTTTTTATAGCCTCAAGCAGCCTGCCACCCTGCCATCTTCAGAACTGTTGATGAAATGTTCAGGTAAATATCCCGTCTTTGGGAGCAGTGGATTTGGAAATGCTTAGCTTTCAAACACTAATACAAATCTTTGCAGCCAGGAGTCTCTGGCTACTGTGGGGAAGTAGAGGCTTGGACTTCTGGGAGTCAGTGTGCCTTGAAAAGGCAACACTAGGAATGAGGTGGTACTCTTCAATCTTTTTATATTCAAATGATGATAGAGAAGTGGGATTGAATTAGGGACTGATGTGAACTATCCAGCTCCAAGTAAAGCAAAAGCAGTACAGCCTTTCACCACATGAGGGCTGGCCGGGCCTTGTCACAGACCCTACAGAAAGCCAAGAAACACAAAGCTATTCTGAACACAGGCCTCTGAAAGGCAGAGTAAACCTCACATTTCAGCAGTATAGTGGTTTTCATTTTAAAGACTCGGGTCCTGGGAACTTGTGCTGGCTTTAGAGGACCAGCGACAAGGAGTGTGTGACATACCACTTGGTTCTGCTTGGAAGTCATGAGGGTTGTGACTGTGGGTTCCTAAAGATAGACGAGGTAGGGCTTCCAGCCCTACGTGGGTGTGGACAGCTAGGGTCCGGACCTGCCTTCAAATCAACCGTCTCTCACAGAGCCATGGAGAGATGGGCTCCAGGGCAAACGTCAGGCTCCAGGAAAGGAATTTTTTAAAAGACTTGTTTATTTTTTTTTTAATTATGTGTCTGTGTAGTTATATTCAAATGAGTGCAGGTGCCTGAAGAATTCAGAGGCCTCAGATCCTCAGGAGCTAGTTACAGAAGGTTGTGAACTGTCTGATGTGGATGTTGGCAATTGAATTCAAGTCCTCGGGGAAGCAGCATGCGCTCTTAACTGCCGAGCTATCTCTCCAGCCCTAGGAAAGAATGTTGGGGGTTTTTTGTTTGCTTGCTCTGTTTTTTAAAGACAGGGTTTCTCTATGTAATCTTGGCTGTTCTGGAGCTCACTGTAATCCAGGCTGGCCTGGAACTCAGAGATCCATCTGCCTCTGCTTCCTGAATGCTGGGATTAAAGATGTGTGCCCCCAAGCCGGGCGGTGGTGGCGCACGCCTTTAATCCCAGCACTTGGGAGGCAAAGGCAGGCGGATCTTTGTGAGTTCGAGGCCAGCCTGGTCTACAAAGCGAGTCCAGGACAGCCAGAGATATTCAGAGAAACCCTGTCTCGAAAAACCAAAAAAAAAAAAAAAAAAGATGTGTGCCCCCAACTGTAGGAAAGGAATTTTTACAACCAGTACCTTACCATTTGCATTGCTCTTAAAACATACCAACTTTAACTTAAATGACCATAGTTATAAGAAGACAGGGTAGTGTTTTTCTTTAAGGCTAGTCAAGTTTGGGTTTTTTTCCACCCTTAAACAAAAAGAAAAAATAATTGCATAAAAGACATGGAAACCAAACCAAGTACTTCTGATTACCCAGCCCCACTCCAGTGATTCCGACTGAGTGTGTTATCCCCAGGAAGTACTTCTGATTACCCAGCCCCACCCCAGTGATTCCGACTGAGTGTGTTATCCCCCAGGAAGTACTTCTGATTACCCAGCCCCACCCCAGTGATTCCGACTGAGTGTGTTATCCCCAGGAAGTACTTCTGATTACCCAGCCCCACTCCAGTGATTCCGACTGAGTGTGTTATCCCCCAGGCAGCCCTGTCTGAGCTAGTGAAAGCAGAACACCTGGTGTTGTCTGGACTATGAACATATGCTATGAACATTGCTTGAAAATGATAGCAGACTGAGCTGGAGAGATGGCTCAGCACTTAAGAGCACTGGCTGCTCTTCCAAAGGACCCAGGTTCAAATCCCAGCACCCACATGGCAGTTCATAGCTGTCTGTAATGGCCGGGTGTGGTGGCGCACACCTTTAATCCCAGCACTCGGGAGACAGAGGCAGGTGGATCTCTGTGAGTTCAAGGCTAGCCTGGTCTACAAAGAGAGTCCAGGACAGCCAGGGTACACAGAGAGACCCTGTGTGTGAGAGAGAGATTTGAAGGACGGCTGCTCCCTCCTGCCTTCACCCAGAAGCTGCAGTCTGATCCAGCCGTGGTGTGGTTGTGGTGTGTGGAGCAGCTGTCGTCTCTCACTCTGCTTTGTTCAGGTTTGTGCTGCTGGAAACTGGTGGAGCCCCAGAGATGCTAGCTGCTCTTCAGGTGTTCACATCATGCCTACTAGAAGCTCTGGAAAAGGAAAACAAGCAGGTACTTCACACTGAGAATGCTGCTTAGTGACTTCAGAGTGAAGGAGGCTGCTGTGGCATTTGGTAATGAGCTGAAAGGATCTTTATTCTGGGAAATTGTGTTTTTCTGCTGTTGGAGACCACCCACAGCCTCACACGTGCTAGGCGCATGCTCTGACACTGGCTACACTCCCAGCCTTGTTTTCAGAAATGTTGGTGGAGTCTTGTTCACAAAGAAAGCTTCCAAAAGACCACTCCTGCAGAGATGAAACATTTTAAGTGAAAATAGCTGAAGATGTTGTCTTTCCCGTGCCCTGAGCCCAGAACCATCTGTATACTGCTGTGTCTCAGGGTGTCTTCACATTGGCTATCTCTCTAGAGGGATAATCCCCTCTAGCCCTTACCCTTCTGTTTGCAGCTGTGGCCAGCAAGAGACATTATGTATTTTATCTAGGATATACTAAAGGAACTGTAAGCTGGGCATTCCCAGTGATCACTGTCTTTATTCGCACCTTGAGAAAGAGGTGGTAGGAAAGGGGAGGGACTAAAGAGAACCAGTGGAGGTCAGATGCTGACAGTAGACCAGAGGACTCCAGGCTCCAGTCAGTGGGGCTGGACAGCAGCTGTGAGGGCTGCTGGCCACTTAGAATGACCATGTGAAGCGGGAACTTCTCCATCTAACAGTTTTGGCTGTTGTCACCAGTGGCCACAGGTGCTTTGCCTACTCAGAGTGGCACTGGCTCCAGACATCTTTCCTGTGAAGAGTGGCTTAGTCCCCTGTGATGCTGTCTGCAGTTTGACTTAGGAGGGCTCAACACGCTAAAATCCTGCTCAGCCCAAGGCTGTAGTGGTCTCTCAGGTTTTAACAGATGTTTCTGCTTTCTAAAATGTTTCAGTATGGTCTATTCTTGCTATCCCTCTTTCTCTAGGGAAGTTAACTAGACCAGTCATACACAGGCTGGCACTGGGAGGAAACTTCAGAAGAAAGGCACTGGCTAGTACTCACTGTTCTGAGCACAACTGTAAATGTGTGCTGTCCTCCCTTACACACTCTTGGTATCCCCAGGGGTGAAATGGCCCCCAGCAAACCTTGCCCTTAGATTCCTAGGATGCCCAAGTTGGAACAACAGAGGTCAAGAGAAAGTGTTTTCCTCTGCTTGATTTGAGGGTTGCTCTGGGTTTGCCCTAGTCTCTGCTGGCCTTGGTACTGTGGATTTGGACTGGAGTCACAGTGCCTTTAATTTAGAATGGTGCCTGCTGCCCATATGTGTGTGTGGGTGAGAGGGATGGATACACACTGGGCCCTGGTTTGAAGCAAGGTAGGAATCTAAGAACAAGAGTATCACCTGCCTTTGGCTCCACACAGGGGAGCAGCAGTCTCCTGACCTTGCAGAGCCTTCACATCCACATGTGACGTGACGGTTTCTGCTCCTGACAGCTCCTTCTCAACTGATGCCTGGTTCACTGACTCTGACTCCCTGAGTACACACTGCATGACAAGTCATAGCCCTGGTGCACACGGTGCTGTCCTGCTTAGCCTATGTTGGCCCTCTCTACTTTGCTTCAGTTACTGATAACAGGGTGAGTGTCAGTTAAGCCACTTCCCACAATGCCTGGGCCACTGGTGGTGCTGACTCTCGGGTGCTCCTCTTTTGCCTTCTGCCTCCTGCACCCAGTAAACCCATGCTGAGTTTTGCATTCATCATTTCTTTACTTTCTCCAAAATACTTTGATTAGCTGCAAAATGGTTTTGGTTGGGATTGTGTCTGCCCTCTAGGAAATGCACAGAGGGTAGCATATATGATCCCTGAGCCTAGCTTCTCCACTTGGTGCTTTTATAAGATGGTGTGTTAGGCTTCTGATGCTGTGGTGAGAAGTGGCTTTCTGACATCCACTGCACAAATGTACTACAACGTAGCCATTTTCTAGTTCCTGTGTTTGGGCTGTTTGTATTTTTGCTGTCTGTTATAAACATGTTGTGCTGAACATCTGTGGGGTAACGAGTAGAAGCAGCTGTTTACGGGGTGCAGACCTCAGTCTCACAGGTCCTGCTGTGCAGGCTACAAGGTGTGGTGCTCTGCCAACCCACTCACATCCATAGTCGGGTATTACTGTGTGTGCTTCTTCCCCTCCACTCTTTCCTCTCAATCCAGTTCCATGTGGGCAGCTTGGAACAGTACTGCCAGTGTGCCCTTCTCAGCAGAAGGCAAGGATTTGAGCTCATGTTGAACTTGCACAGTGGCTGGAGTACAGACAACTACAGGTCACGGTGGGTTCCAGCAGTTGAAGACGCAGGCAGTGGACTGTGCTGAGTTCCTAAAGATGACATTATTGCATGGGACAAGATTGTTAAGAGTCTCACAAAGGTGACAAGGACAGGAAGGGCCTCAGCATGGAAACCGTGCCCACTTCTCACCAAGGCCCCTGGGACAACAGGGCATGGAACCACAACTCAAGGTTGTCCTGGGACTTCTAAGGTAGGAAACAGAGCTCTACTAGATGTCCAATGAAGGAAAGAAGCAGGTGGGACAAATTAAAGCCATGTCAAAAATAGATCCAATGCCTATCCAATATTAAAGAGACGTTCATTATGAAAATCAAATAATGGAGTAAAAAGGCAGGTATGTCTGATTGGATTTGAAACAAGGCTGAGTGTGAGTTGCTTCCAGAGACCCCATTCTAAAGACAGGACAGCTGGAGGGGAGAGGAGGGAGAGCTGCTGCACAGAAGGGAAACTCAGGGTTCCCAGGAGTACAGAAGACTGACTCCATGACAGGGTTAGAAGGTGGCATTTTCAGTGGTAGAACCTCAGTTCATCAGGAGACATGGCAATCAAAGCAGGCAGGGATTCAGAATGCATGAAGCAAAACTGACGGAAGAAATGGGCAAATCCAGTCTCACATAAAATACTAGAAGCTGGTTTGCTGAGGGCAACTAAAGCAGCCCCAAATACAACAACAGTGAGAAGCCATGTGCAGGAGCCTTCAGGTCTGCTCCCTGGCCTGCCTTCCTGCTCCTTAGTTCCTCACAGGCAAGTAGTGACCCCTCTGCAGGGCTGGGAATCAGGCTCCCTTTTATGAAAGACCCTGACCCCTACAACAGGCTTTGTCAAATGTAAATGCCTAGGCTGATCCTCAGACTTAGCTAGACATACAAAAGACCTACAAAAGCTAGAGAGCAAACAGTCAGAGGACTCACACTAAGAGTAATTAAGCCAGGGAGATATTGGCAGGACAGACAGAGCAGAGTCTAGATGCATACCATGAATAGGAGCTTTGACAGGGACTCTAGGGCAGCACAGTGATGGAGTGTGTAAAAACAACTCATTGGGGTGGAAGGGGGGGTATGTTTTACTTCAGACTGCCTCAGAAAGCACAGGTCTTCTGAGATCGACTGTAGGCTTCAATAGAAAGGTTGAAACTATAAAGCCCTTATGAGAAAAATGTAATAGCATATACCCTTTCTCTTCTTTTAAGCACTGGATAATCAAAGGTTTCTTAGAAACAATGCTAAAAAACAAAACAGAGGTGGCCATATTAAAAAATGGATAAATTGATTAAAATATAGTCTCCGTTCTGTGATAAATGCCCTTGAAGATGAACAGGTTGTCCAGCACTGTGGGGAAGAAGTACATGCAGTATTTAATGCTAGAGCATTATAATACCGACTGCATTGTTACACCTTCATAGGGGACAACACACAGTTCTTAATGGACACACTTCAGAAAGCAACCATGTGTGAAAATAGTGTTCAACTAAAATCAGTGACTTCCAGAACACCCCATGTTGGCAAGTAATTCTCATCCCGTGGTGGTGGGAATGGAACACTGGTGGCCTCGAAAAGCTATCTCTTCTATTGTACTTACCCTAGAAAAACAGTAAGACCTGTCCACAAGGGCAGACATGGATATCAGCAAAAGCTTTAGTTCTGATACTCAGACGGGAAGCACTCATGTTGGAGGTAATATAAGCAAATCCTGGTGTATCATGACTTCTGAGTAGTGCAAAAGAGTGAACTGTACATGCAGTCAGAGGAGTCCCAAGAGCATGAAGACCAGGTGCAGACATGTGCACACGCAGTGTGTCTATGAAATTTGGGAATAAGTGATGTAATTATTGATCTCTCCTGTTGAAACTAAAAAAAAAAAATATTGGTTGTCAAGCAAGGGTTCAGGGGTTGATGAACCAGCACTGTGTCATGATGGAGTGTACTAGTCAGGTGAATTGCATACTCGCCCAGGATTATCAAGTGTGCACTTATGACCTACGTACCTCACGCATGGTAGGCTTTACTTGGTTTTGTTAGTTTGTTTAAAAAACCTCCATGACTTTGGGGGATATTGGTAAGTGAGTATAGCCTCCTGCCTGCAGCATCATCAGAGCTGCTTGTTAGAGATGCTCACTGTCGTAGGCACCGTACTCAGACCCTGAGTCCTGCACGTATTTGCCAGCCCTCACTGAAGCAGACGTGATGTCTTTGGCTGAGCTTGTGTGAGGAGAAACCTAACTCTGCCAAGACAGGGTAGGAAAAACCCCTTGCTTCAACTGTAGACAGACTGCTGTCCAAAAAGGACAAAACTTGGAAGCAGGTAAGTCTTCAGCCTAGCTCTGCCAAGACAGGGTAGGCAAGTCCTTCATAACCCCTGCTCTACAATCAATGTCTGTCAGAGAAATGGGGCCAAATGACTGAAGATTGATGCTGTAATGTATGGAGAGAAAATGGGAGCTGTCCAGGCAGCAACTGGTATGTCATTTCTTAGTTTGGGAAGCTGCAGCCCTGCACTTCCTATATAATCAGATATATTTGTCCCTCTCAGGTCTCTGAGGTGGTTGAAGAATAGATAGCTAGAGTCTCATAGTTAAATTTTGAGTTGTTTGGGAATCAAGAGGGTGTTCTAAGAAGATGCTTTTTAAATTGTGATGAAAGTTGAGTTGGATATAGAACTTTAAACTCATGGAGATAGGTCGACAGTAGAATGTTGAAGTCAGGTGCCAAATACATATAGACTGGACATTGGGATTGTATGCCAAGCCATATAACTCTCATAATTTTGGCCTAATTACCTCTGTTGTTTTGTATTGTATTTATTATTATAAGAGCAAGAGCCATTTGTTGGACTGAAAGGGGGAGCTGTTGGGGGGAAAAGATATATCTTAAACTTAAAAAAAAGGAAGGGGATGGGTGGGTTGAGGCGGAAGAGGGTGGGAGGGTGGGACTGGGGGCGGGGTAGGGAGGGGATTTCAATTGAGATGTAACTTGAAGAAATAAAAAAGTAAAAAAAAAAAAAAAAAAAAAGAAAAAAAAAAAAAAAAAAAGATGGCAGGAAGATAGTGTGGCTTCCCTGAGTGCAGGAGACGATACTTAACCATGTTTGCTTGCTTGCTTGCTTCTCAGCTCTTTATGAGATTATTAGGAGCATGTTCATAAGAATGCTTGAGGATATGCTCTTCTGTGTTGGCCCAGTGGGTTCTAGGGCACCGCCAGCAGCAGTTACATCGTCCTCACTGGTTCCTGTGCCAGCACTCACGCCTCTTCCATTTTGTCTCTTGTAGCTGAAGTTTGCCCTCAAGACCTACTTTCCTTACGGGGCTCCGTCTCTTGCTGCTTCACTGTCCCAGCAGCCTGAAGGTGAGATGAGGTCCCTTTGCCTGTGTCACCGTGACTTGTGCAGAGGGCCAAGTAACCCGTGGCCCTTGCCTCCTGGGTCTTCTCTTCCTCCTAGGAAGACAGCACGTCCCCTCAAGCTCTTGGGGGTTCAGTTTGTGTGGAGTTTTACTTGAGAACCTGCTTTGCTTCCCAGGTATGAGGAAAAAGAAGACAGCCCGGCTTCTGGGAGTCAGTCAGCCTCTGACAACGGCTTTGCTGAGGCTGCCAGGGCCAGGCTGAGTCAGGATACAATAGTGCCCTGTTTGTTTTCCCTCCTTTGCTCCACACAGCCTTGTTACAGAAGAAAGGATAAAGTGGACGATAAGACCATGTAATTTTAGGGAGGTTTTCCCCCCCTCCAAGCCAAGGAGAGTATTTTGAAAACACTCAGTAAATTCTACTGTTAGACCCCAGCCTTTTCTGATTCGTCTGCCATTCTGCTTCCCTTGATGGGTGTTGATCTGTGGCTGTGGCTGTGAGCTCATTCATGTTCAGAGAATGTCTCAGCGAGGGAGCATAAGGAGCCTGTTAGACAAGGCCTGTGGCAGGGAGAGCAAGGATGGAGAAGGGTTCATGTTTTCCTGCTGTGACCACTGGGGCTTCCTTCTCTACACTTTAGTAAGATCTGTTGAGGTTAAGTAGATTATGCAGAGTTCCAAAACATTTTACAAATTCTAAATACCTTTTCCTTTTTCTGTAAGATGTAGGTTCTTGCCCAAGATGGCTTACACAACAAAGCGTCTCAGGCAGGGGTGAAGTCTGGTGAGCACAGTGGCCTCATGGGGATGCATGGTAGTTTTAAAACCTTCTCCTCTACCATACCTAGGAGCAGTCATGACTGCTTTTCATTTCTTTTTTTCATCCAGTAGGGACACAGGAAGAAACCTTTATTTGAATAGAAAAGTAAGGACTATAACTCTCCTGGACCCATTGTGTAACTCAGACTGGGAGGCAGTCCTGGCACCCAAACCACACTGGAGCATAGATTTGGAAACCTGCATTCAGTTCAGTCCTGGCCCACAGCGTGAACTTAGACTGTCAGCCCTCCCATCACCAACAGTCAACAAGTGACTTCACGCAAAAATAGAGAAACTGTGTTAATCCAGAGAACAGTTTATATACCTGTTGCTTTGGGGAAAGTTGGATATATTAGGAGTGTAAACACATGGTCATCAGAACGGTACTTCATGTTCATGCTGAGGTGCTGGTCGATTAAAAAGTCACTGCCAAGCGGTGACCTTCAGGGGCTGCAGGAGAAGAAAATCAGTGTCTAAGTGGCTAGAAAGGAGGAAATGCTGTTTGCCTTCAGAAGTTAAGTCACGGTCCTGAGGGAGAGGCTACTGTGTGCCCCAGGTCTGCACTGTGGAGGAACAGTGGTGGTCTCTCCATCTCTGGTGTTGTCATGTGGCCGATTATAACTGTAGATGCATGAGGTCAGATGCTTAAAGGCAGGTGTGAAATCAGACACACAAAGCAACTACTGTTTGCACAGTTCTGTGTTCTTACCCCTGACCTGTATTGTACAGGGCGTCTGCAGCATGTCCCAGTCTCAGGGTGACTGTGTAAGGAGTCTTTGGCCTGTTTATAACCCTGTTAAAGATACTTGAAACCAGGCATGACAGTGCAGGGCTGTAATCCTGGTTCCTGGAAGGCAGAGACAGACAAATTAGTAAGTTCAAGGCCAATCTAGGTTACGTAGTCAGTTAAGGGAAGACTTCTATAATAGTAACACGCTGTCTGAAACAAATAAGACAACAAAAGAAACTTTAAACTTTAACTCAGACAGAGATCCTGGCAGAGAGAAGTATGACATGTGCTCTGTGAATGGTGGGGGCGGGTGCATTTCTTCCTGCACAATGCTTTCAATCTAAGCTGCAGGCGTCTCCCCATGGGTTTGGCTTTCCTTCAGTTCCCTCCTTAACTTCTCTCCACCCACAGCTATCCCACAGGGAAGTCGGCTCCAGCCTCTGCTGCACATTTCCCAACTGCTCAGAGAAGCAACTGAAGATAGTACTCACGGGTGAGCAAACCTGACCACCCCGACCCTTTCACAGGTGGCCTCCCTGATCTCCCTTTGAGCAGGTTGTCAACTGAAGGCTTTGCTAGACCCTCAAAGACAAACAAGTGCACACACTCACTGTTACTCGGTGAGAACTGGAGGAACACCCACGTCTGCAGTGGGGACTGCAGAATTGCTTTGGGTCAGAGTGAGTAGCCAGGGCTGCAAGTACGTCCTCACAGAGTCAGCTCTAGTAAGGGTTGCACTTACAGTTTGAAATACGAGGAGAGAGACTCCAGAAGTGTCCACTAGTTGAGCAGTGCAGGAAGGAGACTGCACTGCTCCTGGTCAGCAGGAGAAAATGTTAACTGTTTGTGTCCCACCCCCTTTTCAATTTTTGACATTTTTTCCTTAATCTCCAGGGACTAGAGAGGTGGTTCAATGATTCCGAGCACTTGCTGTTCTTAGAGAGGACTCAGGGTTTGTTCCTTGCACCCACATTAGGTGACTCACAACCCCCTATAACTCTAGCTCCAGAGGTACTGATGCCCCTTTCTGGCCTCTGTGGCCACTCACATGCCCAACCACAAACAGGTACACACATAAATTTAAAAATAAATATGTAAAAATCTATAAATAAAAACTTTTTAAAATGTAAATAACTATGTCTCCAAAGCTAGCAGACCTGCCCTAGAATAAATTACTCTGCAGCAGGGCAGAGGCCCTGCTCTGGGTGGTGGTCTCCAAAAGCGTCCCCGTGACGGCTTGCCACCTTCTGACACCTCTGACCTCCTCTGAGCTTGCCCACATTCAGAGGATAAACAGCTGCACGTTCTGTCGTCCCGAGTGTGTTGTCCTTCTTCCCTCTGAGATTCTCTGATCTGGTGATACTGCCCACAGCACTGTAGGTGGTGCTGAGCCCACATATGCTTTGCCCATCAAACACTCCTCATAGTTGAATTCTTAAAACAGCTTAGATAAAAAGCTGGTGTTCGGGTGGGGTCACTGAATGTCTGTGAGCCTTGGGGTCTACCTGCAGGAGAGGGTTTGAAACAAGTGTCAGACTTTGGTTTTCCTTCTGGAAGAGGAGAGGGCAAGGTCAGGCCTGGCGAGTAGTGTGGCCTGTCGGGTTGGCTGCTCATGTACTTGCTGATGAGGTCTGTGGGAAAGCCTGGGAAGCCCTTCAGCTCTGTACAGTGATGAGTTGCCTCTCGCTGACAGGGATTAGGGCTGAGGCAGCACCTGTCTTCCTTTTCATTGTCCTTCAAACCTGGTCTAAAACATACAAATGAGATCTTCTAGGGGAGGTATCAGATAGCAGTGACCAGAAGGCAAGAACATGTTTAGAATGTGGGGACCCCGAGGCCCAGTGTAGGCAGACACTGTGAAGGCCAAGATGCTCCTGTCCAATAAAGCTTCTCACCAGGGGCCTTAGGCTATTCTGCCCTTTGTCTCCTGGGGCACTGTTGTCTTGCTGTGACTGTCAGGGCTACATTGATGGAACAGATTCTGTCTTTAATACACATTACCACACTCCCAAGTTCTAGGAGGATGAGAGGATAGCTTGGAAAATCTTTTTACCTTTCTGCCTGAGTAGCCACATGAAGACTAGAGAGCGAGACACCAGAGCCATTAGTCACAAAGGTGTGTTTTTGTGCTGTGTCCTGGAGGCCAGCAGCATTCTCTGGCCTTACTTAGCTTCCTCCTTACTCTGGAGCCACCTACCTGGGTGGCAAGTTGCAGGGTCTCTCTATGCTTCACAAGCCCTACCCTCCAAAATGTCTCTTGGAGCCTAGGCTCCTATAAGGTCTCTGTTAGTCCTCAGCAGGAGGGCTTGGGAGGGTTCTTTTGGTTGTCCTGTGATGGGCTGAGGGTGAGATACAAAAGTTTTCTAAATCCAATTTGTTGATCTGAGGGTCTTTATTTAGTGGGAAAGTAGAATTTAAACTACGAGTTCTTAAACGTGAAAGTTGTTTTGAGCAAAAGGAAGAAGGGTCCTGATTGTCAGCTGCCGTGTGCGTGTGTGGTGTGCCTTGCTCTGTTCCAGGTTCCAGCAAAGTGCCTTTGAGAGCTGGTTTTTGTTTGTTCACTTTGGAGGCTGGGTTGATCTGGCCATGGAACAGTTGCTGAGGAAGGAAGCCGAGCCCCCTGCAGGCCTGCTGTGGCTCTTGGTCTTCTATTACAGCCCCCAGGATGGGAGTCAGCAGAGAGAGCAGACCATGGTAGGTACAGGCCCTACTGCGCACTCAGGGCCGGCCTCTGGGAATGGAAACACCTACAGAAGGGTCTTGATGGGGATTATCTCTACTGAGCCCCCAGGCACCCAGGTTACTTGCTGGTCAGATGTGTTGGGGATGTGTGCAGCCACTTGGGCTGAGCTTCCAGCCTGCAATGTCCTTCTGCCTGCATAGAAACTTGAGGCAAGAGGCTGTCCCAACCGACAGGCTGGTCACGATCCGGGCCTTCTGTCTGCAATGTTATTTGATCCATTGAGCTCAGTGGCCTCAGCTGCCCTCTTTTACCCTCCTGCCTCATCCCGGGACTCTGTGCTGTTGGAGATGTCATGCAGGGGTGACAGCTACCCTGACGAGCAGAGACGAGCTCCTGAGCCAGTCGGTGTCTTCTCTCGCCCACAAGCAGCCTGGCCAGTTTGCTTCTATCTTACTGTTTTCCTGCATCAGCCAGACTCATACTGAGGAATCACATGACTCAACTACTGGGGTCGTCTAAAATAACAGGGTGGCTACACACAGGACTGGGAAGCTGCCTGTGGCAAAGATGCTGTAGTTACATAGAATGTAGTTATTTCAGGAAGCCATGCTTTGATTAAAGCTTTGCCACCTCCTTGCAGACATTTACTTGCTGGCTTTTAAAAACTTCAGTCTTGGGTTGGAGAGAAGGCTCAGTGGTTAAGAACACTGACTAGCCGGGCGTTGGTGGCGCACGCCTTTAATCCCAGCACTTGGGAGGCAGAGGTAGGCGGATCTCTGTGAGTTCGAGGCCAGCCTGGTCTACAAAGTGAGTCTAGGACAGCCAGAGCTGTTATACAGAGAAACCCTGTCTCGAAAAACCAAAAAAAAAAAAAAAGAACACTGACTACTCTTTCCAGAGGAACTGGGTTCAATTCCCAGCACCCACATGGCAGCTCACAACTGTACTCCAATTCCAGAGGATCTGACACCCTTGTATAGACACACATTCAGGCAAAACACCGATGAACATGAGATTAAAAACAAAACAAACAACAACAAAACCCTTCAGCCTCCAGTGCTCTTTGCTGACTTTAGTAATTGAAAGGAACAAGTTTCAGTGTGTACAGAACAATGCTCCTGTTTGTCCCAAAATCAGAGGCTACTGCAGTCTTGTAGTTCATGCATGCTTAAAGCAGATCTCAACCTTTCGTGGGGTCAGATGACCTTTCATGGGGATCACCTAAGACCATCGGAACACATGGATATTTATATTATGATTCATAACAAAATTAGTTGTGAAGTAGCAGTCAAAATAATTTTATAATCAGGGGTTACCACAATATGACAAGCTGTATTAAAGGGTTGCAGCATTAGGAAGGTTGAGAACCCCTGGTCTAAAGGCTCCCACAGCACAGTGAATGTGAACCTTGAAATTTAAGAAGTAGAAATACGAGAACAGCATCGGGTCAGAATGGAGCATTTTAAAGAACTTGTCATCGACACGCGTATTTGAAGACTGCTGCTTAATTCAAAAGAAAACTTTCTTCCCTTTTTTTAAAAAATAAATTTATTTATTTGTTGCTTCAGGTTAAATCTCCATTATATTGTCCTCTTTCCCCCCTTCCCAGCCCTGCCCTCACATTCTTCCCTTTAAAATATCACATTTGGGCTAGTGAACTGACTCAGCAGACAATGGCACCTGCTACCAGGTCTGAAGACCGTAGAGTTTGACCCCCAGAACCCACATAGTGGAAGGTCCAAAAGTTATCCTCTGACTTCCCCACACACATTGTGTCACCCACTCACCCACACACTAAATAAATACGCTACATAAAAATTTAAAATATATATCACACTATGATTAACGATAATCCTAGTTCACTCATCTTATTTTCAGTAGGAACGATGCAGGTGTAGGAAGCACTTGTCTTTTCTAAAGCTCTGTCGTTTGCCTTTTGTATTAGATTCCATGTAAACTAAATTGGTAGATATGTGTTAATTCATATGGATCATAGATGCTAATGGAAACTGACTTTTGAAATACAGAATAGTGTCCTGTAAGATTTAATTTATAGGAGCCAACAAGATGAGCTTACCCGCCGGGCGGTGGTGGCGCACGCCTTTAATCCCAGCACTTGGGAGGCAGAGGCAGGCGGATCTTTGTGAGTTCAAGGCCAGCCTGGTCTACAAAGTGAGTCCAGGACAGCCAAGGATACACAGAGAAACCCTGTCTCGAAAAACCAAAAAAAAAAAAAAAAAAAAAAAGATGAGCTTACTCTCTGAGTGAACACACCAGCCACCAACCCTGAGAGCCTGAGTTTCATCCTCGGGGCACATCGTGGAACTGCTCCTAAAGTTGTCTCTGACTGCCACACATGGCTGCACACACTAATTTTTTTTCATTTTAAAGGGATTTAATTTCTAGACAGTTCTGCATCGGCACGTTTTCCAACTAGCTAACTTGGATTCAGGAGTGTTTCTCTTTCTTTAAAAATGTGCCGCAGTCTTATTTGGGGTGCTTAGACATCTGAACAAGAGCAGGTTACTCATTCAGAGCCATCTGGTGGTGTCTGTCCTTCCTCAGCTAGTAACTCAGAGGCAGCCACTCCCTAGTCCTAGTATTGGAGCTTTCCATTAATGATGCCTCGGTGCCACGCTCCAGGAAGCTGTCCTCCTAAGTACTAATGCAGACGGTTTGTTGTGCTGGGTTTGTGAGCTTTAACCCCTTGATGGTCAGCAGGAACTTGAGTACAGGCTGCATGGTGTCACAGTGCCTGAGCAGAGTTGGAGTCTGGAGTTGCTGATGCTGATGCCTTTGTCTTGAAAGCAGTGAGACATGGGCAGTCACTTAGCTGCAAGTGCTATGCTGACAGGTTCCTCTGCTGGCTGTACTTGGGGTACAAGAATGCGGGGTATGGAGCATACACCTGTCGTACCAGGGTTACACCTCTGCCAGTTGTGTTTATCTATTTTGGCTAACTGAATTGATCATGATTTTTTTTTTTAAAGACTGTATTTTATGTGCTCTTTGACTTGGTCAGGGCCTCAAACCCTTCAGACACTGTCTTCTCACTTGTTGGAATCTTCCCGGAGAAGCAGAGATTCATACAAAGCCGTTTGCACATGATGGACATCAAATCAGAGTTCATAGCTGCAGGGGCTGGAATGGCCTGAGCTGGTTCAGGGTCACCCTTGTGGTTAGGAGACTTCACACAACATTCCTGCTGTGCTGCTGTCTGTGACAGGTAGCACCAAGTGGGACCTGAACTTGCCGGGGAGAAGCAGCTCCCAGAGACCCACAAAATCAGCTGTGGGAATCCTCAGAACAGGCCCAACATCAGTGTGATGTTCTGTGCTGCATCTGCCTCTGAAGTCCTGGCTTCTGCATTGTTCTGTGAACCACAGCGTGGGCTGTTCTTGTAGCAGGCAGGAGTCTCAGCATGAAATAAATATTTTTATGTAAAAACAACCCACGGACTTAGAACAATCACTGTTATTATGTGGATTCCACAGACTTGACCTCTGTAAGCATGTATGGACAACTGTCCCAGTGTCTCCAAAACAAAACAAGCAAGCTGGGGGAGGGGGGGCTGAGCTTCTCTCAGACAGACCAGGCAGGGGCAGCCCTGCATGCTTATCTGCAGTGCCCAGTGGGGCCTCTAGCTCTAATTGATTATGGCTAATGGTGAGGGGTCTTCAAGGGGCCTTTCCCCCCCCACAATAAGGAAATTCTAACTACATTCTACTGAAGACTTGCCTTCATTTACCTTCACACACACACACACACACACACACACACACACACACACACACACAC
>CAJQZJ010032727.1:1753445-1786574 GCA_907164525.1 Lophiomys imhausi
ACACACACACACACACACACACACACACACACACACACACACACACATACACACACACATCAGGTCCTGGCATGATGCCTTGGCTGCTTGGTGGGCAAGATGAAAGAAAGCTCCATTACACCTATCTGGGTTCTTGTGGAGCTGTATGTGAACTAGCTGACCTTGGTTACCTGGCTGTCCCTCTCCCTGGAGCTTCGAAGCATCAAGTAAGTCCCAGAGTTGCTCATGTCCTGAGTCCCCTATAATGTCTCACCCTCTGAACTTGTATTGCCCAGGTAGAGCTGAAGGTATTGCTCAATCGTCTCCTGATGCTGCTCAGAAGCGGCTCCCTGTCAGCTGCCGATCTACAGAAAGCAACCGAGAGCTCCAGTGAAGACCCCAGACCACCTCTATGTGGACATCTGGTCAGACGCCTTCTTCTTAGCCTTTTGCTCTGGGCTCCAGAAGGCCATGCGATTGCCTGGGAAGCTGTCACCCATGTAAGTTGCTCTGTCTTTTCAGCCCGTGCTCTGTAGGTGAAAGGTAGGTTATGTCCTTGAGGGTCCTGGCCTCTGAGAGCATAGGCCCAGGATGCTGCCCCAGGGTGTGGAGGTCAGCAGGACCACAGCCAGCACAGGCTCAGAGCCTACCTGCCTGTGCTGTTCAAGAGGTACATGGGGGGTAAGGCATGTGTGCAGAAAGAAAATGCCACCTTGCAGGCACACTTGGTGCTGCCGCCACAGCAGGAGCTGGTGCCCTGCTCCCTTGTCACTGTCTGCCTCATCTTGAGAAGTCTGCAGTCAAGTCCAGCTCCAGTGGCAACATGCTCTTAAGTAGCCACTAGAAAAGGTCAAAGAACGTACATCAGAAAAGCATTGACTAATATATTAGTTTTCTTGTTGCTGTGACAAAATCTGACAAAATCAATTACAAGGGAGAGTTACGTGTTTTGCTTTCTGCTACCGTTTTGGCGCTGGACCCATGGTCAGGCAGGCAGGCCAGCTTGGCAAGAACTGTGGCATGGTGCTCGACCCAGGGTGCACGGGGAACATGGGGATCAACACACCCCTAAGGACCTCCCCCAGTGGCCACATCCTTCAGATAGTCCCCGCCCCTTACAGCTTCTAGAGCCTCCCAAATAGAACTACCAGTGTCAAGCCCTAGCACATGAGTTCTTTGGGAAGACAAGTTGTATAAACAGTTAGAAATTCTTGTAGAAACACACATGGCATGGCGCCTTTGTAAAGGGATCAGTCAGAAGTGAGTCCCATGTGTGGCACAAGACCTTATGCGATGGTTTGAATGTGACACCAAAACAACAAAAGAAAAACAGATAAATTGAAGTACATGGAAGTTTAAAAGCTGTGCATCAAAGGGCACTATCGGAGCACAAGGATGATTTAAGAATGGGAGAAAACCAGGGTTAGGATTGTACTGGGTAAGAGGTACGTATTCAGAATACATACAGAATTCTTATGACTGAGAACAGTGCTAAACCATCTCGTGCAACATGGGGAAGGAAGAGGACAGACATTTCTTGGAGGAAGCTATGCGAATGCTCGGAGCGCCTGGGAAGATGCCCAGGGCACTGTTGCTGCAGAAGAAGTAAAGCAACATCAAGGGCTAGAGCAGCGGCTTCAGGCGTTTCCAGTAGGAAATGCTACAGTGATGCAGCCACTCTGAAGAGTAAAGTCTCACTCTACTACAGGACATGGTGGTCCTGTCCCCAGGTCTCCCCATGAGCTGATGGCAGGGCCTTAAGCAGGTATCTGTGTGCCAGGACCTGCAGCTGTTGACAGCAGCAAGAAGGAATGCATGGCTGGGTGAACACGGGCCCCTGTACAGATGGTCCTGAAACACGTGCCTTCAGTAACATGGCTAAGCAGACCACGGCACTGTGTGACAGAAGCAGTCACCAAGACAGATGCCCCCCCTCATACTTTCGTCTGTCATGTTGGGTGCGGTGATGTTGGACTGGTGGTCCCGTATTGCAGTTGTAAGTAGGTCCTGACTCAGTAATTCCACCTGAAAGTTCCTCAGCTACACCTTAAGTGTTGTGCATACACAGCGTACTAAGTAATTGGATGTAATTACTTGACTGGGAATCAGTTCACACTGTGGACGTAACAGAATTATCACCAGGAAACAAACTGCAGTGTATAGTGGGCTCACTGGCCAGCTTCGCAGCCAGGCCTGTTACAGCAGCTCTCCCTGTCAGCTTCTCCCTGGGCGGGGGAGTCAGGTGAGCATGCATACCTAATGTCACATGCTCAGCGTGACTTTGTGTGGTCTCTCGGGTTTCTTTTCTCAGTGATATGCAACAGGGGAGGCAGTTTATTCTGGTTCACAGTTTCAGGGTACAGTCCGTCAAGACAGGGAAGTTGCAGGAGCTGGAGCTGGCAGGTAGCATTGTGTCCTTATTCAACAAGCAGAGCATCATGGTGTCTATACTCACCTAAGGTAAACTTTTTATTCAGTCTAGGACCTCAGCCCAGGGAATGTGACCTCATGTTTACAGTGGGGCTTCCTGCTTGGGTAAACACTCCACATAACTCCTCACTGGTTTGCTCAAAACCATTAGCACACACCACCGCACCCCCCTCAAAACAACAACAACAACACGATAGATAGCCCAGATCTGATCCGAGGAAAAACGTGATGTACCGCAGGCAAGGGACACTGCACAAAAGTCCTGATCCTTGTCAAGGTCATCAGGAAAATGACTCTGGGAACCTTCACAGCCAAGAGCCAAAGGACACAGGACTGCAGTGCTGTGCACTGGACAGGAGAGAGAAAGACTGGGGGTCCGAGGGAAATGGGCAGAGTGGACAGGTGGGCTCTCTCTCAACTGTGCCGCCTCTGCTGTGACACCAAGTCTGAGGCTGTTGAGTTGGCAGTAGGAGCTTCTGAATTATGGAATCCTGAGTCTGACCTCTTCATAAGTGCTCACAACATCTGTGGACAGAGGGTCAGCTCTGCTGCTGGGACACATCCTCCAGGGTCATGTGGCCCCTGCTCTGTTCTGCTCTTGTCACCCTCACTGAGTAGAGTTAGCAGGTAGTTTCGGTGGCCTAGTCTCTGACTAAGATATGAGAAAGGAGCCCAGCAGGATCCCACGGGGAAAGAGCTCTCTGCTTGGCGTTCCAGCCACATTTCCATAAAGAAATTTCCAAAAAAACCAATCCATATGAAGATGGGCCACACTCCCCACTGACATAGCGAGACTTCTGAGAGTGGAGTGGACTTTGCACAAAGCCCACACTGGCTTCCCACATGGCACAGCACACACCCATCAGTAGTGCTGATCCACACCTGGCACTGCCCAGGCACAGAAACCCCAGGTCAGTTCAACTGCCTAGGTGCAGAGAAACCTATGCACTGGCTCCTCCAAGTAGTGCTCCGTCATGCTGGCAGGTGCTGTTCTTACAGATACAACTGTCATTAGCACAACCTTCCTTTAGAGGAGGTTTGGTCCAGGCTTCAGGTAGCTGGGCTTTTGGCCCCTAGCCCAGTCAATGGTAGGAGTCCTCTACATGCAGCTTAGCCTTTTGCAGAAGGGCACTTCTGTAAGAGCAGTGTGGTGTCACCACCTGAGGACCCTGGCCTTAACGCAGACTTAATGTCAGTCGGAGAGCTGCTGTAGAGCCACTTCCAGGCATGTGGTCTGCCCTGTGCCTCACAGCTAACTTTGGAGAGCTGGGTGGGCACTGTGCCAGGCTGCAGTCCACGTGCTTAGGGCCTCTGCCACCTTAGCAGACACTTTATCCAGGCACAGCTCCCTCCAGCTTTGGCCTGGTCCTCTCATGGGCTCCCCTTTCTGGCTTTGGCCTTCTGAGTTGCCATATTCCCCAGCAGCCACCTGCCCTGGCTTTCTCCCTGCTTCTGGTTACTGCATGGTTGCTTGCTCACTGGTGCTAGGATAGGCATAGCTAGAGGAGGCACCAGTTTGTTTGGAGCCTTCTCCATCCTTCCTGCATTTGTGAACTTCCACTTGTCTTCCTCCCCCATCAGGTTGGCAGTGGTGTAAGGTGAACTCTAAGGTTTCTACATTTACTACCATTTAACTCCCTTATATACACTGCAACAACCCAGGCCAGCATGGCGTAAGAGTCTATATGACTCCAGGCCTGGGAACGACGGTAAGGTGAGGCTGTGTAGGGACTACCTGCATGCCCCAGAATGGGAGGGAGCCTGTGCTCAGACAGGGTCTAGGCATAAAGTCTTTAAGGCACCTAGGGACTGATGCACCAGGAAGGACAGAGGCTGCCTCAAGATCTGGTGGCCAGAGGTAGAGGCCCAAGAATGAAGGGCTGGCTAGGCTCTGGGCAAGTGAAGCCTCAAAGTTACAGTTAGAGCAAACCGAGGGTCACCTAGAAAAAGGCCTGGTAAGACAAGAGGAAGCTGAGCTGGGGCTAAGCCTGCAGGCTCTGTCTGTACCAACACAACAAGTGTGTGTCTTCCTGGAGAGTCAGAGTTCCTTAATTCTGCTGCTCCTAAAAGGAGACCCAGTTAGTCCCTTACACAGGTAACGAGTGAGAGTCTCAGCCTCCCTCTATCAACTCAAGTGAGGTTCTGGGAAAGAAAGTACTCATGGCACCAAGCAAGAACGCCTCAGTTGCCATCTGCCCTGCCTGCTGTTCTGTAGGTGGATGGCTCGGGAATGTCACCTTAAGGCTGCCTGTGTGGAAGCAGGTGGCCCTTTCAGAGGAAGTCATGTGACAGATGTCTGCTTCTCACGGCACAAATCTCAAACGTGTGGTGGTGTGCTGGAAGTCCTTGCCACTCCCACAGTGCTTGTATGTGGCCCTGAGTGCCTGAGACCAACCATCTGGACCCATGTGGGGAGGGAGGTTGGTCATTAGGAGATGGCCCCACTGTATAGGGAGACATGCTTTGATAATTATCCTGTGTACAAGGCAGAAGTGACCCATGATTCCCCTGAAGCCTTCTGCTGAGTGTGCTGGACAGATGGGTCCCTGGAGCATGTCTTCATCTTCCCTTTCTTTCCTCATTGCAGATGGCCCACACGGATGCCATAACTCATGAGATTGTTGGCTTTCTGGACCAGATCTTATACAGATCAGATCATCTTTGTGTGGAAGCCTCAAGAAAACTGGCCAGAGAGCTCCTTCAGGAGCTGCAAGCCCAGGCCTAGCAGGCAGCACAGAATGTGTGGACACCTGCATGGGTGTCTGTCTGTCTGTGGGGCCTAGAACAAGTGACAATGGTTGAACACGTGTGTGTGTTGGCCTAATCTAGTGATGTGTGTCACCTCCCATGCACTCGGCACTGCTTGGCCAAGGAGGTCCATCAGTGTTTGAAGGGAACGGCTCAGACCACCTTTATGTCAGTCTTGTGTGCTGAGGGCTAGCCCTGGCCAGTTTACTGACTCCTTTGTCCTTCCCGTGCTCATAAAGGTGCCAGCAATGGTACGGGAGTGCCCAGCAGCAGGATACATGAGCCCTGCAGGATGGGACAGCACCACACAGAGGAGTGAGTGCCTCATTGAGGCAGAAATGCTGCAATGCAGAGAAAAGAGGTGGCCAGGGAAGGTCGTACTTCCTCCTTCCCCAACCCCAAACAAGCCACACACACACACATACACACACCCCAAAACTGCTTCCTGGGTGACCCATGTCTAGTAAAACAGAATCCAGGAACTGGAAATTCGTCTCTGTCCTCTTGTACTTGCTGTGGATGGCACATTGGACACGTCTATGATAATGTACACAAGGAAGCAGCGTGTGAGCAGAGATTTGCTACGCGAGCCCTTGCCCCATGTGCAGATAAGCTTCAACTCTCACACCACAGGAGTACACTCACAGGAGGACATTTGGTTGATACACTCACAGAGCCACTTTGGAGGCATTGTGTCTTAAAGTTGGGAGGGCCCAGGCTTTTCCCTTGCATTTGTACATCCGAGCTCTCAATGAGCTGCCAGGGGAACACTGACCACCATGTGCTTGCTGGATCCCTGCTGATGGGCCCACAGGAGGGTGGAGTTGGACTTTACCTTTTTTGTTCTAAATAAAAATTTGTTCTTAATCTTTTATCCAGTTATTTCCTAAAGAGAAGAAGCCTTTCCCCTCCTATCTGTGGAAGCTTCAGTTCTCACAAACCTTAAGCCTGGCTTGGAAAAGACTGGTGACTTACCTCTGGACAGGCTGGGGTCCTGTCACCAAAGAAGAGAGAATGTCTGGAGGGCAGATAGATGTGTCAGAGTTGTTTCCTGTAAGCCACACTTGATGATTATAACCACACTTAACCTCAAAGTTGCTGAGTTAGTCTCCATTCTGAATGGGAAGAACAGAGCACACACTGCCATTCTTTCTCCCTGTGTGTTCACACATTTGTGTCCCTCAGCAGTCAGGAAAGATGGAATTATGTGTGCTCTGCTCCCCTAGGACCCAGCCCACCCAGTCTAGGTGAACTGTGCCAAGCATCTTGAGTCATCTGCCACAGCATACCAGGACATCTGAGCTCCAGACATCAGCTCCTTGCAATGGTGTTTTAACTTCTCTTCCTATTTCCACCTGATGGTCCTGAAGTCCAGGGACAGCGGAAGTGAGGTCAACAGGGGTGTGGAGAGGGGCAGCTAGAGTAGCAGGGACTGAGAGAAGTTCCTTGATACAGGGACTCAGAGGCTTGACTAAGGTCCCTTCTTGTGCCAAGGAACCCAGAACAAGCAATTGGAGAAAGATGAGACGTGAGTGGACTTCTCTATTCCCTCCCCTTCCACCCAGAATGAGGTCCTGCTCCTGGCTGGACACTGCATTTTAACGTGGTTTTATGTTTTGTGAAAACATAAGTCATATAATCATCACAAAGCCATTTCACAGGCCCCAGTCCAACATTAAAGCAATATAAACTTCTAGAACCCAGACCCACATTTATTCCAGGCCAGGCGAACCCCTCCTCGTGAGCCACACTCCTCTTGTGTGGGTGGGAGATGTGTGCTGGGATACTGAAAACTTTGTAACTTTCTGTTGAAATGACCAAAAACTCACTGTCCTGGTGGTCCGCACACAGCATGAAGTATACAAGGGTCCACCAGGACTCTCCTTGGCAAACAATGGGAAAGGAAACTGAGTGTGTGAAGTCAACAAAGGGTCGGTGTACCAGCCCCTACCAGCCTGCAGACCTGTCAGGCAGCTCTGTCTCTGGTCCTTTGCTGGTGGCTCTGGTAGGGACAAAGGCCTTGTGCCTGCTCCTTGCAGACAGCTCCTGTCTCCAAGCATATGACAGGAAGGCAGGACCTGAGCTGACCCCACAGCCATGGCTTAGAATACAGGAATGGTCTGCAGCTAGGGAGGCGCCATGGCTCTCCCAGACCTACAAACCAACCAACCCAACAGCACATGCAGAGGAGATGTTGGCAAGCAGTCATCCTCAAATGATGCACTGTGGATTGCCATGTTCTTCTGTGGGGCTGTACTAGAAGCACCCCTGCCCCCCCCCCCCACATGAGGACCAACATATCCAGACATTCAAAATGCCACAGCTATGAGCAGGTGTCTCTTCTTGAAAGATGTCCTGCCATCGAGACAGAATAATTAGGTACAGTAGATGCTAGTAGAATTAGACAACTGAGTCCAGAATGTGTGTGAAGAGTGATCTTCCAAGAAGGGCCAGGAAGGTTCTAGAAGCAAGATATAAGGGCAGTGAAGCATTCCAAATGCCCTGCTTTTGGTGAGCGTACAAATGGGTTAAGCAGTGAGGATGAGGACTGCGCCTGCGAAGGCTGCCAGTGCCTTCCTAGTGCCTTCCTGTGGCTCCCACCATCAGTCAGTTCTCAGACCTCATGCCTTGACCCCACGGGCTGACCGTAGCTCACCATACACTGGGTCCCTGACACTTTCCCAAGGCTGGTGGCAGGCACATGGGGCCTTCTCCCTACCCACCATAGTTCCTCGTGTTTTCTATCCCATCCTGCCTCTGGCTCATGTCCTCTCCTTGCAGACAGTCACATCATGCCCTAGACCACACCTGAACATCCTCCCTGATGGCAGGGAGATGTCACACTTCACAGGTCTAGTCCCAAGGCCACTGTTCTGTCTCGCTCTGTCCCATGTTTGTTCCAGCAGGGAATCTGATTGCCCCTGCCTGTCACTCACTGCCTGGGCATAGATGACCCTCATCTCCTGAACAGCTGGAGTTCAGCACACTGCAAAGGAACTTCCACCCGCAGGCAGGAGGTTCCAGGGACCTCATGGGAACCCCAATTCTTGTGCCAAATATTAAGGAATGAAGGCCATCCTCTTCTCTCGGGGTCAGCACTCTGGTTGCCTTTCCTCCCAGGAAAGGCCCTAGGCATTGCTGTGAGGCAAGGAAGAGGGAGCACCCCCTGGGGTAGTAATGCATAGTAAAGTGAACACTTCCTGGATCTGGTAACTTTCCAGATAGCACTGGGACAAAACACAGAGCAGAAGCAATCTCGGGAAGTTTCCTTGGCTCACAGTTCAGAGGGACTTGTTCACAGCAGGTTAGGAATTCAGGCTGGGACAGCTTTCTGGTGTGGTGAGGACCTGCATGGAGACCTCTCACAGAGCACCAGGAAGAAGGGTGTAGGCGGAAGAGCCCTCAGGAGCTGCCTCAGTGGCCACCATCCAGAAGCTTTGCCTTCTTACATCCCAGAGGTTCCAGCGGCTGGGGACCCAGTTCAAATAGATCAGTCTGTTGGGGACAGTTCCCTGCAAAAAGGACATTTCTTGCTCAGGGTCTGCAGTTTTCTGATCTTTTACTTGGAATCTGTACTTTATGGCCTGGTTCTCTTATACAAACCCCATCTGCAGGGCCTGGCTGCACACACTGCCTCTCCTGCCTTGTGGCTCCAGGTAAAAGCTCTCAGCGTCTTTCCAGTGGGTGAGAGGAGGCAGGGAGAGGGACAGGAGGTGGGAGGGATCCGGCTGAGTCACTTACAGACTTAACAAGCAGTCCTTGTGAGTACCTCATCTGTGTCTGAGCTGTGAAGGTAGAACTCTACAGATGATAGAAAACCAAAAACCACAGAAGACTGATAAAACTGGCCATTCATAAAACAAAAATCCTTCTGAGGAAAACCACGTGCCACACAAGACCAAAAATCATGCCGCTAAATTGAAACTTGTTAGACAAATTGGTAAGGAATTGCCACCAACCCAAGAGACTTTGGGAAAGTACGAAACACTGCACATGATGGGGAAAATACAAAGAGCTGTGAAAGGTGCTTAGCATGTGCTTAAGAAATGCTAGCAAGGACAATTCTATCTCCTTACTGTGCTGAGGGTCTGTAGAAAGCTCTGATGGGCACTGCCTTGTGGACTACAAGTGACCACATGCCAAGCTTTTGAGTGCACAGGTCCTAGAAACAGCATCATAACGGTTACTGCATCCAGAATCCTGTAGATACTTAGCCCAAGGAACTTAAGGTGGCCATCCACATGGGGTCTGTGCGCCTGTGTGCCAACGCCTGGGTGTTAAGGTGTGCTGCACAGATAACAGCGTCACTTGGTCCTTACAAAAGGAGGTGGCTCAGCAGAAAAGGCCCTGCAGGCCGGCACCTCGAGCGTTACCTCCGGACCCACATGCAGGTAGAAAGGACCCAAGACCACTTAGCTGTCTTCTGACGTGTACCATGCTTACTCCCAACATTATGCACGTATGCATGATAAGTGTAAGATAAGTTTTAAATTTAAAAATGAATTCCACATGCCACAATATGGAGGATGTTGTGCTAAGCTAGGCAAGCCAGACAGATGCAAAAGGACATTGTAAAATTCACACATGATCCCTAGAACAGAGAGACTCATGATGACAGTCTAGTGATGCCACCAGGGACTTAGGAGAGCAGGGATGGGGTTAGTGTCCCATGGGTACAAAAGGTTCCATTTGGGAAGAGAAAGTTCAGAATGCAGATGGTGGCAGTCACACAGCACTGATGGGTGCTCTCAAAACCCCGGAACAAATTTGTTACCTGCCAATGAGACACTTTGCCTAAGTGGTGCTGCCTTGTAGGCCCCCAGTGTATGAGGAGGCTCTCGGCCCTCATATGACTGCTGAACTGGGGCGAGGGACTGTTTTGTAGGGACACTCCACTCCAGAGGAGTGGGATGGAAGGGTTAGGGGGTAAAGGGTGGGAGGGCGGGGCTGGGAGGGGTGGAAAGAAGACACAACGACGATGGAGATGTAACCTGAAGTAATAAATATTAAAAAACAACAACCCCAGAACAATGAAGTCTATGCTGTGGATATTTTACCACAATAAAACCACTAAAATGTAAAGTACAGTTCTGTCCATCCTGTAATGCACATCTGTTTTGGGTGTCCCCTTCCCACTTCACATGACCTGGATCCCAACAGTGAGCACATTGGAAGTTCCCTCAGATGCTAGTAGATGTGCAAACACAGAACAGCCAGGGCTATCTGGTGCAGCTGACCTGGAGGAAAGCCCCAGCAAAGTGAGTTAAGCAAAGACATTAGGAAGGAAAGTGCATCTAACGCCAGGCTCTGTTACCAGATCTCACATGAATTAACTCATCCAAGTTAGTCATGCAGTTAACAGATAAAGAAACAGCTGACAGGCTTAGCTGTGTGCCCAGGTTACAGAGGAGATTTGACCGAGCAGAGGATGCCTACAACAGTGGCTACGTGAACCAGATGTGTGCCCTGTGTAGCCACGGAGTCCACACCCAAGGAGTCAACCAACTGCAGTGCAAACTTTGAAAGCAATGTTTACTGGCCTCATTCAAACTTCTTTTTTCTTCTCTCTTAATGCAGTCTATCAGCTATTTCCAGTTCACAAAATCTCATGCAGAGAGCCTAGACATGGTTTAGAATGATCTGAAGGAGGTTTAGCCTAGATATGGAGGAGGGCAGGGGACAGTCTGACATGGTGGAGTCCAGGTGTGGTGGTGCATGTCTGCGGTCCCAGCTCTAGAGGTGGAGGTAGGAGGGTCCAAAGGCCGAGATGACCCTTGGATACTCAGCAAGCTTGAGGGAGGGCGTGCTGTGGCTGTGTGGTCTGACAATGATCACATCTTCTATACAGACTTGATTGTCACAGACTTTGGAACTTGTGGAGGGCCCTGAACCAACCCTCACGGACACTGCACAACACATGGTGGCCATGTTGCCTCTGGAAGGCTGTGAGGGAGGGTGCTTGTCTGTGTGCTTGCTGGACCATGGTGGAGATGTCTTTGTTGGGGATAACACAGGAATGACTGTTATGACAGTGATCGCCTGAGGCAGAGACCAGGTGAGAAGGGAGAGAGCTGTTCCTTTTTCAGTTCCTGCTTTTGTGCATGTTTGATCTCTGGAGAGAGGCGGGGAGGAGGGAAAGAGGGAAGGAGGGAGGAATGAGGAAGGCTGAGGTCTTCTGTACATGAAGGCAGTTTCTCGCTTGGTTGAGGAGGGGTTTTGTAGAGGACACGTGCATTCCCTGTGCCTTCGCAAGCATGGTGGCACTTGTGCTGCTCGCTCATTCCCCGTACTTACAGTCCAGCATCTGAATGGAAGTTTCTAGCTAAGTGCTCCCCGTGGTTGGAGCCACGAGCTCAGACATGCATCCTGAGGACTTGGGCTCCATCTGCCATGTCCGGCCTTTGCACGTACCAGGCTACTCTACAAAGCACCCTCCCACCTGTCTCTATCATTAAATCACTATCGCTTTTATACTTCAGCATAACCCTCTAGCCACAGCCTTCCGCCCCTGGGCAACCTCACAGCTGTCTCTGTCCTTCACAGGCTGCACTGCTGAGTCTCCAGAGACTTTAACACTGGAGTGTGAAGGTGAGAAATGAGGTGAGGCTGTTCTAGGCCCAGGTGGCTTTGCTCCCTCCAGCTTTTCAAAGTCTGAAGTTCCACCTGGTTTAAAAGGCTACACTTCTCTCACAGGTTATTCCATGTGGACAGTGGGCAGCAAGGGAGGACCTACCAGAGTAGAAAAGAACTTTCTAAAACTTGGGACCCTGAGTGCTGGAGTTAAGAATGGTCGCAGCACCTTCCCACTGACACTCTTCTGGCATACAGCAGGGTACCGGACCCAAGGCGGGGCTTGAAAGACATTGTTAGCAAGAAAAGGACAGAGGTGGCTTGAGCAATCAGAAGCTACAGGGCACATACCCATATGACTATGTCCAGACGTAGCCACAATAAGGCATGTGGCCAGGACAGAACATGGCCTGAGCTGTCACCTCCCTGGTGAACAGCCTTCCAAGAATGCCATGACAGTTTGTCAGTGTTCCCCTAGCGTCAGGGGAACACTAACATCCGTCTTCCCTCCGGCCAGTGCCTAGGTAAGCTCCCTACACAGACAGGAGATAGTGGGTTGACCCAGGACAGGTGGAGGAGGTCCAGTACCCAGCCCTGTCCCGTCCTTGAGGCTCCTAACCCAACCCAGGCCTGTTCCATCTCGCAGCACTGAGATGGCCTGGTTTGATTGTATGAGCTGTCTACAGAGAAAGGGGACTCCAACCCAAGCTTGCACATGCAACACGCTATGCCAGGTTTCTAGGGCCATTATCTGCTGCCGAGGCCACATTCTGGTGACTGTATCCCAGCTTCTTTTGTCTCCTGGGCTTCTTTGAGAACAAGGGGCATGGACATTCCCAGCCAGCTCAGCCTCCAAGGTGGGGCTTCTCTCTGGCCAGTCTTCCCACAAGGGCTATACATCCCAGCACTGAGAGGCAAGGCTCTCAGCAACCCATCCTGTCCTGGGAAACTTCTTCAACTTGCACAAGGTGACCTTCCTCCTTTTCACACTGTCTGGAAGAGAACTGCCTTATTAGTCCATCAACCTCCCAGACAGCACCAATGGGCAGGAAGGGGCCATAAACATAAAACTTGCCCTGAATACCAGGACTAGTGCTCCTCCCTCCCACCTCGTAAACCCCACAGACCAGCCAGGGGGGCCGAGTTCACTGTGGCTGGGGTGAGTTCACGTCCCTCACTGAGACTACTCTCTGCAACTTTCCCTGGGAGGTCCAGGCGGCCCCCACACCCAGCCCTGGGAGTCTCAGTGTAGTGATGGGTTTGGGCCATTCCAGGGCCCTCTCTCCACTTGAGGGCTGCTACAGACTTGATGGCTCTTTTGAGTGTGGGAATCCCAAGGTGGCTCAGACTAAAATGCCCCATGGGAGGGAGTGTTCCAATGGGGCTGGCTAACCACTGAGCTTTTGGAAACAGTGTCAAGCCCCAGCAAGGTGTCCAGGCACCATCCTTGTACTTTGGGAATGGGTATGGCAACCTGACCACCCAGGGAGCAGCCCAGCCAAGGCCACAGGCCCAGCACCCAGGTCTGCTTGGGAGGTGTGGCTGGGGTCGGCATTGGTCCTTTACCTTACCAGGCCAGCACCATTCCTCCACTGGCTGGCTCCATCTACAAACCAGGTGGTAGCCAGCTGGGCTGAAGCATGAAGCCCTGAATATGAATCCTTCAGATCTCAAGCCCTTGAGTACTGCGTTCTGTTGCTTACTGGGCAGTAGCTGCTCTGTGGAGAACAGAGGCCCTGTGTGTGGTACCCCTGCTGGCTGTCTGCTCATGGGGCTTGTGTGGTCATGTCCTGCTGAACCGTAGTCAGCAGAAAAGCTGGTGGGAGCTTGCCTGGAATGGACCCTACAGAACCTTCTCTTCTTTTTGAAGGGATGTGTTATGCTTAGGGACATCTGCCGTTTCTGGTTTCTACTCAGGGGACATTTTGTGACATTTCTGCTCACCACGAGCAAGAATGCCTTGCTAGGGTATAGATTATTTCATTCTTTTAATGTGAAATTCCATTTTAAAAAATGCTTTAAAATCCTCCAGTTCTACTGGAGCAGCTGACACAGAAAACATGAGCCCTTTCTGAGACTCTCTCAACTCCACCCTTCCCTTCCTGTCTGGGTCAAGCCAGAATTTCCAGTACCTCTCCCTTGGCTTCTGCCCAAAGCCTCACAAACAGGGTGGCGGGTTCCCAACCAGCCAAGCCCCTGCCCCTTCCTGGGCCTCAACTCTCCTCTACAAATCAGGGAGTGGTGAGGACAAGCTGCCTTCGTGGGCCAGGTTCAGGATTTATGTAGAGGGACAAGAGACAGTGGGGTCACTGCTGTTTCCTCCTATGCAGGGACCATGGTCCAGGGGTCAACATCAACCCTCTTCCTGCTGACCTGGCTACCTGGACCAGGCGGAACTTTGTCATGGCACTGGCCATGGGTTACTGGGGCCTGTTGTAATTCTTGGAATCATCCGCAGATGAAACTGGTTCAAATCACTCTTTCTGGAGAAGAGAGGATATGACTGGTAGGCCATCTTGCTCCTGGAAGGCCAGGCGGCCAGGACAGGGGTGGGAGGAGGCCATTTCTGGTGGTCTCCGTGAGGACAGGCTGGCCCATTGTTCTCTAGTGATGGATCCGCTTGGCAATCAGGATAGCAGTGTTTACTGACCAGCAGGAGGCTGGTGTTTCTGCTATTCTACTCACCTCTTGGCAATGATCTCATGAGGACTCTCCTGATGGGGTAGCGTTAAGCATTCTAAATGTTAATTGGTCCTGCTTGCTGTCTGTTACTTACATCATCTCTGATTGGTTAAATAAATGCTGAGGCCTGAAGTTAGGCAAAGACAGACTAGGCGGTATTAAGGTACGGGCTTCTGAAGCAGAGGTTGATAGGTAGAGAAGCCTCCAAGACAAGCAGCAAAGAGCAGGAAGGAGGACACAAGCCATGGGTTAGAGAAAAGAGCATCATTCCATGTGGCCTGGAACATCGCCTAGCATGGAGAATAGCAGTCCAGGGGACGTATGTATATATGGGGTCATATGTGGGGAATAGAATTAAGATTTAGCTTAGATGGGCTAAGATTGCTCAGTTCAGGCCAAAGCCTGTTAAAATCCATCAGGTCTCTGTGTGCTCACTTATAATGGCGGGTTAAAGTTAACACCACCAACCAATTAAATATAAATACAAGTAAATAATTTAATTAGCCATTTTTTTCTACACCCTCCTGTCCCAGCCCCTCTGCCTATTGGAGGCATCGACCTGTTGGAATAGTGGTTTGTTCCCCTCAGGTTTCAGGTAATGTCTAGCCTTTCGCTTAGGAAGGAGAAGCAAGCATCTTCAAGAACCCACATGACTCCCCAGGGCCCATGTATCAAGCCTGAGGTAAAAGGGGGCCACCATGAGTCCCCAGCAGTGGCTGAAGAAAGGCTGGAAACTGGCATGGAGACAGTGCTGGCAACAAGTGTGGCTGACCGCCCCGCACAGTCTCCGTCCTTTCAAGTTCAGGCTTCCAGGCTCTTCAACACGGACTCACCCTCATGTCTGAATGGCGGGAGGGAGAGTTCCAATGCCCTGCTGCTGAGCAGGAAGGCAAGGCGTTCTTGGGAGTGTCTGGTCGTTACATGTCCTGGAGACCAAGAGCTGTACACTGTGATATACAGCAAACAAACGCGGCCCCAGAGACCCAGGCCACAGGTCACCCATGGCTTCACTCTGCCCACGTCTGATTTGGGGCAGGACCCTGGGGCGACTGTCCACATCCTTCCCCCACCAGCAAACAATCCATTCATCAGCTGGACCAAATGCTGTAGAGAAAACTCCCCCCACGCTCCCCGGAGGAGGCACCTCTGTGGAGCTGTCACGCCTCCCCGGACATCAATCCTTCCCTCTCAAACCCTGCTTCGCATCCTGTTTGGCAGGTTAGCAATGTACTGCTCTGGGTGCTGTGAGGTCACGTGATTCATGTAAGCATGGAGAGTGGACCCTTTTTGATTCCAGGGTTCTCAGCCAGGTCAGGGAAGCCTGGTCCCACAGCCTCCTGAGCCCCTGGTGCAGCTATGGGTGGCAGGAGCTGATGCCTAGCTTGTGGGGACAGGCTTGCTCTGCTTCCAGCCAGAGGTGGCAACAGCCAGCTCTACCACCCACAGATCCTCTGCCAAGGCTGTGACATGGGCGTCCGGTGTCAGTGAGGCTTCCAGTGACCTGAAGTCCGTTGGCAAGGACCCAAGGAGCCAAAGCAAGACACAGCTCAGTGAGCCACAGGGACAAGGGACTAGCCCCTGACAAAATCCACCCGTGTAGCAGCTCTGCTTGGCCTAGTTCCTACGGAAGAACAAAACCAGACCAAACCAGTGCTTGGCTGCTCACTCCCAGTTCCCACTGGAGGTGGGGATACTGAGGTTCTCACAGAGCAGCCTTAAGGGTTCCTAGTCCACCTGTAAGCAAGCCCAAGGAGCTTCTGAGAACCACAGCACAGTCTCAGCCATTTATTTCAAGTCTTCACAGAAAGAAAGCCATGTAACATCAAGTCACATTAACACATTTTGATTCTTCGGCCATTTCCGTATACAAAGCAGATAACCATTTGCAAGTTCCCCACAACCATCCACAATGCAGTCGCTGGTACGGTACAAGCCAGGCTCTGAGGACCAGTAGTGGTTCCTTGACAACACTTCTCTCAGCCTAACCTACAGCCTCCCTCACCTAGCAGGCCTAAGTGCAGACGCCTGGGCAGGTAGCAGAACGCTCCTTCCAGTTCCTTCTCATGTGGCTCAACCTTGTCCGGTCACATGTGACTGCTGCACTATCGCAAGCATCTTTCTCTGGACAGTAACTACCTTCTTAGGGCTTGTTCTAATGTGTTAATATTCCAAGGAAAAGAAATGGTCTCACCAGGGACTCCCCTAGTGGCAGAATGGCCAAGACTCTGCACACCACACTAGTTCCTTTTACTTTCGGCCTTTTCGGAGGTAAGAAAGGGAACCACCGGCAGAAAGTGTGATTCTGACATGTGTTCTTCCTTGCTGCTAAGCAGCATCAAATTCAGAAGTTATCAGGAATACCAGCAAATCATATTTTATTAAGACATCGTAGGGCTTCCTGCATTTTCAAAACCAGAAATGCTCTACTGGCTGAACACATCAAAAAGGACTCTGCAGAGTCCTGGGGACCAGCCACGGGAGGGGTCATGCGATTCTGCAGTCCCAGAGCATGGCAGCCAATTTTTGCAATCACAGGAAGGCGGCAGCCGGTTCTCCTTCTGCCTAGGGGAGGGTGTCCTTCATTCTTTGAACGAGTGTCTTAAAATTCCAGCTCAATTCCAATGTGCAGACTCAGTCTCTCCAGGACTGGGAACAAAGGCAGCTGCCAGGTGCGACAGTTTATGAGGCTCCGCCTTTTATAGATGCCTTGGGGAGCCCAGTCTCGGGGAACCAGAAGCCCAGGATGTGTCCGACCGACCAATGCTGTGGGTTGATGGCTTTAGCAGCCACATAATCCTCCCTTTGATGTCCAAGGTCAATGCAGTCCTGGCCCCAGCAGGGCCAGGAGGAGGCAGCATACGGAAGAGAGTCTCACTGTGATCTGTCCTGTGAAGGAAACAGCAATAAAATTTATTACCCAGTCAGTCACCATGCTCATTCCTGACAGAGTTCTTCCCAGCCTCTGACTTCCACTTGAGAGGGAATTGTCCTGGGAGGACAGGGACAAGACTGGAGCCACACCTCACAATCCCAGACCTGGGGTGCACAGTCACACCGCAGGCCACGCAGGGCTATGAAGCCCAGAGAGGCTCAATGACAAGGTGGCTACAGAAAGAGCCCCTCCAGACCCTTCTCACTGCTTCAGGAGGTTGGACTCAGCAGGCGACAGGGTGCACGCGCCACCGAGCAGGGCCGCAATCTTCCCAGGGTGGTTTGCGCTGCATTCAACACGTCCCCACCACAGGGGAACATACACAAGGTTCCACTGCTGTCACATCCTCAGGCCCTTCATCTTCCTCTCCGTGGAAGGCCTGCCTGCCTCAGGCACTTACAGGCTTTTTGCTCAAGGGCTCCACTCCTGTTCCTGCTGAACTGAGCCAGTGTGTGAAATGAGAACTGATATCAGCTCAGTAGGCACCGGAGGGCGGGTCCAATCACAGCTGGGCAGGGCCTCCCGGGTGCCGGCGGTCGGCATCATCCTGCCAGCGACTGTGGAGACGCAGAAACCTGGACTGCAAATACAAGAGAGAGTTCACCACGCCCGGCACGGACAACAGAACCCGCATCACTCGCAGCATCAGCTGAGACATGGTTGGACCAACTGGTTTTAGTTTTCTGTGACTTCCAATCTATTTGACATCACAGTGAAGTTGTGAGGAGATCTGCATTTCCTGTCCACACACTTAAGCGTGGTCAGCACACTGCTCGCACTCTTGACAACACACCCTTGGGACAGGCTGGTCTCTCCTCCTGTGGAATTTGGCTCCACACCAAGCTGACCACCAGCGTGGCCACACCGGGCAGCTGCCACTCAACTGTCCTCATCTCACCTTCTCTTCAGGTGCAGAACTTAGCCACTGTGAACAAGGCGGAAACCAATCACTGTTCACCAATCAGCTAAGCTCTGCACCTCATTAGAGAGGTCGTCGCCGGCCATAACTAAAGGGTTGGTGAGCATCTTCGAAGGCTGTTGGTTTCTTTTGTTTCCAAAGAGCCACAGGGGGCATCTGTTCTCCGAACTGCAGAGAGAAAGTAGCCACGGTTCTGCTGGAGCAGCCAAGGTCATGGTTGCGTGGTAATCCCTGGCAATGTGATTTTAGTCTCAAGTCACAAATCAGCATGCCAGGAACCCAAGCAGCCAGAGCAGTTGAGGGCAGCGCCATGCCCTACCACTCCCATCCTCAGGGCTGAGCGTCCTCCTCCACACCGCCTCTGAGCCTACCACAGTGCAGCCTGGGGCTGTGCAGTGTGCTAGCTGCACTGTGTAGAGACGGGAACAGGAGACAAAGGACGCACTTATCAGTGATGTGGCTGACACCTTGGGGACCATCCTTGGCTAACCCTGGGGGACACAACCTGTTCTCAAAATGCAGATTCTGAACAGCCTGGGGTGTCTGGGCCCCTCTGCCAGGAGGTGTGATGTGTAGGGGTTTCTCCCTCCCATCAACACGGGTCTCCAGGGCTGCTATGACCAAGCATTTGACTGGAGCAGCTGGGGGACAGCAGAGAATTCATAAGGGAGCTAGGAGGTTGTAGATTGGTGACAATTCCTTGGCCTGCTCAGGGGTCAAAAGAATCCTAAGAGAGTCATCAGAACTACTGCGTGACTCTGTGGTTCCCCAAAACTGAAGGCCAAGGGGATGTGAAGAGGAAACAGCGGCTTCACTGTGATTTTCACCCAACACACAAACAACTCTCCCTGAGCTTGGAAGCTTCTAGAGAAATGTCTGCAGCAGGCAGGTGGAGCGATGCCCCAGCTGCTTCTGCCTACTCACACAGGCCGCCCTTCAGAGCGCGTGGTGTGCGGGCTCGGCTGGCCACACAGTCGTTTACTGAACCCCACTATCTCCACTTGCCTGGCTATGGTAGTCCCCAGGTCTTCTGCATGAACATCGTCATACTTCAGTAAACATGTTTTCCCTTCATAATTATTGTCCTTTCAGATAAATAAGATACTCAAACATATTACACACAAGTGGGTTTTGTAAAAGTGGAATGTGAGACTATAAACAATGTTCAACAATGGGCTAATAAGCAACACAATTCTAAATAGTCAATAATTAGTAATCACAGAATAACACAGTGATTGAGAACTGATGAGAAACTTAGAAAGCACACAAAAGCGAACATCAGATCATGTGGCCATGAAGCCACACTGAGAAGATGTAGCAGAGATGACTTCTGAGAGTGAGAGAAACACTAACCCTCGCTTCTACTTACAGAGCCTCATGATCTGTGGCAGAGCTACAGCACCGGTTGACAAGTTGGCTACAGACTTGCCCTTGGGACACAAGTGTCACTTGGGGAGGAGGGGCAAGGAGGACCTGCTGCCTACCTCATACAAGTGTCACCTAGCTAGGAGGATGGACAGCTGCCTACTTTACAGATCAGAAGGACGAGAGGCCAGGGAGTCTCAGGCTTCTACTGGACACCTGCATGAAGAAGCCTGGAGAAGAGCAGTGTGGCCAATGGGCCGCTGTGTTGACCCTGACCCCGAAGCCTGTGGACCTGCGCAAAACCCAAGGCGGCCAAAGCAGTGCCGGGGACAGGGGGTAGCTGTTACTCCTTCAGGAGGGCACTTCTGCTTTATACCAGACGATGAGGTGGCTCCAGGGATCCTTAGCCTTCCTGTTCCTGGGGACCCAATTTGCTAGCTCCCCCAAACCCTTTAGCAGCCCTTCTGGTGCTGTGGTGGCCTTGGCTCATCATGTGAGTTACGAACTGACTTGGATGTTTAGCAGGAGAAGGGAAGGAAGGAATTACCTCTTTAAAACAGCATTTCGGTCACCACCTGGGCTGAGGCCCTGTCCATGTGTTCCTTCACCAGCTCAAAGCACTTGTGGGCAAGCTGCTGTTGCCTGGTGTCCTCACTCACCATCAGCTCCCCATACAGGTATATGCCCATGGCCTGCAGGGCACGTAGGACAGAGAAGAATGGTAAAGGGGCAGGAGACTGCACATGTTTATGGAGACATGTCTGCACTCACTTTACACAAGCTGGTCTAAAAACACAAAGGAGGGAAAAGAAACTGCCACGCATTCTGCAGTTTCTACTCTGTCTCCCCTTTGTCCTCACACTCTATGGAAGATGAACATGGCTGCACACGCCTTTAATTCCAGCACTGGGAGGAAGAATAGGCAGATCTCTGTGAGTTCAAGGCCAGCCTGGTCTACATAGCAAGCTCTAAGCCAGCCAGAGTCACGTGGTGACACCCTATTTCAAAAAACAACCCAACAACAGAAACATGGAACTTTATTGATTCTGTGGACAGACTCTGGTGCCAAGTGGCAAGCTGTCCCACAGTGCTGTCAGGAGTACTCTGGGCAGAGGCCGGGCTCCCCCATGGTCACTATCAAAGCCTGTGTCTGTCAAGTCAGTGCGTCCCAAAGGGCATGAGCTCGATCACCAAGTCCATCTCCTACCAGGCACAGAGACCACATGGTCCAGGGTGCAGCCAGGGCACATGCTGTGACTTTGGCCTAGCCCAGCCACTTCCCACCACCGGGCCCCAAAGCATCAGACACTGGCTCTCCTGCTTTGAGAACAATGCTACAAGACTTGAGCTCACACTGTGCCAACATTAAAAACAGCCAATTACATTCTGCAAGACCAACAGTTCTGCCTGCTTTCTTGTTCTATGGAGCTTCCCAAGGGTCATATTCGGCTTCAGATCCAAAGGGCTTCAAAGGCAGTATAAGATAAAAATGCAGCACTGGCTTCCAAAGTGCTTCCCTGTAAGGGCTGAGGAGTGCAGGTTCCCCTCTCCCCGCCCCCCATGGCTAGTCCACTGAGCTGCTCTCAGCTTTTGCTGTGTGCTTTCTCAAACACATCTTACTCCACTGTGCAAATGTGACATTTATGCCGCAAAAAAAGCCACATCCTTTTCTTTATGGGAATAACTGGCCCTCACTTTGCTGACTGCCCCTGTCCTCAGACTCTGTGAAAAGTCCTTTTGTCTGCCCCCACTCTCCACCCCACCCAAAGTGTCTCTAGCCCTTCAGCCCACAGCTTGCACACAGGCTGGCCAGAGGTGCAGGCTGGGGCTGGGAGTGGGAAAGATGTGGTACATGGGGGGAGGTCATGTGGGGACATGGCATGAGGTACAAAATGCCAGAGTAGTGAGCCCAAAATGTGTCACAGACCAAAGAGGTGGTACATGAGGTTATGGACAACACACACACACACACACAGCGCCTGAGATTTGAGGCAGGAGACTGCTTCCCAGGGCATTCTTAAAGGAACAGAACAGGCTGAGATGGGCCTGGCATGACATGTTATGAATTCCCAACAGGTGACCCCAAAGGTCTCCCAGATGACTCACACATGTGCTGTGCCTTGCAATCACAGCGTCCACATACTGCATGGACCCATGTGTTGCTAAGCAATGGCCTTGGACTTTGAGTTCTAGAGTAAGTGGACTCACTTAATGCCATGTTCCACCCACAGCCAGGACAGAGGACAGGGGCTTCTGTGAGGACACTGAGAGGGTTCAAGATTTTTGTTTTGCCAGGGATGTAGAGAGCTTGGGACTGATGACGGTAGTCAGCTTCCACCTCTTAGAGGATCTCACTCACCTGGTCCTCCTGAAGGAACCTCTCGACGTCTGCATAAGCTTCTGTGTACTTGTGCTTAATGACCAGCTCACACCATCGGTGGCGAACCTGAGGACACACAAGACAGGACACCTGGTGAGCAATGTTTCCTGTCAGGAGAGTCTCGGGGTAGACAGCCTCTGAACTGCACTTTCAGTGAAGCATGGGGCGCTTCTGCAGGCAGTGTGGCTGGCCGGGCACTTGCACTTCATCTACTCCCAGAGGGAACTGGCACTCCTAAGCACAAGGATGGTCAGTCAATGTCAGGAAGCACATGGAGTTTAGGACAGCAACTTCACTGTGCAAAGTTAACAGACAAATGGAAACAGGAATGGGGTGTCAGGTCCGCCCTGCATCCGGTTCGGTGTTGCCACCTTTAACAGCTAAAATACAAACACGTAGGAAGACGCCAACTCTGAATCCATACCAGGTGCCTCTGCTGAGATTGATGGAGGAGCTCCAGCAAGCTGCTCTAGACCTGCACCACACGCACCATGTGCACCTAGTGGAAATGTCACGCTCTTTCCATGCCATCCTAGAGGTGTGCCCGCGCCCGCGCCCTCTGCCCTGCTCTCACAGATTCGACAGGCACCCACTGGCTGTGAGGCAGCAGGAAAGCCACCAGCACAAGGGCCTTGCAGGGCCGACTCTCTGTGTCAAGGCACGTTAATTTTTGTTGTTGTTGCTTTAAAGCAGGAAAGAACCTCAATTTTCTCAACTGCAAAACAACAAAATACCTGTACCCATCTTTAATAATAGGAATACATATGAGAGCTCTGTGCAAAGTATTTTGAGGACCTATAGTTGCAGGACCTGGCTGAATTACACGTCAGTGTCTATGACTGTTGTCATTCTAAACCTGCAAGGTTTACATTTTATATTTTATTTTGAGAATGGGGGGCTTTGGAAAGGTTCATGACTGAGGGCTGGGGTGAGCAGTGAGATTAATTGCTCTTTGGTAAGAGATTTATTGATAGTGTTTAATGCCATAGATTGTCAGCAGCATGCTGGGTGCTCTGAGAAGAGACCAGGCAGAGTGAGGTCCTTAGAGGAAGCAGAGGTTTCACACATAGTACATGCATGTGGTCAGGGTGCCCCTGATTCCGGTGGGCAGGTGGGAGGTACGGAGTCTGTTAGCCTGAGGCCTGTGTATGAGATCAGCTGCTACAAGAGTAGGGGAAACACGAATCTAGACCAAAAGGACTTCACCAAGCAGCTCCCCCAACACAAGACAGGATCTCATGTAGCCCAAGTTGACCTCAAATTTGATGTACAACCAAGGATGATCTTAAACTTTTGTGCCTCCTGCCTGCACTTTCCAGCTGTCAGGATTACGGGAGTGAACAACCATGTCTGAGGCAGCAGTTCATCAAACCTGGGGCTTCATGCACGCTGTGGGCAAGCACGTGTACCCACTGAGCGACATCTCTAGCCACTCATCTTCTATTCTGTGCTCTTCTATTTACACACAGAGAAATAACAGAGCGCACACCAGGGCCCATTTGCGATTAGAAAGGGGCCCCACGGGTGGGGGCAGGAGGCTGCAGCAGCCCTGCTGGGATACGTGACGGTTCAGGGGGCCACGTCACAGAGGCTCTTTCACAACATGAAGCCATCACTTCCGCTTCTCTTACAGTTAGAAATGGTCTATTGTTGTGACTAATAAGAGAGCCAATCTTCTGACCCCTGAAGGCTAGCTAACATGGCATCCAGGAAGGACAGGCCATCTCCCCCACCCTCACAGAGAGCAGGGCAAAACAGCCTTTTCATCAGTGAGGGCTACATGCATTTCAAAGACAGGATGTTTAAAAAAGACACCACAGAGACGCTGCAGGCTGAGAGCCCCTCCCCCGCCACACGCCAGGCTCCACTCACACAAGGACTTACAGTTTTCTCCTCCAAACTAGTAAGCACCCACAACCCATGCCCTCCCAGAACAAGGTGACGCCTGTCACCCCAGCAGCACCTGAAAGTGCACACCAGTGGATGGCTGGGTTGCCTCCCTCCAGATCACAGACCTCAGTGCCCTTCAGAGGCAGCACCTTGAGCCAAGTTCAGGGAGTCAACACTCCACAAGCCGAGTCACAACACTCAGGGGCAGCTTGGTTTTATTTGCGCATTCCTTCTTATTTTTAAATAACTGATTGGTGGATCACTGTGGGATGGTCAACCTTAAGAAGTAGGGGCACCCTGCAGGCTGTTCTGGTCACAAGACTCCAGGAGGCACTGGATGAAGCCCATTGTGTAGGTGCGGGGATGGGACCCAACCACATTGCCACTTCTCCATGCTAGGGCTCTGTTTCTGAAGGCTGTGCAGAGGTTGCCTTAGTTCTGGATTTTCTTACACAATCTGACCCAATAGCGTAACACGCCCTACTCTGTTCCTGATTTGAAACAATCAATGCACTAGACTGTCTGGACTTGGGGTTGTCACATGAGGAAAGAAAGACTTCAGAATCCTGGTGGTAACAGCGCTGAGTCTCCCACCAGAGCTGAACCAGATGCCCCCAGAGGGAGGATGCGACCCACGAGGCCATGAGAACCCAGGTGTGCGCTGTGTCCTCCTGGGGAGGGGCTGTTGCTCTGCTCAACTGGAGGTTGTGGCACTCTCAGATCAGGCCACAGACCCCTCTGCATTCTGAAAGACCCCTGTGAAAGGCTTTCCAAGAGTGACACTCCCATCGTCAGTCTTTGTATTTCCAGAATCTTGAGCTACCCCAACTGCTGGGGATATAGGTGGGGGACAGCTTACAGGAGGCACTGTTTACCAAGCGCAGCAGGGATATGGGAAAGTGGAGGGACATGGGACACTGTCACAACTAGTTTAAAGTAGCGGAGAGCTGTTTCTGGGAGAGCTGCCAACCAACAGGGCCAGAGAACAAGAGTCTCATTGAGGAATCTTGTGAGGGTAGCGTCCATCTTGAAAGGTGGGACCTCTCTTTCTCAGTCTGGTTAGCAAAGCTTTTCCTCCTATTGGGTCACTGGCTTTCCCCCATTTGCCTCTAGGATGTCTTGAGTGTCAGGGGGATGAGGTCTTGACTAAACTGGGAGCCCGCTCACCAGAGTCATCTGGCTCTGGCCATGGCGGGTTTGCTTGCATTTCTAAAAGGTTCTAGTTGAATTATCCTTCGTATGGTTTTTCAATTCTGTTCTTTTAGTTTTAACATTTGTGTTTATGCATATGCTCAAAAATGAATTTAACTGCACACTTCTCTTTGGTTTTCTGAGACATAGTTTTGCTATGCAGCGCAGGTTAATCTAGAATTTCCAGTGTAGCTCAAGGCTGCCTCCCAAGTTCTGGATTATAGGTGCGAGCCACCATACTTGGCAAAGTATACTTTAAATGTGTATCTTTTACTACACTTCAACTGTTAGTGGAGTTGAAATTTAATGATTTAAAAAAATGACTTAAATTATTCAGGCCACTCCTAAGCTTTTGCTAGGAATGCCCAGCAAGTCAGGAGTTAGCAAATGCTTAATCTGAAACAGCATCCATGTGTTTAGGCCAGACCAAGATGGAAAAAGCCAAGGGAAAGATGGAAGGCAGTGTATGTGGGCAGGAAGAGGCCGATTAAGAGAGTCATTCCTGGAAGTAAAGTTGAGTGGCTTCTGCCTCTGTGGTATTTGGGCTCTGGCTGGTCACAGGGCTACAGAGAACTTGCCCTCTCTTCTCTTCTGAGCTGAAAATGCAGACAGCAGGCAATCCTGAGTGGGGTGTGGGGAGGGAGGCACAGCCTACAGTCTGGCTGGGACCTCACTGTCCTGAGGCTGATGGGACAGGTGCCCATGTGTGCGAGGGTCACAGGGCCTAGCCCACAAGTATAGAGAGGCTGGGTTTCCAGAGTCTTCCCAGCTGCTATAAAGTTGATTCTTGTGCAATACACAGGTGTGCAACAACAAAAAAAATGGGTATGGTACATGCCTTTAATAACTGTAACCATGAGGCAGAAGCAGGCAGATCTCAAGTTTGAGGTCAGTATACACTACACAGAGTATTCCAGACCATCCAGGGCTACAGAGTAAGAAGATACCATTCTAAAAATAAACACACACACACACACACACACACACGCACGCACGCACGCACGCACGCACACACACGTACATACGTACACACACGCACGCACGCACGCACACACACACGTACATACGTACACACGCGCACACACACACGTACGTACACACACGTACGTACACACGCACGCACACACACGCGCACACACACACGTACGTACGTACACACACACACACACACACACACACGCGCACACACACACACACACGTACGTACGTACGTACACACACGCACACGAAAACCTTCGAAGAAGTGCTTTCCACAATGTCCTGCTCAGAATGTGAGAGGGCATGGCTGGGCTTTCATGCAGGGATGCCGAACATCCCACAGAAATGGACTCCCAAACTCTGCAGGCCTTCAGAGCCTCTGCCAATACAGGACCCTGGGTGTGCAGCACTCCACATGCTCGGGTTGCGTGGGGATGGGAAGGTGGGCGCATGGAGGATAGGTCTGCAGAAACCTTCATGTCAGAACTGCACCTGAGGTCAGACAACTAAACCTGCCAGGTAATTCAAGCAACAGTCCCATGTCTTACAGTGGGACTGCCACCAGGATGGGCTGTGGCAACAGGTCTGGGAGTTCCTGCCCATATTCACCCAGGGTCTAGAAGGAACCATAGGAGACAAACACAGGCTGTGGCTCATCTGGTCCAAACACTGTAGGGGCAGCTAAGTGTATAGGCACGGGGGAAGGGACAGCATGGAGGGGTTCCGCCGGGCACACTTACGCACATAGCTGTACCTATGTGTGTACACACTGACAAGTGTTATTTTCAACATTTCCCTATATGCTACTAAATGCAACACACACTTTTTTTTTTTTACTACTGTTTTAATGCTAGTTGGTAACATACTAAATAAATTGTTTTGTGGGACACTGACGAACCTACCTCCCTAAAGTGAGGGTGGGAAGAGTGCTGTCCATCCTGGAAGGTGGGGGAAGCCATACCTAGGAGACTACAGACACTTCAGGTGACCCCTGCATAGTAAGTATGTCATCTCAGTACCATGGCCTTCTCTTCTACTACAAAAGTTGATTGTTGATCCTGTGAAGACTTTGGGAATAGGTAACACAAGGGAATGTGTGCCCACAGGACAGGGCGGGATCTACGAGGTGGCTGTTCTCATTCTAGGACAGTGATGATGATGGCTGTGAACAGGGTGGGAGGGAAGGGGACCACACAGCTCAAAGGCTAACCAGCCCCGGCCATGAGTCTTGGCTGCGGAAGACAGACAGCATGGGGCCCAGGTGACCACTGGAGGGAGGAGAAGAGACCTTGGGGGCTGGTGCTCACACCACCCTCTGGGAAGTACATCCAGGGGCTGAGATCTGAGATTTCCAAAGCCATTTGTACAGAGAGCTCACTGTGCCTCACACCAGCCCTGCCAGCTAGGTGGCAATTCTGTCCCATGGACAAGGTTACTGTGAACCAAAAGTTCCCTCAGAGCTGGAAAAGCCTGCTCTTCTGATGTCTGCATTCTTAGAGCAGCGCCACCGAGAAGGTTGCTTCTATTCCTGAATTGTGCCTCAGATTCACGGCTAAGACCCTGACCACCATCCGGGATCCCCACATCTAGTGATCTCTCCTGGAAACAGCTGATGTCTAGCCCAGGTCTCCTTTCACCCCAAGGTACTTCAGGGCCAGCACCCTCCTATTCCGGCAGCAGGACCTGACAGACTCTTTGTGTTCAGGTCCAGATGCAGGGTACTGCTGGCCCTCTGGCCATTTTGCCTTTGCTCCTGAAGAACAGGGCAGGCATGGCTCCTTACTTAAACCATTTTCTACAGAACATGCCATGAGCTGCACTGATTCAGTTTGTGCAGTGCTGGCCAAGTAGTTCCTCCCAAAACTTGCCATGTCAGTGGACACCCACGTGGGAATCTGTGAGACCTCAGGATGAACCTAGCACAACATGTAAGGTAGCTCTCAGTGCTAGTCCCAAGTCTCAAGTCCCATTCCTGTCTCTGTGGTTCCGATGCCAGCCTCAATATTCGTTCTGAAAAGGATTATCCTGTGTGTCACTGACCTGTGGGACCAGTACAGAGGCTGGTCCAGTGCTGGGGTGGCCAGACATGGAGGTGATGCTGGTGTTGAGAGAATGAATGCAGCTGGCAAGAGCAGAAGGTTCCTGGTTGTGGGTGGGTGGGTTTCCCTCGCTTTATGCCCCCACCACAGGCCCAGAGTCACAGGGCTAACCAATCAGGGGCTGGGACCACAGCCTGAGCCAAAAAGGAACCTGTTCCCTTTACAAGCTGGTCATCTCGGACATTTGTTGGACTCGCAGCTGCCGAGCATACACCTGTTATCAGACTTTTCTATACCAGGGTTTTACATGAAGTTACAACAAGGAACCAGCCATCCAACCCCAGGGCTAAGGCTGCAGCTCAGCGGCTTAGTGCCTACCCAGCATGCCCCTGAAGAACTCCAGCCTCCCCAGAGTCTGCTTATTACTGCATCAACTAACTCTCGGTGTTTTTCAAACTTTTTAGTATAATTATTAGAAAAACCCAGAAGCTCAGTGTCTACTGACGGTTATAGCAGTCTAAATCCTCATGCTGATTCTGTAACGTGAGGATTTAGAAAGTTAGTCTCTAGGACTGGAGAGGTGGCTCAGAGGTTAAGAGCACTGGCTGTTCTTCCAAAGGTCCTGAGTTCAATTCCCAGCAACCACATGGTGGCTCACAACCATCTACATTGAGATCTGCCCGGGCATATATGTAGAGCAAATACTGTATACACAATGAATGAATAAACAAACAAACAAACAAACAAACAAATAAATAAATGTTTAAAAAAAAAAGAAAAGAAAGTTAGTCTCGAATAGGAGCCTTTAGCCTTGTTACAGAACCCGGGTAGAGGCAGGCCAACGTGGAGACCAAGCCCGGGCATATATGTAGAGCAAATACTGTATACACAATGAATGAATAAACAAACAAACAAACAAACAAATAAATAAATAGATAAATAAATAAATGTTTAAAAAAAAAAGAAAAGAAAGTTAGTCTCGAATAGGAGCCTTTAGCCTTGTTACAGAACCCGGGTAGAGGCAGGCCAACGTGGAGACCAAGCTGACTGCAGTGGCAATGACGCAGGGCTCTGCGGCGAGTTGGTGAAAGCCAGACACTGAGCCACCCTGACCCCAGCGGCCTCCAAGCACAGTGTCTGCTTGCAGCATGCTTCTGAATGGACAGCACTTCTGCAAATGGAGAATGCTCCCAGCGACTTTGAAATTAAAACACACAGTTGGAAGCTATAAAATGCTTTGAAGAATACCACCCATCCTATTTATGACAGGAAGCCCCTTTCTTTCTCAGTCCTTTTGATTTTGAAATTTACTGCTAAAGGGGGAAAAAAAAATCTGTCCAGGGAACATGATCTGGGAAGCCCATTAAACCTCATTTGGAGTTTCATTTTATATCTATAAACAGAAAGACGAAGGGTTGGGGCTTTTGTAAGTTAATAAGTCTACATTGCAATAAACAACCCTGCTTTTTCAATTTGTGTGCTTAAATTAGATTTACTTGCTTTAAAGAGGGTTCACTGTTGGCGAAAGGCAAAGCCATTACAGGGCTACAGGCCGAAGGCACTGCCGGCTGAGAACTGCTCAGTGGGGTCTGCAGGGCAGGTACCGACCTGCTCTTTCTTCCGAGACCAAAGAACGGTCAGCAGCTGCGTGTGTGCCACACGAAACTTCCAGCATTTGCTTTATCCTGTTGCTCCCCCTCTCTCTCACTATTCACTGCTACCAAAGGACTGTAACCTGACCATTATTTTTCTAATAAAAGGAATTAGACCTTACTTCAGTTGCTACTATAAAGCCAGGTTAGTGTTAAAACTTAGTGTAGTTAGTAGAAAACCTAGGCCAGTGTTAAGAATGACACTTGGAAACTGGGAAGATTAGCTCAGTCAGTAAAGGTCTTACCTTGCAAATATGAGGAATGGTGTGCCTGAAATTCCAGCAACTGCAAAGACAGAGGCAGAGGCCCACTGGCTGGCCAGCCTAGCCTATCAGGCGAGAGACCCTGTCTCACAAAACAAGATAGATGTCTCCTGAGGAACACTACCCGAGCCTGACCCTTACCCACGCACAAGAATGCACACACAGACACGGAAGAGGGACATGTGTCGCTTGCCTGTGGTAGCACACTAGGCGGTGTCTCAGCTGCTGCAGCTACCATACTAGAGGTGCCCAGAGTATACAGTGAGGGCCAGGAGTGGTGACAAATGTCAAAACAAGCGCGCATGCAACAGGGCACGGCAGCCTCACCTGCGTGTGAGCCTGTTCCTGTGATCCAGGTGCCGTCCCTCCTCCCTACACCCAGAGAGCTCACTCAGTGACTTCAGCACCATTAAAGGCTTTAGTGCCAGTCAGGAGACCTTTGGCTGACGTGGGGCTTGCACTGGATGCAGGCAGTTATCGCCTTCTCTTCCAAGACTTTTCACTTGGCAGTGACACTTTTCAAAATGGTTCAGAAATCTGGAAGTAATGGCACCATTCATCCTTCCTCAACACGTGGTACCTGGTCTTGCTGAGAAGAGGACGTTTGCTGCTGGCAGAAACAGTGATGAAGCAGGTACAGCCATGCCGTCCAAGGCAGCCATGTAATCACCCGGAGCAGATGATGGGAGTGAGGGCCTGAGAAGGGACGCTACTGTCCTTCGCCAGGCTGACCCTGGTGCTTCAAGCCCCCTACACACTTCCTCCAGCAGCTAACTCTCTCAGCCCACGGCTCCCGTAGGAATAACGTACCTGAAGAAAACAGAGCAGAACATGCTCTCTGTGGCTCAGGCTTCTTTCTGCTCATGTCTACCCATTTACTAGACACGTGGCCAGACAATATGATGTGATAATTTACAGTTAACAAGAATCTCCAGCCTCAGGAACAGAGAACATAAAAAATAATCTCTACTTTTCTTATTTTAGATCATCTTTTAAAAAAAAAATCCTCTATCACAGAGAAATAGGAGACTCTTGTCTGTTGCTGGCTTTCCACAGAAGAAAACTGGCCACTGGGCAGAGCAGCAGCAAAGAAAACTAGCGAAGAAATTCTGAGCAATACTTTGACTTTGAAGGGTGTGTGAAGACAAAATTACAAACCAAACACAAGTAAGAGAGTGCGAACAGAGCTAAAGAGAGGCGGGTCACATGGTGCTCTTTTCCATGTCAGAAGAGGTAGGCCTGCAAGTGGGCCTATCTGAGTCCGTTAGCTCACAAGCAGTTTCCTGGTTCTTCATACAGAAGACACTGAATTGGAGCAGCCATCAAGGGGTCCATTCTAAAGCGTGTCTCTGAAGCATTTGGTCCTTATCTGCCACCTAGGCTTGAGCCCAACGAGATGTGTTTCCACTGCTCTGAACACTGTGTATTTGGGAGTCGCCAAAGGGAAGAAGCAATGGTCAAGCTGTCCTCAGGGAGCTTCTCTGTGAGGTGTACACCAGGCTGGCCTTGAACTCCAAAATCTGCCTGCCTCTGCTTACCCACGCTTAATGTCTACCCTGGATACCAGTTCCCTTACTGCCATTCAGTGTTTTATATTCAATCTGAAACTCCTCTCCCAATGACACACTCTGACAGTGCTGGATGGTGACTAGGGAGGTAGCTGTCTGGGCAGTGAGGCCCTGGACCACTGGTCCTCAGGGTGGTCAGCAACCAGGGCGGGGGTGGGGCAGCCAGTGGTGCTTTGGTATTATTTCTGCTGACAGGCCTTGACCTCCCAGGGCAGGGCCACGGGTGCCACGGTCTTGGTACAAAGCTTGTGTGCAGACTGCCTCAAGCTCAGGACTGCACACCTGGCCTCAGTGGGGTCGGTTTCCATCTCATCTTGCTACTTAAACTCTGTGGGGGCAGGGAGGCCCTGAGCCACTGGGTGAGGCTAACCAGGCTCTCTGACACAGCCAGCAAACAGAGAAGGGTTTGTGGGGGGACACCTGGCTCTCCACCAGAAGTCAACACAGAAGTCCAGCAGACGCTCACAGAGGCTTCCTCCGTGTCCCACTGCAGGGCTCACCGTGCCAAGTCTGCCCCACCTTCGTCTGCAGGCCTTTCTCTTCCATCTGAACCCACCGCTCCTAAGCTATGTTCTCTAAAGCTTTGGGTGGGACAGAGTGGGCTCCAGGTGGCTCCTAAATGCTGTCAGCCATCTTTGTACTCCACATACTCTAGGCTTCCACCAAGTGTTAGGAGATTTTAAAAACTGCCTTTTCTGAACCCACTGCTGGCTAAGAGCACCCCAGCTTCTTAATAGAGACTTTTCTCCTCAGGAAATAGCTGGAAATATCTGGAGATGTTTGGAGTCCTACAATGGGAGAGAGGGAGCCTCATATACAGAGGAGCTATGGATGGTAAACACCCACAATACAGGGGACAATAAAGCATCATAAAATGGTGGTGAAAACCTTGATTTGGAGTGTCCCCATCTCATCCCCACTCTATCTCCACTCCCATCCCATCCCTATCCCCCACACCAGGGGCAGAGCACATGCCAACCAACCATTAACCCAAAGAGCAGGAATTCTGTAACCACAGTTCCTAGACCACGAGAGCTGTCACAAGCAGGGAGACAACACACCTGAAGTGGCTAAGATTTTCTTTCTTTTTCACTAACTTCATGGATGGAAAAAAAAAAACAGAGGTAAAGAGACAGTATAAACTATCAGTTAAGAAAGAGTCTTCCCATGAACAGAAACCACATTAACCCAACGGGCATGCATGCATATGCGCACACGCACGCACACACACACACACACACACACACACACACACACACACACCTAATTTTGGAAAATTGAGAAGCAGCATCTCACTGCTTTGTGTGGCCACACTCAGTGTGCCCGGCTCTGATGTTTAGGTGACACATCAGCTAGAAAGGTAACTGCTGAGAAGCAGCCACTGGGAGTAAGAGCTGGGCGTGGTAGCGGCTTTTATCCTGGCACGCACAGGCGGGTCTCAGTGAGGGTGAGGCCAGTCTGGTCTACACAGACCCTGTCTCAAAATAAACAAGCAAGCAAGCACAATGGTCATGCATGCCCATCCCTGATGTACTACGTCAGT
>CAJQZJ010032727.1:1786584-1845964 GCA_907164525.1 Lophiomys imhausi
TGATGTACTACGTCGGTCGATTCCTGAGCACCCAGGTCAAGGACCGTACCCTGATGTACTACGTCAGTCTTGATTCCTGAGCACCCAGGTCAAGGACTTGGTACCGGTCAAGGCACGGGCTTGGCAATGGGTTACATTCAGGTCACACAGCCACAGCTAGAGGGTGACCTTTGCCTTCCCCTGGCCCCGTTTTCCTCATCAGCATTTTATTTCAACTGTACTGCCAGTGTTGAGGGGTGGGCTTGTTTCTGACCACTAACAGCTTGAGACTTGATGAAATGATCTTGGTTCTGGGGTTTTACATCTGTTTTTGTTTTCCTTGGAAACTATGTGCTGTGTCTGAGTGTGCTACAGTCAGGAGGACATGGTAGCATACTGGAGCTCTCAGTTGGAAATCCACACTCTAGAATGGTTTGAAGGTTTCACCAGCTCTCCAGACTCCGGCTTGGGGGCTTGGGAGAAGGTTCCTGAGCCTTTATTTCCTGGGGATTAAAACGAATCTATAAATACTTTCTTTGTGGAATTGTTAACAAGGTTAAGATGAGGAAAGGTGTTAACACTATTAAGAAAATGTGAACACCCACCGTTCTGTGTATCAGGTTGTTTTCTGGGTTGTCTTGTGGGGGGTTGGGGGGTGGAATCCAGGGCTTTGTGTATGGAAGGGAATAATGCACGTGTGCATTTGCCTGAGTGTACGTATGTGTACTACACATGTGTGTTTGCCTGGGTGTACACATGCTACATGTGTGCCGGGCCTGGTGAAGGAAGAGGAGGAACTCGAGTTACAGATGATTGTAAGCCTCCTGATGGCAGCTTATTTCAATAACTGACTGATAAACATGTATAGGTGAACTACATAAACTGATTAGTGGATTTTGTTGTGGTTGCTGGGACCTGAGTTTCAGGTCCTTTGTAAGGGCAGCAACTGCTCTTAACCACTGAGCCAGCTCTCTGGTCCCTAAGTCACATTTTCATTTTCATTTACCTTGTGTATATGTGTATGTATCACAGCCCACACTGGAGGTCAGTGGACAATGTTTAAGAGCCAAGTTTTCTCCCTTTCACCACATGAATCCTAAGGATAGAATTCAAGACTCTAGGTTTGCTGGCAGGTCCCTTGATCTGCTGAGCTATCTTACCAGCCCTTAAGAGGGTTTTCAAAAAGGCTTTTGTTCCAGAATCAGCTGTCCAGCAGAGATTCAAACTTCTATAGCTTTTTGCTTGAGCAGCACACAGGCCTGCAGACAAATGTCTCTATGGACTAAATTTCCCTTGAGCTTCTTCTCATTCCTCGCTGAAGGAAGCTGACCCGAGGCTGGCTGGTAGCTGTGATCTGTGTGCAGAAGGTGCTCAACTCCTAGGATTCTGTTACTTTTCAGGCCAAAGAACACCAAGGTGGCCCTGCAGATGGCAAACACGGGGTAGCCCAGAACAGAGACAATCATTCCGTAACCTCCTGCCACAGTGGTCCTTGTAGACAGACGGCCTTTGAGATCTGGGTCTGCAGTGGCACCTCCCCTCAGAGCAATTTCTTAATGGTAGGAAAAGGGCTTCAAAACTTGGAATGGAGTTCAGACCCTTACAGCCCCTGGCACACAAATGTGCCAAAGCAGCACCATCAGCTTTGAGGTACAACATTGCAAGGAGTTCTTACCAACACAGCACACGCTTGGAGAACAGGATGGGGCAGGAAGAAAGAACAGCTCAGGCCTCTTAGAGAAGAGGAGGGGCTGTTTCAAGTGGGGCTGGCGGAGAGACTCTTACGGTCTAGACTCTCTCTCTCTTTTTTTTTTTTTTTTGGTTTTTTGAGACAGGGTTTCTCTTTGTATGTCTGGCCATTCTGGAACTCACTCTGTAGACCAGGCTGGCCTTGAACTCACAGAGATCCACCTGCCTCTGCCTCCCAAGTGCTGGGATTAAAGGCATGCGCCACCACCACCCGGCTTCGGTCTAGACTCTTAACTGTCGCACCAAGAGCACCGAGCTCAGCCAACAGGAAGGACGTGACTGCATGAGGGGCATGGCCAGCTGGAGCCACAAGGTACCAGCAGGTCCCCTTCCCAACCATGGCTATCCACACACGACACGCTTTCAGGTCAGCCAGAAGAACGGCAGGGCAGCCTTTCACCAGGTCTTAGAAACACTCTCCCTGTAATCATGGACAGGCTTGGCCCTTCTGCACGGGACTCCTCATTCAACTCCACACCAGAGATTGGACAGTGACCTACACAGAACATCAGAGGCCTGCCTTACCTTGCTCCTCTTCTGGGGGGGAGGGGGGGCTGGACATACATGCTGCTACAAAGGCTTCTTTGGCCATCTTGGCAAGTGACTGCCACACATTCCATATTTGAGAACCCTGACACTCGATGGGACTCCCTTGCTTGCTCAGTCACAGGGAAAGAGGGAGAGCTAAGTCAGAAACCTCAAGATTGTTTCCACCAAGTGACAACTCATTCTCCCATGGAATGCCTGTCACTCAAATAAAAGCAGCTGATGGGTCAACGTAGTCCCTGCTTCCTAGTCACCAGAAGCTACACTTAAATCATGAAGTTTCTAGAAAACAGCCGGTTGATGAGAATCTTGTTGTTTCTGTGATTCAAAGTGACATTTCACAGCAACGTCAGCACAAGAGAAGCCACCAGCATGAGGAACCGCAGCCCAACCACGGAGCCACCAGCACAAGGCCCCTGCTTAGCCTGAAGTCTCCAGCGCAGGAGCCTCAATCCGCAGGCCCAGCAAGGGCCACTGCTGCAAAACGCTGTAAAAAGTGGCCAGGAGCAGGGGTGATGGGAGTCCTGAGATTTGCTAGTTATACTGAAACCCAAGTTTTAGGTTTACCACAGCTTCCCCCTAGCTTACAACAGCATTCACCCATGTATCTCAAGTGTTGGTGTGTGTGTGTGCGCGTGCACGTGCCTCAACAGAAAAGTTGAAGAGTTGTTGCAGAAACCACGTGGTCTGAACTATGAACTCTCTGATCCTTTCTAGAAAACATTTGGTGGCCACTGCCCTGACACATGTCAACACACCCTTCTGGTCTTCTGCAGCCTCCTCCCTTTGTCTTTTGGCTTAATGTCACTTTCTCTGAGAGGCCTTTCTTGAATACCTGGCTTAGAGCCGTTTGCCTTGTGTATCTTCATCCGGTATCACCCCCTCATAGCTCTTGGTTAAACTACCTTGTTCACCCCATGAACTGTCCGAGAGACGCCGGCTTCCGAAGGGTGAAGCTGACCTCTGTGCACTGTTTCTTTCTCAGTGTGGAGAGAGTAAGTGCGAATGCTTCAGTCAGAGCACGTCTGTGCAAAGGGAGCCACGGTACATTTATGACCACCTGGCCAACAACGTCACAGCAGAATCAAATGCCCTGTCTTTGGGCAGTAAGATAAGGTTTTTGGTATTTACAAAAAAGGGAGACACCTACTTCTTGCTCAAAGGTTTAAGAAGTGATACACGGTAACTGTATCAGGCTGTAAGGTAAGATAGGATGTGTCACATGCCAACACAGGAAGAAGGAAAACAGGGACTAGAGCCTCACGGCTTCCGGGCATCAAGGGGCAGGTGCTCGGCACCTGTCAGTGCTTGCAGGAGCCTCCAGCCTCCACTCCAGTGGAAATTCAACCCCTTCAAAACACAATCCTCTGCCTATAAATAGGTTTTTTGAAATACTAACTAAAAATAAGTCTGGCATTTGGAGTCTCCTATAAACAAAAGACTAAGAGCGGAAACAAACAGAACAGTTGCCCATTTGATCTCTACAGAGGTGGTAAAGGCTGCCAGCGTCTCCCCAGTGACTTCTTTCAATTACTCCTAAATCTATGGATTTGGAAAATGTGTAACAAACTCTACCTTCCCAGTGAGTTATTAAGGAATTGTTTGTCAGTGCAACCCACTTTACAAACTCTGAAAGCCACTGTATAACATTTCACATAAGCCAACATGTCTAAAATAGAAGTTCAAAAATACAATGTAATGACTAGCAAAGAGCCTGAAAACACCGTTAGTCCCCATGAGCATCTCACACCTGTGTGCGCCGCCTGACTGACTCAGTGGAGCTCGGTTCCAAGTGTCCTGCAGCCCCAGGGGATAGTGCTGCTGCACAGAGAGCTCAGAGTTACATTCATGCATTTTAGAGCTCTGTCTCAAAGACCATTTCTCTTTAAACTTTTGTGTTTTTCTTCTGGTGATTAAATACATTAAATATTTATGATTTTGTATTTTTCAAACCTGGAATCCATCTAGGATCTGTACTGTGTTCTGAATAAGCTAAAACATATTAAGACTCCCACCATGCTGCTTTCCCACAAGCATCCAATTTTACTTTTTAAACATGGCTGCTCGACTCGATTTTTCATTTCCTTTACAGGTGGCTTCTTCCTTGTCCCGGCTGAATGCAGCTGAGCAGCTCCCACACATCTGAGCTGAGTTTCCTTAACGAGCAAGCGAAAGGCGCCACGACCAGAGCGCAGAATGACCCGCCCAAGTCTTAATTTAAGAAACTCCATGTAGCTCAAGCTTTTAGGAGACTTCTTTCTGTCTTTATAACATGGCTGCTGTGGGCTCATCACCCCCATTGGGGGCACACAGTTTCAATTGTGTTACCTCTGCATCCTGCTCCTGGAGGTGGTACGTCTGCTGGAGACGGTGCAGCGTCTGAGGGCTCAGGGTCCTCTGCTCTAGGAGATACTCCAAAAGCAAGACCATCTGGTCTGGAGAAAGCTGAGGACGAGAGAGACAGCCCTTGAAATGCCATTTAGCCATCAAGAAGTTAGAAACCAAGGTTCTAAGCAAGGCGGCAAAGCCAGGGTAACCCAGGCACTCTCTCATACGTCTGAATAGTGGAGAGACCATGCGCTGACCTTCCTCGTACATCAGGGTCTGTGCTGTCTGCAGCCCCAAACAAAGACACACACATATCCTGGGCTCTGGCAAAGCTGCTTTCCGTGGTTTGTCGTGTTGGGCATGTGCTCACAGAATATCAAAATGGCACTTGTCTTAATCGAATGACACAATGGCTCACAACGGCCTTGCCTTTATGGCATGCATATGCCAAAAAATGTTTCTGGCTAGACAAGGACTCAAGAGGGCACCCAACTTTAGGCAAATTCACAGGAGTTTACCAGAAGTAGGAAGGTTCAGATTTCTTTCTAAACCATGTAAGCCAAGGCACCTGCAAAATAAACCCTGAAAAATAAAGGCATTGTAACAGTTGCCTCCTCCTCCTGAGGAGTCTGCTTATAATCTGTGAGTTTGAAATGCTGCAGTGCACTTTACAGGCTGCAGACAAAAGCTCGGCAATGGGTACACTGAGGCACACGCCGCCACTCTCACCCCTACTCCTCACTTTGCACACCAAAATCGGAGTTAGAGCAGCTAAGGGCAATGCAAGGAAGAAGTGCACGTGTGATAGGCACGGAACACAGTGGCTGTGTGCGAACACCTGCAGCGCTAACAGGGCTCCCCTTGAAGCTTGAGATACACCTCTGCTGACCGGAAAAGGCTCATGCTAAAATCAGGGTTTTACAATTATTTATACAAATTCCACATTCTCTACAGTGGGCACCCCTCCAGCCCTGGTTATGCCTGATAATCCTTCTAAGTGAACCAAACTTCTGGAGGCCAACACTAAGTCAACAGAGGGTACCTACAAACAGCAGGATTTTAACTGCCAATTTCTATTACTCAAAAAGACGTTAACTTTCGGCTTCTCTCCTCTTACTTCTCCCTTTTGTCCGAAAAGTACAGGCTTTCTCCAAAGGCCACATGCTAGACACCCTCCTGCACAGTGTCTTCCCTCGGGCCCCATCTAAGGCCCCTTTACCTCAGGCCACCCTCTGCCTCTCCTGGCTTTGCTGTGGCAGTGGCTAGTCACCCATGTGCCAAAGCTAGGTACCCTTGCTGGGTTCAGTCACTGAACACAGCCCCAATTTTTTAACAGCCTGAGAACTGTTAGCACGTCAGCCCTCTCGGATCTACACCTGTGCGCTGTTTTTCTTCCAAGTAGAAAGCTCACATCTGCACACAACAGAGTGAGAGGGATCATGGAAAGCTTTTGTTGTCTCAAAACTGACGCAATGGAAACATTTAGAGCTAAGCCCCCGGACTTAAGATGGACAGCTGAGATGGAGGGGGGCTGGAAGGAGGAGTACATGTGCACTCAAACCTTTAGGGCTGTTCCCTAACTTTATCTGGCTCTAATTAAAAGGCAGGGAAGAGTGGAGGCACACACCCCTCCAAGGAATCCATCCTCCTTCATTCAGTAAGGCACAGATGCCCTCATGCAAGAGCAGGCTTGTTCAGAGGCGGGCAGGACAGAGGAACAGCCATGCCGAACATTCCTCCCTAATGCTGGGAGATCTCTGCTAGTCTGGCCTTTGTGGAATGGACTTGGAGAAAGCACTCTGTTGGTAAACAACCTCCAATTCATGGGAAAACGTAGTCGCTAAACACTGAAGAAAGTAGAGACAAATCAGTGGCTTAATCCTGTTTCCAGCTGCACACAATAAAACTACCATTCATTCATAAGTAAATATTATGTCGCAAAAAGTAGTGCAGACTTGAAAAGAGGACGCTTTAAAGCAAAAATATTTTAATGGAGTGAACGTCTCTTTGTAAAAGACATATTTGCTCCCTGTCGAGTTACCCTCCAATGGAGAAAAAAACAAAAACAAAAAACACTACATGATAATAAATGTCCGAAAAGTGACTGAAAGATCTGAAGTGCTTGCTAGTGTGCTGGGCCCAGCGCGCTGTCCTGGTAGCTGCGCAGGGAACAGCCTGCTCCCACCCACACAGAAATCAAATGAACTTTCCCATGACTTTGGGGTAACTGTGCGCCATCCTGGACATACTGCAAGAGACACAGACAGTGTCAGCTGTGCCATCAAGAAAAGACAAGCCCATGTGGATGGGCATCAGGCCCCTGGGAGCCAACTTAAAATATTACAAGATCTGCCTCGCTGGCTGGGACTCACAGCTTATGCTCAAAACTCAGTTGCAAAAGTAGAGAAAATTCTTTTCTTTCCAAACAAGGATCTATGATGTTATTATTTCCACAGAGGGAACGCCTCAGTATTGTAAAAATGCATCTGCCTTGGAAAGTCCAGACACAGTGAGACCCTGAGATGGCCAAGTCATATGAGTACTTGAAAAGGACGGGACAGGCCTGTGTCATCCGCTCAGACAAACACCAGAAACAGATGCAACAGGAACTCAGTCAAGTACAAACACGATTTGTTAAGGATTGTGGAAGTCTGTATTCTCGCTGTAAACATTGAAGATTTCATAGTTGTTAATCATGAAGAAACGTACAAAGAAAAAAGCTAACTTCATCCTCCCCCCTCCCCAAAGATTTAACAAATGAGAAAAGTGACACAACCTTGAACAGTTTTAAAGTTTCTTGGAGAGGAAATGTGAAACTTCCAACCCATCCCCGATGCATGTCCAAGCAGCACAAAGGAAACCAACCCTGGCTCTTCAGGGCCTAGTTTAGTCCCTTTTCAGGAGGCAGGGGTTGGGGTGGGTGGGTAGGGACTGGGGTGGATGTCACTCCGAGCTCCAAGACAATCCACACAACTGCAGGCCCTACTTTGTCTTCCATTAGCACAACGAAATCCAGAAAAGCCGGCTTACCTCTCAGATCAGAAATGCCACAGACAGGACAAGTCTCACCATGAAGCTCGGGATTGCGGCTGGCATGCCTTGAAGGCTAAGGGGAGCCCTTGAACCCCTCCTTTGAGGCCCAGCTGGTACACAGCAGCAGCCGCACGAGGAAGGAAGTCAGTGCAGCTCCAGACAGAGTGAGCCTGAGACTGACAGTGGCGTGAGTTCTGAGTTCTATTATTACCCCATTATCACTCTGGGATCTGAGCCGAAATGAAGCATGCTTCCTCCCTGGTGCCATTTCCTTTTATCCTGGCTGGAGACTAAAAGCGGATCAATGGGGCAGTAACGTATGATGTCACTTCCATTATAGCGACAGCCTCCCCTCCTCTCTCCAGTCTGTCTTAAACACACAGAAAGATCAATTCTTCCCAAAAATGGTTAAAAAATGCTTTGGGAGCATGCATCTTCCAGAAAAGCATTCTCTGCTATATTTGTCTATGTTACTTCGGCAGGAACTGTTTACACAGAACAAAACAGAAGAAATGGGGGCGGGCGAAAGATCTCAAAGTATCCTGTAGGCTGCAGACTTGCTGGCTGAAATTCAACCCAAACTGCGGCCAAGGCAGAATGCTGCTGACCTCCCAAAGTCATGTGCAGAAGGTGAAGGGTGACCTCACAGGTATAAAGCACTTTTCTTCATTTCACAAGAACTCTGAATCTGGACAATTCCTTGCCACCTTTTCCATGAAACACAATCACCACCCTGCAAGGCCCGAAGATCACCTGCTCAGGTCCACTGGTGCCTGCTGCAGATGAGGGGACGCGGGTGGAGTCTAGGAAGACCAATGCTGCTCTAAGCCTTAAAAGAAAACTCCATTGAGTGAATTTTCACTTGCAGAAGATTCTTCCCAACAGAGCAAGATAAGGATATAGTGGAGACAGTTTCCTAAACCAAGACCAGGAACTTCTATTTCCTCACAATCCAGAGAGAAACAGAAACAGGAGCCAGAGGAAGCCGTGGTCTTCCCTGCTTCCTTTCCTGGCGGGATGCACAGCAACAGGCAGAGTAGGAACTTTAAATCCATGCTCACAGGTAATGTCTGCAGGACCTCAGGACAGAACTAAAGGCCTTCCATGCACTAGAAACTTAAGGAGAAACAGCTGCTGCTGCTGCTGCTGCTGCTGCTGCTGCTGCTGCTGGAGGCAGCAGAAAAGCGGTTCTCTGAGTGGGTCTTTGTTTAAATCACATTTTTAAAGAACCACCTAAACCCAAGACTGGAACACTGAATGTAAATCTTGTCTGCGTTGAGGGCAAAAATGGAGGATGCTAGTACATGAAGGTTATCAAATAATGAAGAGTGAAAATATTTTTTCTTCAAATTATAGAAATCAACTAACAGGCATACACTCTCACAGCAGTGTCGGTTCCTTCCGTTTATGAAGCATCTTTAGAAATTACCCTCAGACTGGGTGTGGTGGCGCACGCCTTTAGTCCCAGCACTCGGGAGGCAGAGGCAGGCGGATCACTGTGAGTTCGAGGCCAGCCTGGTCTACAAAGCAAGTCCAGGACAGCCAGAGATACACAGAGAAACCCTGTCTCGAAAAACCAAAAAAAAAAAAAAAAAGAAATTACCCTCAGAGTCACACTTTGCAATGATCACAGCAGCAGCAGATACTCACAGTACTAGAAACTTGGGAAACGTTACGAATAGCTTGAGATGATATGTGAACTTCTAAGTCATCGTTTGGTCACAACACTTCCAAACTGGTACCACAAGATGAGAGAACTTGGGAGCCACAGGAACAGGTGGCAGCTGAAGCAGGCAGAAAATCGCGTCGTCACGTCTCCAAGTGGGAGAGTCCAACTGTCATGCGCTGTTATTTGAGCCTTGGTTACAAGTATTACCCATGCTTCATGCAGTGTGACAAAAAGCATATTCTGTGAACTACATGAAACCAGACCATCCTGTCAGCTGGATCCTGCAACCATGTGTATACTAATATTTTATGCCATTGCATATTTTAGAAACTAAATCACTCTAAATGCTCAAATTGAAATTTCCAAGGATTTTACAAGAGAAGCTTGAGGTTTTCATGTGTGCCTGCCCAGAATCTGTCAGACCCATAGTGATGGGACAGGGCTGAAAATACTCCCCCCACTTCATGCTTCTGCGGAGAATCAATTCCAACAAGAAGCCCAAGGGTTTCGGGCCATCTTCCGTCCTGCTGAAGGGTTCCAAGGAACAGCACTTTAATGTATCAGAGAATACTTTCAACTTCTTGTGTTCAGATACTTTTCCATGAAATTTGTTGTTTCCGTCAATTCTCTGACCTAAATCAAACCACAGTCTACACGCCTGATGTGTGTAAACCTTGATGAAATTGACCTTCTAATTTATAAGGAGTAATATCTTTTAACTTTCAATTCTTGCTATCCATCAATTCGTCCTAATCTAAAGCCCAGGATGGGAATAAATATACTGTTATTGTTAAGACTTTCAACTGCTTGTGAGTTAAAATACAGTATTATAGCCACAGAATGGAATATTACACGGCTATTCCAGAGAATGGGACAGGGGCTGCTTCTGGATATAGTTAAGATGGTACAAAATGTTATTAGTGGAGAGGTGAGTTCAGCATAGAATGTAGAAAATGGGCTGAATTTGGGTAAAATACTACTTTTCTCTTTTTCGAGACAGGTTCTCATATAGCTCCCCCTAGCTTGAAGCTTCTTATATCACAAAGGATAGCAGTGAGCTGAAGTTCCTACTTCTACATTTGGAGTTCTGGAATTACAAGTGTGTGCCACCATGCAAGGAATGCATGGTGTGTGTGTGTGTGTGTGTGTGTGTGCGCGTGCGCATGTGCATGCACATGTGTGTGTGCATGTGTGTGGGTGTACATATGCACACACTAGGCAAGCACCTTATCCATCAAGCCACATTTCCAAGACAAGTAAAATAAATATCTAAAGACCTAGAGGGAAATTAAGGAAATCCCAGTCAAGTTCTGGGTGACCCACACAAGATGCCAGGTCCTTTACTATTTTTTCCTGCCTATACCTCAACCTGAAATATTTTCTTAAATCCCGTTGTAAATATGTCTTGATGAATTAATGGAGAGAACATATACTTTATGAAGTTCAGACTGCATCTGTGAATGAAGTGCTAAGAAGGCAACAGGCAGCCAAGGGCTTTTATACACAGCCCCAGCTACATGCCGCTCCCCTTTGGGCACACAGAGAAATCTGCTATGTTCATGACCAAGAACAGTGTTGGCTGGCTTCAGTACTTTCATACACAGGTCAGTGACAACATGGTCGATAGAAAACTTCGCTTCTGTGCATGGAGGTGTTTGCTATGCAAGCCTGGTCACCCGAGTTCAATTCAGGGATCCATACGGAGGACAATCCATGGCACACATGCCCAAACATACATCATGTGGATACACACACACACACACACACACACACACACACACACACACAAATGAAGGAAAAGACAATCAAAAACTGGAAGAATATTAAGTTTTCCAAATGCTGGTAGATACACACTAAGCTCTAAGCTCTGGATTTCATATTGACAGTTACAGAAAGTTATCAAATACTAGCTGATTTTTTTTCCCATGAGAAAATATAGTTAACTATAAATTCACTCAATCCCAGAAATTTTCTTCTATTTGTCTAACTTCCCGTATCACTATGTCCGAGTGGTATAAGGTGTGTGGCTCTATTCCAAATGTCCTCTTCTAGGTCTTCCTCGGTCAGCGCTGCCCTCCCACAGGTGACTAAAGGGACGCAGAGCGTCCCCACCTCACCTTCCCAGCTGGTCACAAGACCCCCAGCCTCCAGTTTGACAGGACAAAGTGCGTTTTAACTTGTCATCTGTTTCATGTGCCACCTACTCCCAAATTTCATAGTCAAATGCTTATTAAAATGAGTTCAGTGGCCAACATGGCAAGGTGGAGTGACAACGTGGCAAGGTCTGCAACAAGAGCCATCAACAGACAGTTTAATGGCGAATGAATTCAATGGCTTCTGTTGAGAGCAGACGTCAGAAGACTTGCTCTACAGTAGACCAAATTAAAAGAATTCAGATTCAAACATCCTGACCGAAAAGGTCTTATCAGCACTGCACAGTGACGGCGAGGACTCTGAACGCCCTCAGAGGTCAAGGGTCAGGCTTAGTGCAGCTGAGGGTCTGCCAATGAATAAACTGGACTATATGAGGGTTAAGGAGCCTGAGGCTCCGTGAGAGATCCTCCCGTTCGGTTGGCCTCCATGTTAAATTTGCTAACCAGGATTAAAATTCACAGCATAAAAAAACAAAGCCACAAAAACATGTTAGAGCAGGGCAACATGAGGGACAAAAAAGGAAACAGAAAGAAGCCCAGGGAAGTCACTGCTTAGATCTGGGCTCCTCACCCACTCAGGTGAGGGCACAATCACTGAAAGAGTTTCTAAGCTGAGTTCATCTGAGGTCAGAAAAATAATGTCCCCTCGCGCTGGCTCTGGCCTTTCTTCTTCACAGAGGCAACTGGACAACATAATATCTTTCTGGTCAGATTTCATTCTCTAATGTTCTTCTGCCTGTCCTACCAAATGTGAAGTACCCACAGAACCTGGCCACATGTCTACAATCTGCCAGCTGGTTTCACACAGAGCCAAGCACAACTAAGAGGAACAGTAGAGCACTGGAAGAGGGCGCAAATCTCACTACATGATTACTGCTGGAAAAAATAAAGCTATGAGGTTGTTATTTAATAAAACGTATGCTGGGTACCACTGTCCAAATGCCACCCAGTGCAGCAGTCCCCCTTCATACAGTAACTTGAGGCGTCACGTCTCACCCCATTTCTGTGCACTTTGGGATTCCAGTGTGGGTATTTTACACCCCGGATTGACTCTGGAAAATTCAAGAAAATTCATGCAAGGAAAAAGAAATGAACTACTTCGGGGGTGGGGTGGGAGCGCGGAAAGATCACTTTGGGCCTTTAGACTGTGTATTCTTCTTTTGTAAACCTAAAGGGTTTAAAGGCTGTCTTGGGCACCATTCAGTAAAAAGGAAAAGCCGCTATTTGCAGATGTGCAGCATATGGTGCCCCGAACCTCATCCAGTCTCCCCATCTGAAGCCATTCTCCCACACAGTGACCAAGCAAGTCATAAACAAACACTCTGACAAAAGTAAAGAAGCCACCATCAATGCAGGACATACCCTGAAGCCTAAGAATGGCCCTGGGTGCTCAGGCCTGAGGTCTACTGTGAGCTCAAGGCTGGGTGCAGGGCGGGTGTGGCCTGGGTCCGCACAGCCAGGGCGAGGAGAGGCAGGAGCCTTGGTGCTGCCATGGAACTCACAGTCCATGAGGTAGGGATCTAAAGTGGGTCTGAGGCTAGGCAGGTTCTTTCTCAGGAACTGCCATGAATGTGAGTAACCCCTAGACCACTGCCACCTAAAATCTCAAGAGCACCAAGTCACTGCTAAAAATGTCACAAAAATCAAGCTGTTCTGCTTCTGGCCATTTTGTGTCTCGCTTTGCATAGGTACAATGGGCCCATTTAGAAAAATCCAGACTTGTTTTGGTGGAGTCTTAATGCATTCTAAGTGTTCTGATTATTTAATCTCTAGTGGAAAATACTGCACAGAGGCCTTCCTTCTTCTCCCTGAGATCCTGGAGGGTCTCTATAAATTACCTTGGAACCTACCAGTTTTTGACTTTTTTTTTTTTTAAGAGGGACACATAAAGCTGGGTTTCTTTCTTAAAAGAAAAAATTTCCTAATTAAATTTTAAAAAGAAACTTTAAAATAAGCCTTCAGTCACCATGGCACACATTCCCGTTTCTTACCATTTCCACCACTTTGCTGTTAACACATCAACTAAAACGGTCATTGTTCCAAAGTCAAATAGGGCTCTAGTTTATACAAAGCACGAATCAATACACCACGGTGCACCCCTAAATGTGTGCGATTATGAAGTGCCAAAGAAAAAAGGAAAACTCGAAATAACCTGAAAAACAAAACAACAGCGACAGCAGATCCCAACGTGCGGAGACCCAGAAAGCATTCACTTCATACTCACTCAGTTTAACGCCACAAGCTGAGAACCACTTGCCTGCTCATGTCATACTTAGCTTAACTCTCGGACCTTTGAGAGGAATAACCGCGGCCAGCTGAGGCAGAAATACAAGGAACACACTGTGCGCTGCAGGGCAACCCAAACAAACGCCTTCAAAGTCAGGGGAGAAGTGCGGCTGCGTCCCGGATCTGGGTTACCCTCTGAGCAGAGCGTGGACACGCAGCTGTCTAGAAACTTAAGTTAACCTGTTGAACACGCCCGGGAGAAAGCCAGACCTAGCCACTGTACCGCTAATTTCCTGCTGGAGTGTCCTTCAAGCTTTCCCCACCGCAGGGCACTTCCGGGTGGCTGCTGATCTCTTCCCCAGGATCAGCCAGAAACTGTAATCCCGATGCCCTGGAACGCACTGCACTCCAACAAGAAACGCCCTCAGCAAGGGAGAACAAAGCAGCAGGGTCCCGGACAGGCTGCAGGGGCCGGCAGGGAGCTGTGGCCTCCCTACCTTGACCTGGGACCTGCACCTGCCACCACCGGCTGATAAGGGCGGCTCGCACCGCCCCCTCCGCACTAGCCAATCCACAAGGTCGCCCCTCCCTGACAGCCCCGCCCCCCCCCCAATTCCACTAATTAGACGTTCGCCTCCCACCCGGCACTTACACAAGACTCACCAGTCCCAGCACAGCCTGCTATTCAAATGGGAACAAAGGAAGGCTCAGCGTGGCATTTTCTCCCAGCTCACTAAAGTGAGGACCTCCTTACGCCGGGCTTAACCTCTAGCAAAGCCCAGTCCGAACACTTCCGTGAAGACTTTTCCAGCTACAACCGGGATGAAAAAACAACTGTTGAAAAACAGTCTGGTTTCTCCTGCACAGCAAACGCTCCTGGGTCACCGGCAAGCAACCAGCAGGAGTAGGAGGGAGGGCAGAGGCGTAACCTGCACAGCTGGTTTCCAGTACACAATCTGCATAATTGCTAATTAGGAATGTCAGGAGGGGGAGGTGGGGCGACTGCTGACGGCTCACACCAAATCCTAAATTACCTGAAAGACAAGGGGGGAGGCAACGAACGCCAGAGTATGTTTCCTGGGTTCACCACCAGTTCTGGTCACCAGGACAGACGGCAATAACAGAACCACTCCACCACTGCCCCTTCAAGCACGATATCACAGTGGGCACAGTTACTTACCAGGATGGAGAAGTGGGCATTTAAAGACCCGCCTCAAACAAAACCAGGAGGATTTTCCCCAAACAAGCAGAATGCATCTGGCTGAGTCCTACTTACAATTCGAAGCATTAGAAGTTTCACTCCAGCTTTAGATGGTGAGTGGAATTTCAGGGACTAGAGCATGCCCATGAAGTGTGCTTAGAAAAGTAGGGCATCACAGGACGCCTGGTGCATGCCACCTGCCAGTCTTGGTTTGATCGAAGTCATCAGCATCATTTAGAGCTGCCCCCAAGCTTAGAGTTAAGTTCGTGAGAAGCATTTTTAAATTGCAGGCAATGAGCTACTACTGGGAGGAAATAAAAGCCTTGACCCTAAACAACCCCAGCACAAACAGATTATACATGTTTTCCAGCGTGAGTTGGCCACGACAGACCTTAAAATTTCAAAATTTTAGTTAATTATGCTTTCCCTCATTCCAGGCTTTCACTAGGGTATGTTCCGGTTTTGGATGAGGAGTCTGAGACTATGGAAAATTAATACACCATTTTATTTTCTTACAAAACACCATTTTTGTTTAGCATCTAAGCCTGCTTTTCAGCTGAGCACAATTTAAAGTTTAACTGTAGCAATCACTTTAAGTATTTTTAAAAGAACAAGCAAGCAAGCAAACAAAACACAAGTAATTTCTAGTTTAAACAGTACAAAGAAATAACTAAGACAAATGCAAACCAAAGCTAGCATATCTACCTCAGCTCAAAGCTTTAATACCAAAAGCCAGGAACCTGGTGAGTAGAAATACAGAAAGAACTCTCACACTGCAGAACAAATAAACATGGTGAACAACTGAGTCAGGGAGACCGCCCCTTCAGAGAAATCAGTCCCCCAAACGCATCCTTCCCAAGTTCCTCAGTCAAGATTTAGAAATGGAAGTCTTGGCTAAGTTAATCTCCTTTTGTGAAAGACAGAACACTCTTCTTTATTAAGAATGTTAATATTTTAAATAACAAGGATCATTAGAATCACAACTGCTCAAAGTAGTTTTCAGTTTGAGAAAATAAGGGACATAAATACAGTAGAAAGAGGAAGGGGCAAGAAGCTCTGCACAACTCACCAGAATGCCCCAGGAAAACTTAACTTCCGGCAGCCATGCTCGGATGCTCAGGGTTTGATTTTAAAAGCAAAAGTCTATTGGAGATTGACCTTTCGCAGTCAAAGAGTGAGTAAGCTTCGGATACTTGGGGCAGTTTGACGGTGACGCTGGAGCGTCTCAGCGGTCCCAGTGCTTTCTGTTCAGGCTATTTGAAAAATAATTTCCACTTCCCTTGATGGAAGTCAAAGCAGAGGCACTGGTCCATGCAACTTTTAACCCGAACCTCCCCTCGAAGGTCCCGGCTCGCTCCCTCCCCACCCCCTTCTCTCTCTTGCTCCCTCTGGCTCTCCCTAGCTCTCTTCCCAGGCTACCTGCATCTGCCAGTCATCCCGGTTAAGCGGCTGCAGAGAGTGCAGGATAAAACAATAGAAGCCAGTGATCGCACTAAGGGAGGGTGCGGGGAGTGATGTGAAGCATCTAAAAAGCGGGAGCACCCCAAACAGAGCCTTGGGGAGCGGGTCGCCCAGTCCCCCTTCTGGAACCCGCTGGCCGCCCGGGAACAGCTCCCGCACTGACACAAAACACTGATTGCTTGTGAACAGGGTCTGAGGCACTACCCAACATTCAAGTGCCGACCTGGTTCTGGCTGTGAACCCACAATGGCCCACCTCCGTCCCACACACAGCCACACGAGGCTGGCACATAGCCGTGGATGTGTGCGGGAGCGCAGCCCACGTGACCATTAAGCCAGGTGCCTCCCACTTCTGAGCCGTCCTAGGGGTCTCACCCCAAGGGGTTTGTTACAACAGGGCTTAAGAATCACTGCAGGAAAGGGCCTTCCCCTGAAGGCACAACTCTTGGCTCTCGAGTTTTACCCCCACTCATTTCAGTCGGCAGCTCTCTTATTACACCACCTAAGAACCATCCTCTGGGCACTCCATCTGTTGGGATTTCTTGAGCCCCGGGAAACCTGGATGTCTCCTCCCAGACTCTCACCCAGCACAGTGTCTTGAGTTAATGTAACTTGTCTCCTGGTAGGATCAAAGTTTCTATCTTGGCCCATTAGCGGTTATTCTTTGCAACTACATGATAAAAATGTGAAAATAGTCCAACTTAAAAGAAAAATCGCCGGGCGGTGGTGGCGCACGCCTTTAATCCCAGCACTTGGGAGGCAGAGGCAGGCGGATCTTTGCGAGTTCGAGGCCAGTCTGGTCTACAAAGCGAGTCCAGGACAGCCAGAGCTGTTAAACAGAGAAACCCTGTCTCGAAAAACCAAAAAAAAGAAAAATCAAAGACGATGCACTTAAAAACCTACACCATTAATTTCACAGCCATTACAGGCAAGTGCCATGTCTCTTTTCTGGGGTGCTTCCTTCGAATCTGGTGACAGCTTAACGGAAGAACTCCACCATGTGCAAATGAAGACGGATCAAGGCACACCACGCTCCCTCACCACTGCCTTAGCAACCACTCTGCGGCCAGGGATAATGCTACCCAAGATCTGGAAAGAGATAACCTGGAGAGAAGAAAAGCAAAGTCACTTAATATACAAGCCCATGTGCACAGAGGTTACGACCATGGAAAGGGTCACAGATGGGTCCCTGAGCACAGGCTTTGGACTTTTTCCAGAGAAATGTTAAAAATATATATTGCAAACAATATGCAAGACAATTTCTCACAAATCAATACAACTATAATTAGATTGTTCTTTTGAGCAGGAAGGCTAATTTCCCATAACCAAAATTATAAAGTAGTTATATATCACTTGAAGAGTTCTCCTTACTGAGTGGCTAGCACGTAAAACACTAAGGTAGACAGACACGTGAGGTAGCAAGGTAGAAATTCCCATGTATATTAGCAAGGCACACGGCCCTTTCTCCAATTAGTTTAGATTTGTGTATGTACATTTATTACTTTTCCTGCCACAAAGTCTTTCTAGACACTGTCTGCCAACATTAATTGTATAGCTTTTCCAACCCACTGCCTTTTCTTTTTTTTTTTTTTGGTTTTTCGAGACAGGGTTTCTCTGTGTAGCCCTGGCTGTCCTGGACTCGCTTTGTAGACCAGGCTGGCCTCGAACTCACAAAGATCCGCCTGCCTCTGCCTCCCAAGTGCTGGGATTAAAGGCGTGCGCCACCACCGCCCGGCTGCCTTTTCTTTTCCAGTGTTTCTTTTCCACAGATGTCTCTGCTGGGGGGGGGGGCGAGGAAGATGACACCATGGAAATTCCTGACTCCTGTGATTCTCAGAGGTGATGTGACAAGGAGGCATAGAAGTCGGAGATGGAATTAACACTGCACATCAACTAGCCTTGCTGATTAGAGCAGAGTACCCTCAACTATCCAAGCAGTCCCACAAGGGTCTTAATTAGCAAAAAAGATAGGGAGGAGAAAGAACCTGAGAGGGGAGCCAGAACAGACTGGCTTTGAAAATGGAGGAAGAGGTGGAGGCTCATAGAAGTTCCCGAAAGCTGCAAGAGGCAGCCCCACCAACACTCCACTAACCTAGGGAGGTTCACATGAACTTTCGACATCCTGATTTTGTGACACATTGTAACACAATGTTTTTATAGTACTTTGTTACAGCAGTCATAAGAAACTAATACATTTCTACTGCCAACACCAACCTTTAGCTCAACACAGGAGAAAAAGGATAATAATGTCCTTGAATGTCCTTCCTTCCCAACTGGACCCAAATCCATCAGCTTCCCTCTATCAGGGAAGATGTCTTGCCCGTATGCTGCTTTATGGATGATTTCAGACTCAACTCTAGTAGCTGAGAACTTTGCTGAGGCAGAGGGGTGGGACAGAAGGAGGTCTGCAGCTCAACAGAACACCAAGCCAGGCGCAGGGCGTTAACCTAACAGACCAAACATGAAACAGAGCGCCACCGGCAACGGTATCTTGATCAAATCTAAGAGTTAATCAGTAACATAACCCCACCACCTTTTTTCATGGCTTTAATTATTATAGCCAGTAAGAAATATTCAGCCGTTTCTGTTTAGTAATGTTTTATTTACCCCTAAAGGCTGAAGTCTTCATTAAATGCAGAAGAGCTGAGTTCAATTCAACGCACATGGTGAGCTCATAGCCTGGTGGCTGCCCTTTTCTTAAATGTCCGCCCCCCCACGCACACCCGCCTCCAAGGACTCAAGAGACATAATACAATCACCATTTAGCAACATCAAGATTTTATATGTCACTATTTTCTGAAGTTTTATTTTTTAAATAATCTCCCCCCATGCTTTGTTTTATCAGCACAAATAGGTGCTCTGTCTTTCAAACATAATGGTGCATGTTAAACCTGGCTAAATTTGGGAGGAGCCCAGAACCTTTGGGTTTAAACTGGACAAAATATTGGTATAGTAAAAGGAATGGAGGGAATGGTGGCATCCAGTGTTTCCTGCACTCCTCATGGCCATAAGTTGATGCCCATCCTATGTCTTATGGAGTGACAACTCTGATATGGTATTTGCTGATGCTTGTTTTGTATCTCCTTCCAAAAGGAAATGGCTATTTCCAGGTTCAATAGTTGACCGGTAGGGTGCGTTGCATTTTTGTTGCTATTAGATCAGTTTTCCAGCTCTGGCTGTCATTTTTATTTCACCTGTCTGTGGAGTTGATAAGATACTGGAGGACTGTACAAGAGGCAGGTTAAGCCGATGGGTGGTGGGGGGGGGGGAAGGAAGGACAGTGTGCACCGAGTAACTTATAACCCTCCTTTGGACATAGGAGTCGACGTAGAGACGGCAGAAACCTCATTTCTTCCCTTAGGAGTCGTAGGCTGAAAAGCCGGCATGGCTCATCTGGAGGGGCAGACGTTGGAAGCTGAGGGCTAGCTAGTCCTCAGATCCTTAAATTCTGTCTACACAAATTGAACTTAATGGGTCTTTTGTTTGTTTGTTTTTGTTTTCCTCACAGGCTATACTTTTGATCATTACCAAACAATCCTCAACAGCGGAATGTTTCTCAGGAACCAGACTGGAATGGCAAAGTAGCCTGGTGGACCCCAGGGAACCCCTCGTGACATTCTAGTGAATGTTTAGGGTCCACAGGTACACAACGATAGCAGGTCTACCCAGGAAGGCCACGGTGACCCTTCTTTCAATCCTAGAGTGGACAAGTTTTCCCCATGAAGGCCAGTACTGCCTCAGTCTGGTAAGGTGCTGCCTGGCCGAAGTAATCTGGATTCCATGAGAAGCAGCATCTGAGAGGATCTTATGGAAAAGATGAGTGTGGGACCCAGAAACCCAGCATCCAGACCAGCCGGCACCCCTTTACAGTCTAGGTTAGCTGCTAGCAGACTGAACAGGTCCAACAGCTAAGGATCCTGATGTGGGGCTACTTAAAGGAACAAGACGAAAAATGCTCCTTGAGCAGACGCCTTCTCTGCACTGCAGCTGGGCTAGTCACTTTACAACAAGAGAGGCCATGCACAGCTCTTCTGTCTTCATTTTGGAGGAGCGCCCGCCAGAGTCTCCCGTGGGCGGGCAGTGGCTTGACCTGTTTCCTAGTCACCAAGAGTTGTACTGAGTAGGTGTGTCATTACACACTTTGTCACTTGACTCCATTTTGGGCGTGTGCTTGTACTCACACTTACAATGTGTGTGTACGAGTCGAGTTGCCTAGAAACCAAAGCCCAGAACTCACAGCCTGGCACAGGATAAGCTGCGGTTGACTACAGCACAGCAGGCTCCCCACTCCAGCAGGGGAGAGGGAGAGGAACTGCCACTCACCCTGTCGTTCCTGTTGGATGCTGTCGAGCTTTCAAGGGAGTCTGTGCAACTGGAAAGAAACAAGAACCTTCCCACGTCTTTCTTGAATGTATTTACTCTTCAGGAAATCCATGTTCTTTGTATGTGACTTTGTTGTGGCAGATACATACTCACATGGCAAATATCTATGGACAGACAGCTGGGTGGAAGGTCTGGCATACAGAAGCCCCTCCCACATGGGGCAGCTTTCATGTACAGTCCTTCCAAGCTTACACATATCTAAGGTAATGTTCCTACCATGTCTCTGACTCGTGGGTACAACATGGCAGTGGGAACTCTGGCAGAAAGTTGGTAAGAATCAGCAAAAACCAGCAACTGAAGCCAGTTTGTGAACCCTTAGGAATTACGGGTTTGCTCTGAGGTAACGGGCCCCATCCTCTGCTCCAAGGCGTCCCTAGAAGGACACTGCAGCCGGCTATCCTTCCCAAGCAGAGTAGCGAGCTGGGAGCCAATCATGGTCCTTGGTTTCCCATTCCACACTGGAGAATGGGAATGGTCTTCCAGAGCTCCTTCAGCAATCTCTTGGAAGAAACTGCCCAGAACAGAATAAGTCATGTTTATTCACAGAACTGGGAGTGGGGAGGAATTTACTGTCCCAGGAGGGAAATGGCACTTGAGTTCCTTGGGTAACACCTGAACTCACTGAATGTGGCAGTGGTGCCTCATACACTCTGCTATCTGGCATCATCTCAGATGGGCAATGCCTTCAGAGTCCTCTGAAGCTGAGCACAGCACTGTATCTGATCACTTTCACGGCTTACGATCACCCATCAATGAACCCAGATCAGCTGTCTAGTTAAACAAAGGATAACTTTAGCAAGAGCCCTTAGGACATAAGGTCAAGAGCACATAACAGAAAATCTTCCTCTTCAAAACTGTGACAAAGGCATTACATGAAAACTTAATTTCTAAGACTTTGCAGAACAGTTACTTTAAACCATGCTGACAATTAGAATCTAGGTCCTTTAAGAAAGATCCTCCATGGGTTTTCTGAAGCTCACAGCCCCTGAAGCCAGACAGCACATTATGTGCAGTGTCCAAACCTCAAGCAACTCACCTGCTTTGAAAGGCTTCAAGAGATGTTAATAACCCACAAAGGAAACAGCTGACAGTGGTGCATTCAGAACTCACAACCTACTAACTCGATAGAAGCCAGACTGTGAGGGTGCTCAAGACAGGTTGGTGGGCGGACAAACTCAGATGGTTCTCAATACCCACAGCAACTCTAAGCCTCAGAGTTGTGGCAGCAACTGTGCCTCCATCTCCCAACTGTACAAGGAAATATTTGGAACAAACCACGATTTTCTCTCCACATTAAAAAAGGCCCAAACAAGTCCAACCATTTCGCTAAATGAATACAAAGCTAAACTTTCATGTTTTATTTTGAAAACCACCAAATATGTATTTTATTTTATAGCAAATATTTAAGAAAATTAAGAAGTGAACTCTCTCTTTAAAAAGATTTAACACTTGCAGGTAACCAAGGCATGCTTAAAGCAGGAGGAAGAGTTCCCCCAGGGAAACCCTGGGTGGTCATCCGATACCAAGTAAGTGGTCAGGCCTGAAACATACATCACAAGTAACATTATAGGGACTGAGCAGGCTGTACTTATTTACATGTATGTAACAAAAAAAATGAGGCTATGAGTTCAAGACAGCACAATATGAGGGGCATGGGAAGGGCGAGAGATAATACACGGAAGGGGGAATGGTGGAATACTTGAAAAAATAAAAGAATATTTTTAAAAAATTAGTACTTTTAAAAGTGATAAAGACCAGCCGGGCATCGTGGTGCAGGCCTTAAATCCCAGCACTCGGGAGGTAGAGGCAGGCAGATCTCTGTGAGTTCAAGGCCAGCCTGGTCTACAGAGTGAGTCCAGGACAGCCTGGGCTACACAGAGAAACCCTGTCTTGAAAAACCAAAAACCAGACAAAAAAAAAAAGGGATAAACACCTTCCTCCCTGATGCACCGTGATGGTGATTGTCATTTTAGGGGCAGCTGCTCTTACGGAGTTCATTTAAAATTATAAGCAAAGGTTAAAAGCAAGTAGGACCTGCCAGATAAATTCTGTCTTCATGAGCTATGATTTCAGACTTTAACTATGTTTTCGGATGTCCCTCTGAGAAATTCACTGGCAGAGATCTTTAAAAAGCAACCAGTGGCCGGGCGGTGGTGGCGCACGCCTTTAATCCCAGCACTTGGGAGGCAGAGGCAGGCGGATCTTTGCGAGTTCGAGGCCAGCCTGGTCTACAAAGCGAGTCCAGGACAGCCAGAGCTGTTATAGAGAGAAACCCTGTCTCGAAAAACCAAAAAAAAAAAAGCAACCAGTGGAGGTTCCGGCTGTCTTCAAGCTCAGAGTGACTCACATGCGCTGGCAGGCAGGATGGTGCCCAGGGCTCCCAATGCAGGAGCTGCTGAAGCCACTTTAATTACCTACCCTAAAGACCTGGGGAGCCAGGGAATGCAAATATCCCCACAAACACTTCTGTGTCCAAGCCCCTGCCTCCAGAGTCACCCACTCAAGACTTACCCTCCTGGGGAGGGCCAGAAAGTGTGTCTGGGGAAAATGAATGATGGAGGATCGGGGAAGAGGTTGGCGGAAACAAGTATTACTTGATTCGGATATCAGAGACATTTACTTTACAAAACATAATATCAAGTACACATGAATTAAAAAAAAAGTCCTTGTACTATCCACTTGGACGCCTACACTGTAAACCAGCAGGATGCTCCACCTAGCATGGAAGCTTGAATCATGCAGCCCCTGGCTCTGGAACACTGCAGGATGCATAACTGGGGCAGATCTTCCAAACATGGCCAGAGGCAATGCCCAGTCTGGAGGCAGTGGAGTGTGGTAATCATGAAACACTCATCTTCTCCATCACAGAGCAATGCACTGGATGGGTGAGTCTGTCTTCTCAGTTCTAGGCCAGATTCATGTCAAAGCAAAATTCTTCCAGTCTGACCATCCCTAGGCAGGAATCCCAGCAAGGCCCATGTGACACCACCATCCAACAGTCTGTGTTCTCTCAGTATGACTCCAGTCAAAGAAAAGAATTCCAGGTGTCAGAGTGTAACCGGTTGTCCCACCTCTCCCTACTGGAAACAGGAAGGTATTCACAGCCTGTCCACAGTGCCTTTGCCCAGTGGGACCTCAGCAGCCAGCAAGTATGTTGAGGAAGTTAATTATCCAAACAGAGTTTCAAAACTATCCTGTTTCATCTTTATTCCATTTTGCTTCAGCCTCGGCCTTCACGACGCTTCTGCCCCATGTCTAACCCTCACATAAGGAGCGTGCTCTCAAGCTCCCTCATCTCTCCGGCCTGTGCCAGAGCTCGGTGGACCAGGCAGTCCATTCTTTGGCGCCCTAACACTCCGTGGCACCCTAAATTCATGCATGGAGAACAAGTGGAGATGCATTTGGGAAGCACTGCTCAAAGCACTGTCCAAAGTTTAATAAAAATAAAGGCGAGACAGCGACTCTTTAACCCTGAGGACAAAGTAAGAACAAGTGTTTCAAGTGGAACTGAAACCTGGGCACAGGAGGCAGAGCAGGAGGATGACAAGTTCAAGGCTAGTCTGGGCCACAGAGTGAGTTCAAGGTCAGCCTGGGCAACTTGGCAAGAGCCTGTCTCAAAGTTTAAAAGGAGAGAGGCTTCACGTACAAGGAGTACTGGAGTTCAGTACCCAACAGGAGGTGTGGGGAGAACAAAGCATTAGGAATGCCAGGACTCCAAAACAAATGTCTACTAGAGCACACAGTAGGGACATGTCCTCAGCGTGTCATTCACAATCAAACCTCTTCACACAGAGGTGAAAGAATATACAAGAATTAAAAATCTCCCCAGGATTTTTGCAGACAATGGAACTTGATAGTATACCCATTTACACCTACAAGTTTAGATGTGCATATGTGGAATTTGGGGCATTTAACCCCAAATTCAAAAGTCACAATGTGACTTTTGCTAGTTCCTGCCTAGAACCATCGTGTATCTCATCCCAAGTCTGTAACAGAACCAAGAACAGTAAACACACACACCTGGAATGGGACCGACCAGCTGTATCTTGCTAAAGACTCAATCACAGCACATGTTTCTGACCAGCAAAACTTCACGCACCACCTCTACGCGAAGGGTGTACACTGAGTAGGATGACCCACTACTAATGATAGTCATTATTAACCTAGTATTTCATCTTCACAAAGAGAAAACTTGGGGCTGGGGAGAGGGCTCAGTGGTAAAGAGCCCTGGCTGCTCTTCCAGAGAATCCAAGTTCAGTTCCTAGTACTATATTAGTGGCTAACAACCACCTGTAACTCCGGCTCCAGGAGATCTGATGTCCTTTTCTGCTCTCCACAAGCACTGCACTCTTGTGCACAAACCCATAAACATACACATAATCAAAACTTCTAAATTATTATTTTATTAGTGAGAAAATAGTTTTGGAATTTTACCTGCAGTGACATTCTCTGACAGGCACATTCAGTTCACCCATCACAGGGAGGTGTGGGGAGTCAGCTCACTGTGGGTGCAGATGGGGGGTCACTGTGTGGGGTGAAGAAAACGGATGGAGCTATCCCACACTTCAAGGGACCAGAAAGAACAGCAAGGGTATCAAGAGCGGAGGTGCAGTGAGGGTGTGCTAGCCTTGCCCTTGCACTCTCCTAGACTTGGGACTCTGACCTACTGTAGAGCACATGGACATACCATCAGGATGTACATAACTGGCAGGCAAGGCTGAGCTGTTCTCAGGTAACTGTGTCGGCTGAAGCCGCACGCACCTTTCCTAGCAATGTCAGGTAATGCCTCCCACTGCACTGCTTCCAAATGAAATCTCTGTAACTAGCTCTCCTGTTCCAGCATGTGGCAGGGCACTAGGAAAACCTTGGTGCCTGCTGTATGTACTGTGTACACCCTTTACCCGCTAGACCACGGGGTCTCTCAGGAGTAGACCCTACAGATCAGTGAGATGCAACAGCTCCCAGTTGGCTCTATCACACAAGCAGGGTCTAGTTAGAGACTGTGCCCAAGAATAAATCCCCAGGCACGCTGTGAGCATGGGAAGCCACTCCTCAAATCAGCCTCTGGTAGGAACAGTGCTACCCACACTTGCTGTCACACATAGGAGCCCACCTCTAGATTTCACCTTGGCTTCATTTCTGGGAGCTCCTGAGTGGCAGAACTTACTTCATGGAGAATACATCTGTGCAGAACTCGTTCTGGAGAAGTAGAGCTTTCTAACAGACTTTTGGCTGGCAGATGTACCTAAAGCTCCAGGTTGGAGAGATCTGAAAATAAAGGGCTTCAGTTGGACAGAAACCAGACTACAGGATTTTCTTGAACACAGAGGGCAGTGTGTACATTTCCAGACGTGCAGTCACCCTGGGGCCTTTCTGGGCTCTGCAGTCAGCTGGGTTTTCTGGGACATGCTCCTTCTGATCAGACTCCTTTTCGTGTGATGGTTAATGTAACAGGATGAGAGAAACCACAAAGCATAAAAAGCTAAGAGAAGTCATCCACTTCCCCATGCCCCCATGAGCACTAGAGAAACATGCCTTAGCAGAAACACATGCACTCAAAAGATGGGGCGGGACTCGGGAACATCAAAGCCTCTCAGCTGTGGTACAGACCATATACAGGGTGATCCCCAGATAAGTGGGAGAGTCAAAAGATGGGCTATAGGTGATGGTCTCATTTGAACGGGGACACAGCTCTGAAGGAACATGGGGAGATGTGATGTGGGCAGTTTAGGAAGCCTAGGTTCAATGCCCTGCCCTGCAGAAGGCCGAGCTGGCTCTAAGGTGGACGGCTAAGTCCCAGCAATCTGTCCTTGGTACACGGCTAAGTTCCAGCAATCTGTCCTCACAGCCTGACTCGTCTCAACCAAAGTAAACCCTCAGCCTAGAGCTCCTACTGCCAGGTGTACACACAGAGCTGGGCTCTCAGGCTCTGACTGATGGCAAGGCTACAATCAGTTGGCAATTTCCTCTAGAGCTAAAATAATAACCCAGTACTCTGGGCACATGAAAGGCAGAAAATGCCTTGCTTGGTGTCTGGAAGAGAAGAGAGTTGCTTGGAGTTTCATGACATTTATTTCTGAAACTAACAGGAGCAGATGCCTCAACAGCAGAGGCAGAGGACCGGCCTCCCTTTGTTTCACTAAGAACTTTACAAGTCAGTGACAGGAATCTACTGGCTACCAGGATAGCTAGTGCTGTGAGCACACACAGCTCCATTGAGCAGACACAGCACCACACCATGAGTCCACACTTCTCCTTGTCCCTGTCACACTCAGCCAAGTAGTTAAGAGAGCAAGCTGGTCAGCAAAGCCAGTCAGGCCAGACGACAGAATAAAAAATGCCACAGCAAAGACCAACTATCAGCTCTGCTTCTTTCAGGATTCAATTAAGCTGCTTTGAAGTTTAAGCTATTTGCATTTTAATAAAAGCCAGAAAAGAGGACCCGGCTGTGGTACTGCTTATTTCTTAGAAGTAGGTTGGCAGTATCCATTTCAGACCAGCCCTTCAAGTAAAGCAGCAATAGCCCCATAGTTAACTGCTGAGCAGGAGCTCGTCTTCCACGATTTCCATACTGTGACTACACACTGAGCACACTCACTGCTGGGTGGCTCACAGGGCCCCTCACATCTTGCAACAGATGTCACTTCAATTCAAGTACCAAGGGAAGAGAAAAAACAAGAGGGCTGCTGGCTCTTCAGCCTGACGTCAAGAAGGGAAGTCGCGGGAAAGGAGGGACTCTGCAAGGTCTGTCTCCTTCCCAGCCCCACAGGATCGCGGCACCCCAGACTGCTCTGTATGGACAGACATCCACTACATGACAAGGGAGAATTTCGCACACATCTGTCCAAGTCCCCAGAACTTCAGCAAGTGGTGAACCCCAGTATTCATGGCCATGCGAGGTACTTTCTATGAAAGCTACAGAACAAATCTTTCCCCAAAAGCAGAATTTCAAAAACACCATTGAATTGGGTTAATTTAAATAATAACAAAGGATCTTGAGAAAACCACTTCTGAAGTAAAAATAAATAAATAAATGCCATAAATATAAAACACATTTCCATCCGTCCTCCTCCAATAATTGTTCCCCCTAAAAGACTTAGAGGCAAAACAGCAAAGTATGCAGAATAAATAGCTGAGTGACCAGACAATCATAATTTAAGTTTTCTTCTTTAAACCTTGTCATATTTTTAAAATTTTCTCTAACAGACAATACTACTTTGATAATAAAAGAGAAGCAGCCAAATTTCTTATTCTTAAGTTAGTTTGTTTGAATGCAGAAGCTAAGCACGGTGAACTGGTGAAAACACAGGAAACAGACCCTAATGAAATAAAGCTTCCCTGTAGAAATAGAGGCCACACTGGCCACTAACAGGGCAGGAGTCCCAGGGGCCACTGTCGAGATGCTACATCTCCCAGCCAAGCACTGAGAGGGAAGACAGCATGTAGAATGCACTTGGATTGCACAGAGAACTCTCCATGGCAAACACAAACTACAGAAACTAAACACACACATTAAATTAAAATGAATGTCTTCCTCTTGCCCTTCAGAAAGCCTTTCTCAGGAACCTTTATAATATGGCTTAATCAACTATTTTCTCCTCATTGTAGCTGCTGGCAAAAGCCCTTGCAAAATACCCAAATGCCCAAAATACCAAGAACAAGTGAACCTGAGACAATATTTATAGGAATCCCATCACATCTGCTCAGCGCTCAAAGAACATGGTCTCAGGCAGGACACTGGGGAGCACAGGACAGTATGAGCATGCAGCTCATAAAAAGGAAGACAGTTTATACCTCAGAGCTCCAAGAAAAAAAAAAAAAAAAAGCGGCTTTGAAAGGGGCCCTGAAGGCCCTTGCCTGGAATGCTCCCAGGCAAAAAAGGCAAAGGCCAATAGAATGGAGACTAGAGGACTGACCTATACCTGCACCCAGGCCAGGGACTGGGCCATGTTCTCATGAGCAATGGCCTGACAACCCACCTGGGTTTTGCCCTGTGACTCTGAGAAATGGCTCTTCTCAGAATGCGGCTGGGGTGGGGAGATAGCTCGGCTGGTAAATGTTCTTGCTACATAAGCCTGATGACCTTGGTTTTAATCCTAGGAGCCCACATCATAAAAGCTGAATACAGAGGCATGTGTCTGTGATTGGACCGCTTCTCCAGTGAGATGAGACAGTTCCCTGGACCAGCTAGCCTGGAGTACATGGTGTGGCAGAAACAAGAGACTCCAGCTTCAGAAACAAGGTGGAAACAACACTCAGTTGTGACAGCTCTCCTCTGAGTTCCTGGGCCGTGGCGCAGGCACCATCACCCACACCACAATAAGGAAGAGAGGGAGAGACACACAGACACACCCTGGCGGCTGGACACACTGACAGCAGGATCAGAGAACAAGTGCCAGGGGAAGCCTGAGTCCCCATCAGACAATCAACCTGCAGCAAGTGGGGCACTTTTGGTGACAGGCAGAGCTCTACCACGTGGAGGCTTTGGTCTCTTTCACCCTCAAGCCAAGGCCTCCCTCATCACCCATAGCAGCTTCTCCCACCCAAAGACTAAGTACTATGGTCCAAAACCTGTGGGAACCAGTGGCTTTCATGGAGTATCTCTCACTTTTTGTTTTGCTTTTCGAGACAGGGTTTCTCTGTGTAGCTCTGACTGTCCTGGACTCACTCTGTAGACCAGGCTGGCCTTGAACTCACAGAGATCTGAAACCGAACTTTTAAATTATTATTTAACACTTATTTATTACTAAATTCACTTATAACAAACACCATTAATTTCTTAACTATTAATCCTATAAATTCCTACAACCCCTTTAACCTATCCACTAAACCTATTGATAATCATAACAACTACTTTCATACCCTTTTAGAATGATACAGTCTCGGGGGCAGGTCTTCAGTCGTCAGGAAACCAGTCTCGGGGGTAGACTCTTTAACGCACTTAGCAGTCCTTTTTCTGGAATAGCTCAGACGCAGGTTCGTCAGGGTAAATTGGCTATCGAAGTCTCACTTTAAATAAGGCTTGAGGCTTTCTTCTCTCTGGGAGACCTCAGTCGTCTGTAGGCCAACTTACTTCCTTCGTATCAGCAACTCTGCCGTTCTGCCTCAGTCTTTAAAGCTGGCCACAGTTCCGTTCAGGCCACTGTTTGGACAGGTCAAACCCCTCTAGGCAAAAGCTGAGCCACAGGGTTTAGTCCTTGGCCTTTTGCTGTCTTGCCGAGGCTTTCTCTGCTCACCAGCTTCCTTCTGCCTCAGGGAGATCTGGCCATTGGTCTACCAGAACTTTCTCCAGCAGGACTCTCGGAGCTCTCTCATATCGGGGGCCCTTAGCACGCACGCGCCTCTCTGGCGTCATCCACTTGTCCTTAAATAGGATCACTCCCTGTTCCACCTGCTTCAGCTTAATTTGGGCTCTGCCCACTTAGCAGTTGAAAGCAAAGCCAGGTCATAAAGTCTTTCCTTCTTTCACCTGGCTTCAACCTTGTTTTTCAGTCCAAAGAGACTCCCCTCATTTCACCTGACTTCATCCATAAGCTGATAAGCTAATTGCTCACAGCAAAGTTGATCTTCATGCCCCGAATAAAAAGACTGTATCAGAAACCTATATATTCACTAAATCTAACTTATATTAACCTACCAGCCCCTTCAGAGATCCACCTGCCTCTGCCTCCTGAGTGCTGGGATTAAAGGTGTGCGCCACCACTGCCCACCTAGCGCCTCACTTTTAAAACTAGCTTGAAATGAAAACTCCTAGAAAATCTAACCCACATAGTACATGTACTTGGGTGAGGAAACCTTGACACAACGCCCCACTTAAAATACTAGGGTGAAGTCACATGGGCGTCTTTATTGGTAGGCTGACGCCTCACACCCACTGAGGCACAGCGATGCTGTGGCAAATGGCTGGAGAGTCCCCAGGAACACCTAGCTGACGACACAAACTGCCGCATATTTATAACTCAGTTGCCCAGATGGCACAAAAGCATCCCGAGGAACCTTTCTGAAATTACAACTGATTCTTGGGAGAACTCAACAAAATGACATCCTCCCGGGTTGCCTTGGCTGCCTGCTCCCTGAGAACACGAGCCCGAGTTAAAAACATGAAGATGGGTGCTGGGCCTAAGGCCTATTGCTGAGACATCAGCACAACTCACCCTGCTGGACTGATGGGTCTGCAGCCATCCTTCCAGACTCTATCCACACAGGTCTGGAGGCACACTTAACCACGACAGCCAATCACTCCATAAAGATTCATAAAGAACTACCCTGTAATGCAATGTACATCTGGAACCAAACCCATCCTTGTGAGCTCATCAGTTGTCTGTCTGTTCAAGTATCAGTGGCTGAGCGTCAGCTCAGTAGCCACTGTCCCTCCTGCAGACCTTGGCCCTTGAGAGCTGTGAGCCGGCATGTCTCCTCTCTTCCCTTCCTCTCAGGAGGCTGTGTCTCTCTCTAGCCGTTGCTAAAGGTGTCTTTGGACAAGCACATACTCTTGAAACAGTTCACAGCCAGTGTTCTGGTCGCCTACTTCCACTCCACAAGGTTGTGAGCCTGTCTGGGATTAAAGGGCCACTTCCCCAGCTTCTCCGGGGTTCTTCTTCATGATGCAGTGCAGTCCCTTGAGCAGAACACCTGCAAGTCCTCAAGATAGCAGTGTGAACAACCTGCTGTCTCAAGGACATCACACAGCTTGCTTGTAGGACTCTAGCCAGGCCTGTGGCAACAGCCCAGGTTCATCCAGATGCTGCTGATGTATTTTTTAAAAAAGAATCCTTTAAAGCTCCACAACTTTGTCCATTAGGAACTAATGATTTAATTATTGACAGCACCACAAAACAGGGCTCCCCTAACCCATCCAAGCCTGCTTTATATTAAAATGATACACAAAATCAGAAGCACAATCTAGCAAACACTATATGGAGTCACACAGAAACTAAAAAAAAAAAAAAAGAATTTAAAATATAAAAATCACTTTCTCAATAAAAATTGATTTACTATGTAACACCCCCCCCCCCATACACACTCTAAACTCTAAACAGCTTATGTGGAGCCCAGGAGAAAACACTTAACTGCAAGTTGCCAAAGTGGTACGTGCATGACTGATGGCAGAACTCAGAGACAGAGGGGACAGGGCTGCAAGGTCAAGGTCAGCCACTTTAGTTAGCACGTGTACACAATGTCTGTCTCCTTGGTGTGTGCCCAAAATAACGGAAAACATATGTCCCTGAAAGCACTCACTAGTCTTTCAGTGGCATTATTCATGCTGGCCTCAAGTGGAAAACAACCCAACAGAACAGAACTAGATAAAACGTGGTACGTCCATACACTGGAATACTACTCAAGAATAAAAAGGAATAAGTTACATTTCCTATATAACAATGTACCTAAAAATATGCTAGATGATGGAAGGCAAATGGGATAGTATACATACATATCTACATATCTTACAACTAATTCCACTGTTATGAAGCATCCTGAAAATACAAATCTACAAAAAAGAAAGACTACTTGTTTCCTGTGACAAAGACAGGGGTATGTGGATGGAAATTGGCCACTAACAGAAACTAATTTCTGAGAGTGAGGAACACATTTTAAAACTGAATTTCAGTGATGCTTGTACAACTCAACTAAATAAAAAAAAAAATCACTGAACATTTAATGTTATATGAAGTATGCCTCAAGGCTGTTAAAAACACAAGCAGGCACACAGATTCTACAGCTGAAGCCCCGGCAGCTGTGATGCACTGGGTCTGTGTGGCTTTTACTTTCCTGACTCTGGAGTGGAGAAGATTACATCAGCCCATCAGCATCAGGAGAATGCAGAAATCTGCTCTTCAATTTCCTCCTGGATAATAGAGGAGTGTGGGGGAGACAGAGGCATGCGGAGGAGCAAGCAAGTCTGTTCCTTCTTCATTACAGAGTTCAAACCAGGCCACAGCCCTATTAGGCAGGAACTGGCTGGGCCCAGTCATTCCTTGCACTGCAGTGCTGGGGCTTGGGAACTGTGGAGTCCAACACCCAATACGGGACTTTTTTAAAGAGGTAGCAGCAGATACTCAACAGTAAGGGAATGAGAAGCTGGCAAAGTTCCTATGCTTACTTCATATACCCTAAACAAACACAAGCCTCTGACCATCCAAATCTCCAAGCTGGGCTGCACGTGTTGAAATCAACATCAACTTAACAATCACCCATAATGAAAACACCAATGTGCGGACCAGACAGCCAGGCACTGACCTGATGCACCTAGCTTACAGTCCCCCGACATTTGTCACGCACCTACTAAGCTCCCAGATGTAAGTGGGGAGGCCTGGCAGCCAGTGTAGGAGCTGCTTTGCAGAGCCCTGTCCTGTTGGCCATAGGGCTGACAGTAGTTAATGTGGGGAGACTGAGAGGGCATGGGAGACATGGAGTAAGGACAATCTAGTGACACATCACAGCCAGGTCACAAGCTTGCCACCCAATGCATAGAAGGCCCAGTCACAAACACACCATCATCCGCACCCTCAGATAAGCACCTTGGGGCTGTAATTCCCGAAAGGTTCAGAACAGGAAAAGAATAACACAAAGTGTACATTCAAAAAGATAGTCAAACTGATAGTTACGGAGTGAAGTTATATTTAGTTGCAGCCAATTTGGGCAAAAATTCATTTTATGACAAACAGATTGCTGCGGAAAGAGTTGAACAGGCAGGAAATAGGAAATGCTCTAATCGTCTCCTTTCCCACTAACCCCAAGAGAATTCCTTTTATTTTGAGAAGAAAGTAATAAAACCATCCTGCCTGCCAATATCCCCTCTCCTGAGTTACTCTGGCCTTACTGGGTGGTGGTGCCGTTCACAAGCCAAGAACACACACATTCCTGGTCTGTCAACCAGGAGTCAACAGGGGCACACGCACGCCACTGGGAACGGCTGTGGCCATCAGTCGGGTGTCACTTCCTTTGGCCAGTGAAATCCCTAGTCTTTCCTTCTCCTGATGGGAGGAAATGGGTAGAATGTTCCAGAGGCCCCCACCCTTCCCTGTGAGTCTGCAGGGCAGTTACTGCTCTTTGTCAGCAGCGTTAGAATGTTCTAAGAATGCCGAGGACTGTTAGAGACAATGGGTGGGGTCTCTTTGTGACTCACCCCCAGTGCACCCTTGTTTTCTCTTCTTTCTGAACTCTGCACGTTAACTTAGAGAGAAGAAGGGATCTGGGAGGATCAGACCACAACCTGCCAATACTACTCTTGTTAGCTAATGCAACATTTGACATGAAAATTATCCTACATAAAAAAATAATTTCTTCCCCCATAAAAAATTCAAGAATGCTCATAATCCAAAGGGCATGGGAGTTTCAATCCTTAGCAATTAGGAAGCCACAGTCAGTCCACTGGGCTTTGTCCAAAGACCCTTTTAACTACTTGAAAATGACAGCTGATTACCAAGTAACGGTTTGGCTCACCTATAAAACCCTTCTAAAACATATCGATCCTCAATTACATAAGCAAGGCCATTCTGAGAAGCCTTTTTAATCATGCATAGCCCATTACTCATAGCCAAGACAAACACTGCCCGTTTCTTTAGCGTCTAAGTGGGTTTCTGTTAGTAAATGGATTTCTGTTAATAAGTCTGAGCTTAGGGAAACATATTAACTATTCTCAGCGAATTTTACCTGAGAAACACAGTCACTGTAAAGTCTGGCCCGTGTCACGGGGTGGGGGCAGCACTTGCTCTGAGGGCTCCTAGCTCCTCCTGTGCTCAGGGCAGCAGCAGGCACTATACTTGGGGCTGCTAGACTGAAAAGTGAGTTCACTTAAGACTTGACCCCAAAGCAGTAAAATGGGTCTGCTGACTTACATTAAAATCCTCTTGGAGGAGCCAGTAGAATTCCCAGCAGAACCCCAAAGAATTTTGCTGTTTTCTGAAGACAGGGTTCCAGGCAGAGCAGACTAGCCTCAAACTCCCTATGCAGGCCAGGTGACCTTGAAGGAGTCCAAGCCTCCCGCCTCTCCCTTCCGAGTACTAGGACTACAGGAAAAGCACCGACCTAGGATGGCTTCCTGGTGAGCCTGGAAGGCATGTGCGCCCCTCACACTTCTGATTCATCTGGTTGGCACCTGCACCTTAACACGGGACGTTCCAGCTGGCTCAGATGCCACAGAAGTATCGCAAACATCCCAGTTCCCTGTACTGCAGCCACCATTCCCTACCTATCCTCAGCTCTGGGGCTCCTCGCCTCTTAATTCAGTAAAGACAAATGACTTTGAAGCCTGACAATGGCACTATCACTGAGAGCATTCATCATCTCTGTCTGTGAGCAACAACCCTCTGGCAGCATTCTGAGGCATGGAACATGGGATTTCACCCCACCTGTGTAAGTCCACATCCCAGGGTTGAGGACTCGAAGGAGGGAGAAAAGCAGCAGACTTCACCTAAATGAGCTGCTGACCACAGCACCTCTCACTCTGTGCGGAGGAAAAACCACACATTCTGGAAAGAGAAACGAACAGTCCAGCCACAGTTAGCATGACTAAGAAAACCAAAGTGAAAAACAAACTGGGAAGTACAATGTCCTTCACGAAAGGGCACTTTGACTAAACTACTGTTAAAAAAAAAAAGCCTCTGTTTTAATTCTGGATCATGTCTAATATGACACCAAACTACATTCTACAGGCCTGTCTACAAACTGAGGAAAAAGTCCACTTGCTGATAACAGTTTTTCACAACAAAGCCCCAGTAACATCTGCTTCTTTCCTAATACATGGAGCCCAGGAAACAAGTGAGAAGTAGTGTCTACACAGCACGACCAGCAAAAAAAATATCAAACAAGTAGGAAGTGGGTGTGAAACTGGGCAAATCAGAGCAGAGCGGTGGGTGTCACTGTCATGTCTGCTCTGAAGCCCTGGTTTCCCAGCGCTGTTCCCATCTGGCTGCTCCCAAGACGGGTCTCATGCTGCTGAGGACTCTGCAGGACACACAGGCGGCTCTGCTACGGCATGGTAGGCTGGAGAGTCAAAGCTCAACACACACCATCAGTCTGGAAACAGCATCTGCAGAGTCAACCTGAGGGCGGAGGCTGGCCAGAAAGCAGGCCCCGGAGCAAGTCAACAGAGCCCTGAGACCAAGGCCAGTTCAATGGTGTGCACGCGGGTCGCCCTCCCCCCACATGCTTCTAGGCAAACACTCCCAACCTATGTGCACACACTACAACGTGAGTTCCCCACTACCAGATAGGCCCAAATCAATCGGGTTGGCCTTCTGATAGTCCAGTGTTCACCCATGAGGCTGTGCTATTGCTGGCCACTGACTAATCCCAATTACCAGATGCAAAGTGTGCCTGGCCTCTCAGAGCCAGTATGACCTGGCACCCTCCCTCTAGTGTCTTTTATTTGTTGAGGGAAGAAAGGGAGGTAAAGGAAACCTTCAGGGGAGTCTAATCAGCTCAGTCCCCACTCTCCTGTGTGTCCCTCACCCAGTTAGAGCTCTGTCCTTCTGTATCTGCCAGCAGCTTTTTTCTAAATGCCTCCTCATTCTGCCCTCTGGTGCCCCATAGTTCTAAGGTACCAAACCACTACATTCCATGTGTACCGTTAATTTTAACAGTTTCAGAGATGGTTTGTATTGCCTATAAGCAAAGTCCAATGAACTGTAAGAACATTCCGACACAGGATTAGGGTGTGGTTCGGTGGTAAAGCACCTCCATAGAACACTCAAGGCCTTGAACACTGCACAGAAAGAAAACTTTCCTTAACTAAATTTGCAACTCATCAAGGTATGAGCATGTACAAACATGTAAACAGTACAGAAAAAACTAGGAAACATCCACTAAGAAGATTTGAAGTCTGCTGGGAGGGCAGTGAGGTGGAACCACCAACATAGGTGGCCACTCATGTTTGATTTCACACACACACACCACAGTACACCAGGACCCCCCGCAGATACACTTTTATGCCACAGCTGCTTGGTGTGACAAACATTACAGAAACTTCCAGTAATCTATACCCCACAAAACACACCACTTTAATGTCTCCGGCAGATGCCTGGATGTCCTGTCCAGTCTTTGATGGCGAGCCAGTGCAGTCTGTCCCCGTGCATCCCTAGGCAAGCCACAGCGTAAGGCTTCCCTTTGGGATGGCCTTGTAGGGGTGCACTTAAGTCTTCACTGTCTCCCTGGGTCTCCAGAACCCATACACAGCATGTCCAGCCTCACGTTTCACTTAACAGCATCCAGAACCCCAAACTGATCTGCACCCACCCATATGGGGGAACACAGACAACTGGAAAGTGTAATAAAAAGGAAGTACAGGAGAATCAGGCCACCACACAGCCTGGAGATTAAAACCTAAGAGCTTCCAGAGCCTCATAACTGTGATAAGGTCTGAGCTAGAGATGCTGCAAGGCCTTTCCTCACTGTCTCCTGCCCAGTTGTCCCCTCCTTAGGCAAAGCGCATGGCACTCACTTCCCTCTCTTAAGAGGCCCATAGACAAGCACACTCTAGCATCTCCAGTAATTGTTACAACAGAGTTGCTTGATTTATGGCTTTTCTAGTTGTTTTTGACAGCTTCCTGCTGGTAATGATTTTATTTTGTGAACATGCCTCAACTCTGTAGTCTTCCCAACACTACAGCATAGTACCTGGTGAGACTTTCATAGGTCCAAAACACTAAGTTCTCTTTAACACTCAGAATCTCAGTATGATCAAGGATATCCACGGAAAACAGTAATCTCACAGACAACTCGAGGTCACTTTTTGTAACACAGTAAATTAAAAGATGACATACTTCTGTTTTATGAAAGGTAAAGAGCTTCCCTTTCTCTGGCCTCACAGTAGCTATGCACTGATAACTAACTGTATATGCTCCAAGTGCTCACAGAGTGTCTGAAAACTGAGGGAGTGGGTGAAGGGACCACAGCAATGACTTCCCACAATAAGAAATGGCTATGGATCCACCTGAAATTCAGGTTTGCTAGGAGACAAGCCCTATCAGCATCATGAAAATGTGTTTCAGACTTCAGGCTGGAAGAGATGTGGCCTTTCATCCGTCCAATATAACAAACAGGGTGGAAAGAGACATGGGGGAGCTGCTGCTGTGCTGAAACGCAGTGGTTTCTCAGAGGAAGGCTGGATATGGACAGCCGGACAAGCTCTACTGGCTGCTGGCGAATGGGACAGTAATGAGAAGACCCAAAGCTAAAGTTAGTTCTCACACGGTAAACACATCTGAGAGTGTGTTCTCGTCTTGGCTTCGTGGAGAGGAAAGCCTTATTTTATTCCACATGCCTGGGGGGTCATCCACCTTTCTCACTATTTTTGAAGGGGGCCCTAAAATGCAGTAAATATTTAGTGAAAGCCAGGTGTACAGATCTGGTCACCTGTGAGGCTCTCACCAGGCTCAAAAGTGGTACACATGTGACCTCTGTACACGGTGACATGGGGTCCCAAATCACATGTGACCTCTCTACAAGGTGCCAGGTCTCTGTAGAGCTGGATTGTGCTCATAGACTGGAAAACACAGCAGAAGGACAAGAGGAAGCTTTCTCCAGGTCACAGGATGCTGGCAGCTGCCTTAGACACCGTGCCACAGAGGGTGAGGATGGGTCATCTTTAGAAGACAAAAAGGAAGCCATACCCAAGAATGCTGCAAGGACACAGAGGGCTCCGAGGCACAGGAGCCCTACATCAAAGAGTAAGCAGGCCTTGAAAGTACAGCGACTCAGTTGAGGAACTTGTGGAGACACCCAGATTCCCAACTGCAGGCACAGGCCAGGGGGTTAGGGACTCCGGAGATTGTCCTCACTTCTGGTGGGGATGTAAAACACAAAAACTCAAAAGTCTGCTAAAATAGCCCCTGCTGTGGGCTGCTCTAGCCCAGTGGAATCATATCATACCTATGGTTCAGGGAAGCAGTGTTCACAACATAAAAAACTACAAAATTTTTTTTCCAAATATATCTAAAACTTGTAAACTGGTAAACAAAATGTAGCAAGTCCAGCCGCAGAATATGAGAGCAGCAAAAAGAAAATAAAACAAACTCAGAAGGATGAACTGCTGACACAGAGCTGATCGTGAAGCCCAGACACTGTCAGACAATTCAGCCATATATGAGTCAACTCCAATGAAGTTTCTAGAAAAGGTAAGCTGTAAAGTCAGAAAGCACAGAACTAGGAGCAGGACCTGACCAGAAATGGTCACAAGAACTCTGGGTGACAGAGAAACCTGAAACTGGGCGTGGGTCTGCAGCTGCAGCACTCACAGCGAGCACTGGCCTGGCAAGCTTCAGACTGGGGCTCCTCTCTCCCTCAAAGTCCAGCATGATAGTCATACAGTCACACAAGCTTCTTACAATGGAAAATACCGCACAGGTGTGAATTTTATGGCATGTAAAATTTACCCAGCTCAACAGTCATTAGGAGACTCAGTGCTTTGTGTGCAGCCAGCATCCTTCCTCTTCATGTCAGGGAGAGACACTGAGCAGCATCTTCAACCCTGAAAACTAACATGACAGTTCGAGAGGACAAAGGACAGCAAACTGCATGTCTCTTTCCAGATCCTTTGTGGCACTGGATTCAGCTCTCCTTCCTTGTGTAGCCTTTTCCTGGACAACAGACTAACGGTAGGAACAGTAACTGAAGATTAACAGCAAGCTTTGAGTCCTACTACTTTGTGAGCAGAAACAGAAGAAACATAAAAGTATATATTCATACCTCATTTCCCACATTCTACATGGTTTATTGGTATGAGCTAGGAAAATCAGTTTACTTCCCTTCTTTCACATACGGGAAAATCAGAATTTCCCCATATGTGTGTTTAGAGTCCAAGGGGTGAGAAGCCAACACTTTCAATTTGTGCACGACACATGTGCACGACACATGTGCACGACACATGAGATGCTGAACATACATGGTCGGTCCATCATGCCCATTTGCTTTGCGTCATTTTTATGATGATGCAAAGAAACAAACAACGGAGACTTTCGCAATGCCAGAACACAATATTCAAAACCTCAAAAGAGACTGACAATTAGGAAAACTCTGGATCCATGAATTACTAACCCTAATACTGAAACATTTTAGCTTCTTACTCTGCTTTAACACAAAATGTTTAAAGGAAAGAAAATAGAAGCCCAACCAGTGAAAAGAGGCGGGTAGGCAGAAAAGAGGAGACTGAGAACCATCAGCGTCCAGTGTAGCCTGCACTCCCAGAGTGGTGAGCAGAAGACAGATGCTAATTTCATACTTTATCTGTTCAGAAAGACCATCTGAATGTTGACTGCAAAAATCATGGTCCCTCAGTTCTACAAAACAACCAGAGCTGAGTAAACTGAATACAACAGTATCTATCCCACCATTAGCATAGAGGAGATCCACACCTCTCTGTCCACCTACTGTGGTTTTCCTGTACCTCTGACAGGGACCACATCAGCTTTGTTTTCTGGTCTGCTTTCTCTAATTCCTTCCTGTAGTCTGCACTCCTCGCTCAGGGTCTGTATGTCAGGGATATGGAACAAGTGTAATGAAGTTGAAACATCAGTAATGGAAATTGCCTAAATAAACAGAATTTGGTAAATAAGGATCCTGAGGGAAGGTCACATCTGGCATGAAATGTCTTAGTCATCCCAATTCTTAAGTGTTGGTAGAACTTAGGTGATGGGTTCCAGTCTCACTTGCAAAACCTAAGGGGATTTATTTTAAGAATGGCATTCTCAAGTAAAAAGACCACCACTGTTCAGATCAATCAAAGCCCTCCCTCTCTGTGCCCAGAAATCAGACAAATGCATTAAAATGGATTCACTTAATTCAGTTACTCAATTTCCCACCATAACTTCCAGGCTACGAGCACAAAAAGTTGCTTTATCAAAACAAGATCCAGGCATGAAACCTGAGTGCAGAATATCCTCAGGTGAAATGCATCGTACAACAGAAGCCTTCGTTTCTGCTGTGTGGTTTGGATTATTTATTGCATACTGCTTTATAAGTGACTGTTGGTGTGTCCTGTGTTGAATCTTCCCATAGCTAGAAATGACAGCTCATGTTTCTTTGTATTTTCCAGCAGAGGCTTTTTGTATACCAAATTCAAGACAATGTTCTCTGTGAACTTGAGCTTTCTACGATACCCATTACTGAAGAATACGTAACCATTTTTCTGTGAACATGTAGCCGAGAACATATAAACCCAGGGTTTTGAGGGAGAAAAACAGGACAGAGATGGAATTTTCCAGCTGAGACGCTTCAGAAAGCATCCTACCCTTACCCCGTGTGGGGCCAAGAGCCCTCTCACCTCACCCCCCCCCACACACACACACACAAGCCAGATCTGTTCCTGTGCCACAGTCTCTACGTTTCAAGCACAGGGTCTAGAAAGGACACCAGAGTAATAGATTCAAAACATTTCACATATAACATCTCATCCGGTTTTAAGTCTAATCATCAAAAAGTAAAAAACTGATGTTCTTAACTTACAAGTCAGAAAATTAAACTCAAAACCAAGTGGCAGCTGTGGAGAGTGACCCATAGTAAGGCACTTTTAGAGTAAAATTTCTGGATTTTAAGGTAAAAGAAATCCAGACACCCGGGGGGGAGGGAGGGATGACAACCAAAAGAACAGGTTACTCTGAAGTAAAGACATGAGAAATACAGATAAAGAAATACAAGTGAAGGTTAGCTTTAAGGACAGACTTACAACCACACAGCCAAGACACAGTATTGTCACCATAACCTTTCCCAAGAATAGGCACCAGAAGCAGCTTCCAAAATCCTGAAGAGACACCGCTTGCGAGTGGTCTTGAAGGCGTGAAGGGTGAAGAAGGTGAATGAGGGTGGATGTGCTCCCAGGGATGAAGGTGTGGACCACAGACCCTGCTGACAATGGCTAAAAGTGGGAAATGTGAAATTACATGAACAACAGTCAACCTATTCACCACTTCATATGTATTTACTTGAAGAAGAACGATATTTCAAGTCACATGATGACAGGTGAAAGAACAGAAATGGTGTCTAATTTCCTTCTTGCTCACAACACAGAATCAATACAAAAGCAGAATGAAGGGTGTTTATAACAGGAGAGACAAATCAGACATCTCCCCCAATCCCCCAAAATGGCAAAGCCAATTCACCAATTCATACAAAAAAATAAAGCCAAGGAGGAGAGTTTATCAGTTTGTGTATGTGGGCCAAACTGGCCTGTTCAGTAAGGGGATTCTCAGAGGACCACATGACAAACCCAAGGGCCAGGATCAGGTCTTCCTGCCTCCAAGCTCTCTTTCTAGAAGATACTAAAGAGGTCATCTCCAAGAAAGTCAGGAAATCTCGACCAGCACAGTTTCAAGGATACAAAAAAGGATTCAGTAAAGAAAATAAGTAGCCCAGTTAAACAAAATGGTAAAAGTTTTTTTGTTTTTAATTGCAGCATCAAGGTATGACTGCAAAAGTAAATACCAATTGTGGGCTTCATCAACCAATCAATTCCACAAATACTGATGGTCACATGGGTCTCCTCTGAGTGCTAGGGATATCTATCAGATATCTATCAGATGCACACTGGCTGGCTTCTCAGCTGACACACTCAAGTGTCTGCCTGCTATAACACATGATTAATGGGAGGTGACACCAGTAGGTGCTACTAAAAATAACACATCTTATTAGTGCCATATGAGCTCAGGCACAAAACAGCAGCTCATTAAAATGCCGACGATGAGAGTGACTGCCAACGAAAGCATTCTGTCACAGGAATGAAATTAGCGCTGCCTATAAAAGTAACTAAAAGCCACAAAAATGTTCTTCTCCACCTCCCTTTTCCAGTCCAAGTCTTATGTTTTATATGAAAATAGCTTTCATCTTTCCATGCATGGAACAATTGGTGGTAGCTGGCACCAAACACACTAAATTCAACACAAGTGTAATTATCTGCACACTTTCAAGTGTTTTCAAATTACATGCTGGCCGAGATTTTCTTAATTTAGAAATGAGCACTTTGTGCTGGTGGTCAAGGACTGAGAACATTTTAAGATACTGCCCAAAACATTATTTTTATAACAATTATTAACTTGCTCATAGTGCACCTACTCACACGGAGTGGTGTCCGACAGTCTGCATTGTCCTGTGTCATGCTGCTGGTTGTGACAGACTTTACTGGGACATTTACATTAGCTGCTGCATATAAATCACTCAGAACCGGGCTTGACTCATGGCAAGTGTGAGTTACTGGTGCATTAATGGTTCCATTCAGAGTCTTTGAGGAAGTGTGTGAGGATGGGTGGCTGACTGTATGCTACGAGCACGGCTGAGGGCAGGCTGACCACTTAGTTTTCCTCTTTTACCAGCTTAAAGCCGGCAGGGATTTCGGTACATACAGAATTGTCAGTCTCTCTTCTGGTTTTAAATTGCAGAGTCTTAAAAAGAATCAATCTATGGAACAGATGAAAATTTAATGGTATACAGTTACACAAAGCAGACTGTCTTCCTTAGGCTACAGAACTATATTTTATCAGCAACTTTCTCTTGGTCCAGCTTAAAGAAAGCGAAAGATGTCAAGATCTTGCATGATCTGACCTGACACCAGACTTGGATATAGAATGTTCAACAATGTATTTGTTAAGAATTTATAATAGATGCAAAGGCAGGAGGAGGTGCAGAAACAAGGCCCAGGTAACTGGGAGTACCTCAGCATCTCAGCAATACCACAGTCCACTGCACATGGACACACCCCTCTCTCTCTGCCTGGTTGCTTCCCAACTCTTCATGAATTACTCTGCCTCCATTACTCACGTAAGTCCCTCTCCAAAAGCAAGGCACAGGACACAAAGACACTGTCTGAGGTGAAGGGCAGCTGGTGATTCATCAGAACCCATAAACCTTTTCTATGGAAATCAAGAATCAAGGAAGCTATTGTATGAGATCACGACTCTGCAAGTGTGGACTAGTTATGGGTTCTCACAGGGCAACAGGACTCTCAAAAAGAGGCAACAGCACCGGGCAGGAAACTCCAGGGGAGCCTTGCCTTGGGCATAAGGGCAGCTACTCAAAACCACCGGGTTGCTGGGTACAGGGTGCACGCTCCAAGTGCTCAAAGGCTGGTTTTATTGGTTTGTGCCTTGACCGCTATGAGTAAACGAAGTCTATCAGCCACATCCGCTGCTGTGAGTCCAGAAAAGAATTAAGCAACTTTTAAAAACAGAACAAAACAACAAAAACAAAAAATCCTATATAGAAGACAAACACAGAGGTGAGATACTTAGAACTTGAACCTTTAACATTCTGAATGCTCACAGCAGGGCTGCAGCAAGAGTGAGCAACGCACCACAGAAGGAGGAATCCGTATGCAGCAGGCGGGACCTCCCTGGGTTCACATAGACTTAGAAATTGTTGTATATTATTATCCCAACAGAGATTACCACTGGCTGTGTGGCTCGGAGTTGAGGGTGTAACAAGAAAAATGATGTAAAAGCAGAATAAAGTGCTCCATACTTTAGGATTTTGTCAGAGCTAGAACAGACAGAGCTGACTACATGATGCCGCTGGCCATGAACAACTCAAGGCCCATGTATGTGTCCCACTCTCCTGCTCAGTTTTTATAATTAACCTGGACATTTCACAGTAAGTTTCAGCAAACTGTAAGCTCCAAAGATTTGTTTTCCAGATTGTGACAGGAGCCAACACTGTCAGCTCCCAGCGAGCTCCCAGCGAGTTACGACTCACAAAGGCCGGCCTGTCTCACCCTGGACGCTTGCTTCAGACACACCAGACACAGGATGGCTCGTGAGTCACTCCAGTGGCTGGAAAGCAAGCCTACGAATACTTCTGATTTCAGCACACTCAGAGGCTGAAATGGAGATGGCAAGGGCCGTTTTCTGTACGCTATCAGGTGTGTGGAAACCAGAAGGCAGACTGCTTTGAATCTAACAAAAGAAATTTTCTTCCTTTAAACTCCAACTACATTTTCTTTAAAAAATACTTTTTATAAGGTGTTGTTGTGTTGTATATTTTAATTCTTAGAATAGCGAAGTTATCTAAACTTTATTCACACGCATATACCTCAAAATATTAGCCCTTCCTCTCTAATGATGACACATAATTTGTGTTTATCTCTGAGTTAATGTGTTCTTCCAAAGCCAACGGACCATGTAGCAAAAGCTATTATTTTTAACACACACTTTCACTGTTGAAGTCACAGCTGTGACCAGCCACAGAGCCAGCCTGGGGCTGTCCTCTGGGTGACACTCCGGTTCTCACTTTTTTTAATTCAAAATTTATTCTAAGTAAATAACAGGCATTTGAAATAACAGAAAAAGGAAGAACATCAGAGTGAATGGAGAAAGATTCCAGGAGCAGGAGAGAGGAGACAGCCTTGAGGGAATTCGGTTACGGCAGTGAACAGAGAGATAGCAAGCTAGGACAACATGGAAATGAATGTCAAGTGACAACACAGGAATATGCAAAGGGAAGAATGACACGTAACGTCCTTAAAGATGGCTCCCTGGTAAACAGGAATAGCCAGAAAGAGAAGCTACAAGAAGCCAGGGGAGTCCAGAGAGAATTCTAATTTCTTATCTGGGTGGCAGGGTCACTCAACTTGCTCCCTTTGCTCCTTCGCAGCTGAAGACTAGCAGACTGTGGGGCTTTTCTGGGTGAAGCTCTCAGCTCATATTTCAAGTTCCATGAGACTGTGCCCACCATTTATGGTGGCATCAATTGTCCAGTGAGACAATTTCTTTAAGGAAAAAATAAATCTGTCCCATAAAATGACTTTGTTTCCACACAGCTCTGAGCGTGGCCCTGCTGCCATGGCTGTTTTCCTTTCTCAAGATACCTAGGAGATTCTGTTTTTCAACAGGCAGTAAAAGCTGCGTCTGCCTATGGAAGGAAAAAGTTTCAGTCCTAGCATAGTTAGTACAGGGCTACTTAGTCAAATCCACTCCGATCTAGTCCACAGACCAAACTAATCCACCTAGTCCAGTTCAGTCGAGTCTAATCTAGGCTGACTCCTGAGAGAGGCCTGAAGGTGGAGGACACTTGAAAAGTGGACGAGAGGATAGGGAGGGAGGACAGCTAGTCATCAGGGGAGAGGGCAAGGTCAAACAAAACAAAGGAGCTGACTCGGGTTAAGTCCAGAACATACACACTCTCACCTCAGTCTTGCCAAAGTAGTGAAAGCAGAGACAATGGAGAGCAGGCCACAGAAACGACACACAGGCTAGCTTGCTTGTGGTCCACCAGACATTTTGAATTTTGTTTTCATTTTTATTTTATTTTGAGACAGCGTCTCTTTACATGGCCCTGGCTGCCCTAGAACTATGTAGACTAGGCTGGCCTTGAACTCACACAGGTATGCATACCTCTGCCTCTGCCAAGAATTAAGGTATAAGCCACCAAGCCAGGCTCAGCAGACTTTTTGTTTTTAAAGTAACTTATCAGAATCAACAGTGAGTAACATATTTGAGGTTCCCACCAGCAACAGGATCAAGTCCTACACTGGACTTGGGTTAAACACTCACCCTAGTGTTCAACCTACACTGTAGATCCTGTGCCTTTCTGATCCCATTCTGATGCCCTTGGGTCTCACTGCTCAGCTGGCCCTTCAACGTTCCCACCTGGCTTTGTCAAACACCAAGTTCTCCCAGGTGTGGCTGGACTGGGGGAAAGGAGTGGGCACACCGACACAAACACATGTGGCTGGGCACATCAGATGTCCTTGCCCTCCTCGAAAGGAAGGACATGTAACTCACCATCGAGTTCTTTAACCTACTGCCCACTAGGAAGAAAGAGCCACACTTTGCAGTGGCTCCAACAGGACGCAATGGAGCCTGGTGGGGGAGAGCTGCCCCTGTACTAGCAGGCCGGCGCATGCCTCTGTCCTCGCCTCCACAACTCTCAGGGCCAGCTACTGCTTCAGATTTAGATAGTAGCAACACCAAGCACTCACTCGATAATGGCTTCTCCTTTTTCCACGTGTGGCTGATCTTACGTTTTGTTTAATGACTACACCCACAAATGTTTGTTCAAATGCTAGGCACACCATAATGTGTTTTATTCTTTGGATATTTTATGATCTCATTCACTAGTCACAAACATTTCAAAGCCACCTAACTTGTGAAAGTGCAATGACCATAACCTGACCTAACATGCAAAAGTACACCCCCCCAATCCATGGTTTAAAAGTTATTTTCTCATCACTGTTCAACTGAGAAGACATAGGGGGCTAACTCTACAAGGCCACAGAGACACTTCTCCCACACTCTGGGGTCCTTGCATGCTAGCAGCAATACTTCTAGCTAGTTCTTTTGTCAGGTCTCCTCCAAGTGGCCCTGAGGGCCCTTAAATGCGCGCTGAAGCTCCACATTGCCCTTGCCTCGAGCTCTGTGCATGTTGGCAGACACCGCGGATGACCATACTAAGGCAACACATCACAGGAGCTGGCAGCATCGCTATCAGCAAGAATTTGGCTTCAGAACGCAGTGATTCATCATCATCACCCAGCGGCAGAACAACAACACACCGTTATTTTGGTCCTTTGCTGCTATCACGCCCCCCCCCCAACTGCAAAAGTATATTTAAGCAAAACTGACAAAACCAAAAACATGCCATTAACATTTGCCCCCTTTTCAGTAAGTAACAAAGGGGGGGGCTAATATGCTACTTACTCACCTGATTTCAAAACATTTATCACAAGTTTCAACTATGCATTCACAAGGGGAAGCAGGGAGCAAGGTCTACAAAGTAACTATTAATATTCTAAATTCAGGAAGATCAGTTCGCTGAGCAGAAAGGAAAATCGGTCCTACATGTCTGAAGTTGCCCACTTCTCACACTCCTCCACCCCCATTTCCCACAGGATTCCGGGTAGGGGTTGGCTGCCTGGCCGCGTGCGTGCGTGCGTCCGTGTGTGTGTGTGTGTGTGCGCGTCCGTGTGTGCGTGCGTCCGTGTGTGTGTGTGTGTTTGTGTGCGCGCGCGCGCGCGCGCGTGTGTGTGTGTGTGTGTGTGTGTGTGAGGTAGTCTGCCTGGAAGAAGCTTTCGTCTCTCAGGGATACCCCTGCAGTGTAAGAAGCACCTGACAGCACCCCGTCCGGGTCACGGCAGACACCACTGCTGACCTGTAGTCCACATAGGGAAAGCGATTTCTTGCTGGAACATTTTCACAAACTCCCCAATCGCTCTCCTAGTCTCGGAGACTGAATTCCTGGCACGAGGCGGCACACGGGAGCTCCCCAGCGACCCCCTCCAGAGCCCCCTACCTTTTCATAGGCGGCTTCTCGCGTCCTTCGTTTTCGTTTCCCGGGTCTGCGGTTCACGCGAATCCATTTCGCCACCTGAAGTCAAAACCCAACAGCATTTCAAGCAGACCGAAGTGCGGTGTCCGCCTCACCTGGATCAGCTGCCACCTCTGCCCGCCGCACTCACCTCGGAGCCCACTGGCCGCGCCAGCCCACTGGGCGCGCAGTCCTCGGCCTCGCGCTCCTCCTGCAGCGCCTGCGGGGAGAGCGAGTCAAGTTCACGGAGCCCAGCGCCCCCCCGCGCGACACCTCGGCGGGCGGGGCGGGGCGGGGCCTGCCTTAAAGGTGTAGGCGCCCAGGTCCTGGCTGTTATTGTTCTCGCGAAGCACCCTATGCGGGGCCGCTGCCCCCACGACCCTCGGCCTACCCACCCATCCATCCACCCACGAACACAGCACACCTCCGGGTGTAGTCTGAGGCTCCGGCTGCGGGATGGAGGGACCCTGAGCCCGGAGTTCCGAGGGAAAGCAACTTTCCTGCCAGCACCGCCAAGGTGGCAGGTGACCTGGAGAGTCCCCTGTGCACTGGTCGCCAAGGACCTGCCTAGAGCCGGGTGGGTGGAAGGGGGGCCCTCCTGTTCTGCAGCCACGGTAGACTCGCCCCATTTTCGTCCTTCCCGCCGCGCCAACCAGGCCTGAAGGAGAGGCTGCTGTGCTGCCGGGGCTGGCTGACTCGGCCGCCCTTTAACTTTATCGCATTTCTTTAAAGAAAGTCTGTCGGAGCCCTCTTTATTGCTACTCCATCCTTCTTTCAAGATCAAAAGGTTTAGATCAAAGCCAAGATCAAACTCGGGATTTTAAATAGAAGCAACTTTGCCACAGAGTACTTTAAACAAAGAGGAGCTGCTTAATGAGACAACAGAGTGGAAAACTTTATTGTACCCTCCATTCCCTAGCACAGCCAGACCCTCATATGGCCACTAAACGTGGCTATGTCCAAAAATAAACAACAGGCCTGCTTGATTCGCAGTGTTTGTATTTGCAGAAGCATAAACCAAACAAAAACAACAAACCCTAACTCTAGAATGTAAGTAGATGCAGTCAGTTCTGTACCTCACTACCCAGGTGCAAAAATGCATATTCATTTGCTAAGTATCTTACACACATTAAATTATTTTTTACACACGTACACCATTACATCCAATTTTATCCTGCTTTAAGGGGAATGCATAGAAATGGTTAATGCTTTGGAAAGTCTGGAAGCACACCCACACATGAACAGTTTAAAATGATCAACAATGCATTATGCAGATCTACTTTAAACAGAAAGAGAACTTTGAACTATTCAAACTTCATGTAATTCATAATTCCAGAAGCAATATATATATATATCCATCCTGGCAGATACTGTCTTTATTCATTAATTTTTTCCCTTTGGGTGTTTACCGCCCTTAGAAACACTGGCATAAACTGCTCAACACAGAGTTTACTAATAGGAAAAAAAAAGGTAACTATTGCAAAGTAAGTTTTGCACATACGTGTACAAGAACCCGTTATGAATGGATAGTATTTAAAGCCCCTCTCCCCACTTTTGTCTTATAATTTTCATATGGATTGAGAACAATCAAATGTTCTCAATCCATAACCCACATGGAGCCACTGGTAACATCTTAGGAACACAGATCTGGAATTCCAGGTCCACCAAACACCCATTTCCACCCCACCCCCAGCCCTGGGAGCACACAGGGCTCTGACTTAGACTGAATGGCCCCCAGGGTATCCCTTGTCCTGCAATTCCTTCCACAGAGAAGCCGTACAGTGACTCTCCAAAAGAAATTGCAATTCCATCGCTTTGCTTTACTAAAAACACATTGCCCGTCTCTGGCTTCTACCTGAAGTGTCGTGTGTGAAAGTTCTCTCCTCAATATCAAGTTCGAAGTCTAATATTCCACACTAACTATCAGCATCCTGCCGGTATCGTCTTTCGTCACTCTGTCCTTGAGACCTCATTTTTAGAGCAGCTTTAAGTTTTCAGATCTTCAAAAAGTACATATCTTGCACCTTAACCCACACTCCTGTCATTACCATTGTGTATTTTATAAAATGCAATTACGTTTCACATTTCTTACATCTGAAGAGCCAGTGTTAAGATACTGAAATTAAACCCATATCATACCCACAGTATGGCATAGTTTTTATGGGTATTTACCTTTAATATCATGTGGGTATGTGTGTGGGAGTGTGGGTGTGTACATGTCATGTCATGTGTGTAGAGGTCAGAGGACAATTTGTACAAGTCAGCCCTCTCGGGCCTTATGGGATATGTGAGTAAAACTCAGGCTATCAGCCTTGGCGGCAATCACCTTTGCCTGCTAAGCCATCCTGCCACCCTACTTATTTAATTATTAACTGATAAAATGTCTGTCTCCCTAACCACACTTTAAGCTCCTAGAAGGCCAATATCCTGTTTTTGTTCTTGATTTTTGTCTAGTCACTAAAACACTGACCAACACACAGCAGATATTCAGTGTTAAAAGTGAAGGGGAACTAGCTCAAAGGATAAAAGTACCAGCTGCCAAGCCTGATGACCTTAGTTCAGTCCCCCACATCCATGTGGAGGAAGGAGAGAGCTGACTGTACACTCATTCCATGGCACCAGTGCCACACACATTCACACAATCAATAAATAATATTAAATAAATCAATAAATTCACACAATAGATCAATAAATATTAAATAAATAACTAAATGATAAATAAATGTAATAAAAATTTCTTTAAAGTGAATAGAAGTAGGCAGGGACAAAGGAACAAATGGCACACAGTTCAAGGGGGGTTGAATCTTAGGATGATTATTTCTCTAACTTCCAAGTTAACTGTTGGAATTATCACCATTTGTAAAAAGTACAGAATTGTACAATTAAGGGGTAAGAAAAGAAGAATACAGTTCTAAAGTGACTTTAAAAATAAAAAACGGAAAAAAAATCAAAGGTCCTATATAGCAATAATTCAAATTACATCTTGGTCCTGAAGGCTGAATTTAACCCAGAATGAAAAAAGTGACAGTAGAAAATTTAACATTTTTATTGTTCAACACAACCTGAACACATTTCTCTGTTGTTTACCTAAATACCTCCTTGCTTGCTTATGAGTTGACACAAATGTCAGTAGACTGTGGAGAAACCTTTAAAAACACTGAAATTGGGCTGGAGAGATGGCTCAGCGGTTAAGAGCACTGGCTGCTCTTCCAGAGGTCATGCCTTCATGAGTTCAATTCCCAGCAACCACATGGTGGCTCACAACCATCCATAATGAAATCTGGTGCCCTCTTCTGGCCTGCAGATATACCTGCAGACAGAACACTGTATACATAATAAATAAATCTTAAAAAAAAAAAAAACACTGAAATTTTGCAGTCAGGGATGGATAGTCTAGCATTTTTTTCCAGAGTGGCAAAAGTACTTTCAAGATATCCTTTTTAGTTTGACTGTTTTATGTTTGAATTATATCTTTTTAAATGCCTCAGCTAGTTGACAGGCATGTTTGGAAAGGAAGTTTTTCTAAGAAATTTTTTGTCAAAGCAGTTTATAACAGTCAAAGACAATTTCAGATCCTGAGGAACCACCATTGCTTTTAAATAAAAGCCCTGCTAAATGTGGAAACTTGAGGTTATTTTCACAGAGAGTCTTTTTGGGTTTTCTTTTTCAATCTCTCTCCTCTCTGTCTCTTTTCCTTTCTTTTTTTTTTTTTTTTTTTTAGTAGAAGAGGAAGTTACTCCTCTCACAGGAAAAGGGCAGTGATGCCAATCTCTACCGACAGGGGTGGGTGCTCTCTTCCGGCTTCTGTTTGGTGAGTGAAGCAGCACAGAGGAATGAGGGAGTCCACAGGAAGCCCTGTAGGGCAAACACAGGGAGCCCTTTAATTATTCCAACAGACAGCAAATCATGCTACCCTGGGAAAAGCCAAGAGAGATCCATCTGCAGAGAGAAGCCAAGGACTTTGGCTCCCAAGCAAGCTAAGGGCCTACTAAGGGCATACTAACATACACCAGGGTTAGTGGCCCACACTAGTATTGTCAGCACTGGATAGGCTACCCCAGGTCTAAGAGTTCTAGACTAGTGTGAGCTACAAACAAAGCAAAACAGCAGGTGTCTTTGAGTTCTGGAAACAGAGTTACCTTTAGATTAAGCATTAAGACTGACCAAATGTTATAGCTTTAAACTTTGCATGAATGTAACATACCTATGTGTTGCTTTCTCTGAATTTAGAAGAATGCTTACAGCTTGAAAGTTATTGGCTGTTTTATCAGTTTCTTTCTGGGGGGGAGGGGGGATGTTAGCCCTGTTAGGTAGGTATAATCCCACAGCATAATCTTCAGAAGAGAAGCATGGCTCACTACAAGCTCAGCTCCCTGCCTAGACTTAACGTTTTCCTCTCTGAAGTGCAGCCCACACCTCAATAATGTTACCCAGAATGCTCTGCAGAGCCCAGCCTAATGATAATGTGGAAGATGCTGTCTGTCTCTTTTTCTCCCCTTGTACTTTTAGTACTGAAGACCTAGCCTTGGCATTATGAACCCTAAGCATCGCCTCTCTGCCCCAAGCTGGCTACCTCATGATCCTCTCTAAGGCGCTAAAGAAGGCTAACTAATGGTGCTGCTATTAAAAAAAAAAAAAAAAATCACACCTTCAGCATGCACACACACTCTTCATTCTTCCCAGGTATTCCCAGACTCCTTCCAGGGACTGATTGAATCCACTCTTGGGTTCAGCCAGAACTCCGAAAAGCTGGTCCTGGACTTCATCCTCCTGGGTGCTAGGAATGTCCTCTTACCATGCAGGTCTGGTGAGATGCCATCAACCTTTATGGAGGGACAGTGAGAGAGAAGGCCCCAGAAATCCAATGCTGTGCTTACCAGAGAGAGGCTATTAACATTCATCATTCTTACTTCTCCCTGGTATGGATGTCAGGAATGGTCAGACCAAGGCACCCTGTTTCTTTTCAACTTATCTCTGTAGTTTATCCATTTTCCTGAAACCTTGGAGCTTTGGGGCCCTCCTTAGCCAGGACAGGAACCTCAGGAACCATTTGCTGGCTAGTAACTATGCTCCTTACCCATCTTCCTGCCAAGTTTTGCCATGGTTTGTTTATCTGCTTTGGAAGCTGCTTTAACTCCATTCTGAGCAGGAGAGGTCTGAAAAAATGAAAGTATTAGGGTTTTATTTTTTCCACTTTAATTTCCATTTCTCCTTGGTGAGCTAGAAAATGTCATGTTTCCAGCATTTCTCTCCATTAACACAACACTGGGAGTTATATGTGAAAGCCTTTGCTATATGATTATATCCTTTACAAAGTTCAATGAAGGCCGGGCGGTGGTGGCGCACGCCTTTAATCACAGCACTTGGGAGGCAGAGGCAGGCGGATCTTTGTGAGTTCGAGGCCAGCCTGGTCTACAAAGTGAGTCCAGGACAGCCAGAGATATTCAGAGAAACCCTGTCTCGAAAAACAAAAAAATAAATAAATAAATAAAAATAAAAAAATAAAAAAAAACAAAGTTCAATGAAAATATTAAGAAACACCAGTAAAGATAATACTATATTATGACACACAGGTGTCATAAAAATATTGAAACCAACCAAATGTCTTATCTTAATGGCATCAAAGCCAGAGGAAAGGGTCTCTCAAGTCCCAGCTATCAGAGATCACAAAGCCTTGTAATGTAGCAACCAGAACGGCCCAGTTTCAACAGGAGCAGTTTACACAGCACTGGACACCCAAGCTGCTCTGCCTCTACCTCAAGAGGTCCCAGCTTAAGAAAGGAGACGTTGGGTCTCAGGTAATGATAGTGCCTTATCACTGCATATAGCTTGGCCTTCAGGTTCTGATTGGAATTAAGGGAACATCTACTGTGACTGTGTCCTTTTAAAAATATCGTGTAGTATATGGATCTGATTAGCCCCAGGTCAAAACACAGGCCACAAAACGTAACCCAACCCCGTAACATCTGCCAAAAGAGACATTATCATATGCCTTCACCATGGGTATGGCTGCAGGCCTCTAGTGTGTAAATGTGTGTACAGATGTGTGTGCATGTGTTCATGCCCATGTGTTGTGTAAATGTGTGTACAGATGTGCGTGCATGTGTGTATGCCCATGTGAAGTCAAGAGCTTAATATCAGGTGGTGCTCCTTGGAAATGGCTCACTGTAACTTTTGAGTCAGACTGGGCTGGAGTCTGATAAGGCAGGTACTAGCAGCTGATCAGGGACATGCCCATGCGGCCTCTCCAGTGCTGAGGTTTGTTCTATGTGTTCCATGGATAACACTCGGGTCATCACACTTGCACAGAGGGTATTTTACTGGGTGTGCCGTTGCCCTAACCCTTGACTGTAATTCTTTATGTGACTCTGACATTTACTCACTGACCCTAACCCTTAAGAGTACACATACAGGGGTTTCCTTTTGCAGTTCCTACCACTAAATGCTCTTTAGAATTTAGAATCACAGTGTGTGTGTGTGTGTGTGTGTGTGTGTGTGTGTGTGTGTGTGTGTGCGTGCGCGCCAGAGTGGGTACGTACTGTGTTGGGATGGGAATATTAAAAATCCTAGCATATAGGTAACCACTGAGATTTATCCTCAGAGTCATCTTAAGCTCCTCTTTTTTAGTAATCCCACTGCGCCAACAATGCTGAGAACCACTAATCTGGGTGGTTTTAATGATGCCCCATAACTAAAAGCTTTCAAAAAATATTATAGGTGTTTGGGAGGTATTTAACTTTGAAGGCCAATAACACAGAGAGTGACATACTCTATGACAGTATGTTCCCATGAGCAGAAGGAAGACATGGTGATGAGGAGGATGGACTCTTGAGCTGACAGGGGGAACATTTCCCATAGCTTGTATTTAGGAATAAACGCTGGGCATGGATTAAGAAAACATACAAAAAGACTTTAAAAAGTACAAGATTCCCATGGCCCTCTCCTGAAGAAGCAAGGAGTCCTTTTGAGATTCAGGGTTAATACAATTCTGGGTCCTGCACAAAGACATAAATGTTTGTCTTCAGGGGGCCTGGTTTAGTGTTGGCTTATAGCACTGTCCACAGAAGACAGTAGTTCCCATGGTCTGACTACAGAGTTAGCCTAGAACCAGCAGGGACAATGACGCCAATGGAAAAGACCCTTTGCTTATGTATAAAGGGATTGTTCCATTCAAGAATAGCACATTCTGGATGACTTCCTTAAGTTGTGGTCAACCTGCTCTGACCAAATGGGTTCCCTTACTTAGAAAACACACACACACACACACACACACACACACACCCCTCATACATATGCTTGCACATGTATATGCTCTAGGAGAATTAATGACAAATATCTCCCCAAAGGCACATACATACATATATGGTCTGTTGGTATTTTACTAGCTGAAAGCTAAGAGCACATGTACGTACCTCCCATAATTTTCTGGGCTATGATATGGTATGGTATGCAGAAGTGTGTACGTGGCTGTGCTCCATGTGCCTCGGGGGGGGGGGGGGGGGCTGTACACGGAGTCTGTAGCCCAAGAAAATCTATCCTTTTATAAAACTTGCCCACTCAGACTAGGTTTCTGGTTATCAGACCTCTAAAAGGAACCAAAATAAGTCACAATTTGCAAAGAGAAGACTGGGCCTGAATCATCTCTATTAACAAGTATTATAAGAATCTCTCCTTCACACACAGAGGAAAGGAAAATCTACCACCTTTGGAGACAAGGGTTGTTGACTCTAATACAAATTATTATGGCAGAAAGCCAACTTCTAGGGCATTTGTTCACCAAACACTTAGCCCCATAGAAGGGGTTGCTCTGGGAAAACAAGGGGGGAAGGGCTGTGCTAACTGATTACTAATCCCTCTCTTCTTCCTGGGACAGCTCCTCCAGTAGTGGTTTAAATCAATGTTCAATGCTCCCCAGGCCCAGCTGTGTCCATATTAGGGAAGCCAGAGCTTTCATTTCTCCAGGGGGGTGGTGGTGGCAGGGAGACAGACTTGCCCTCCCTCCCTCTGCTTCTACCCACTGTGTATGGAGGTGGGAGACTGGGTGCTGGGGATGTGAACTTGATCTCACATTGATCAGCCAAGCAGCAAACCCTCATTGTTCTTCAGACACCAAACATCCCTCCTCTCCAGAGGGGATCAGCCAGCCTCTCTACACACAACATGGCTTTTGTGTTCAGCAGTTGGACAGACAGGAAAAAGCTGCACAGGACATTAGAGCATCATGGCTACTCCTGAGAGACACGGTGAAAGAACCCATCAGACAGTTTATGTTTCTGTTGGGTACTGCAGACTGCATTAAGGCTAACAGTCTCCTAGGACCCCTCACTTCTCTGAGTCGCCCATGGAACCTCATGGATACTAGGTGAATAACCTGTCAGCAAGCTCCACGTTGTCCTGCTTTCCTGATTATGGGTTTTAACCTGTACATTCTGCGGTCTGTTTTAGCTTTGCTTCTCATCCTCCTTGCCTTGCTGTCTGAGGTTTGAGGTCACCAGACAACAGGCTACTGCAACCTGCTATGCTGTTGCTGTCCTCTGTGGTGTCCTGTGGAGCCAGCCTCACTGCTCTTGGGATGAAGCCAGGTATAATGGGAAAGGCACTCTGAGGACGGAGACCAAGGTAGCCCACCTCTGCGGCTGGCCACTCTGAGCCTGTGAGGGACACACACTTTACTGATGGTAAGATGACAGTGCATGAAGGGGCATGAAGGAGGCAGAAGAGTAATCTTTAATTCCTCCACCCCCTCCCTCACCCCCACATTTTTCCCGGAGACAAAAGCCTGTCTGGTATTTTGAACCAAAGTAAACTTTCAAAGGCCTCAAAAATAACTGGGTTGTGATATCATAATAAAAACCTGACCTGACAGCCGGGCAGTGGTGGCGCACGCCTTTAATCCCAGCACTTGGGAGGCAGAGGCAGGCGGATCTTTGCGAGTTCGAGGCCAGCCTGGTCTACAAAGTGAGTCCAGGACAGCCAGGGCTACACAGAGAAACCCTGTCTCGAAAAAAAACAAAAAAACAAAAAAACAAAAAAAAAAAACAAAAAACCTGACCTGACAACCACAGGAACTTAGTGTCCTTGTGCAGAGCCTGTAGAGATATGGGGTATCTGAACCTCTACAAACAAGCCCCTGTCCTTTCCAATGGCAAGTGGCAACAGGAGGAAGCAGGTTTTCCTTCTCATACCCCTTATTATAAAAGAGAATTCCATTAGTATCCCCTTCTCATATAAAACAACAGGCCATCTGTTGTTACAGAAATATGGAAAACAAAGCCAGATGTGGTGGTCACACCTGTAATCTCAGCATTTGTTAACATGGAGTCAAGAGGATCAAGAGTTCAAGGCCAGCCTGGGACACAGCAATACTTGATGTCAAAACAGACAGACAGACCATATAGTGAGATGTTGACACTTCTACTACACTGCTCTGAACATATCAGCATAATTAAGTCTCCATTGTGGAAACATCAGAAACCCAATGCACTAATTAACAAGGGCTTCTAAGTAAGGAAGACTCATCAGGTGCCTCATCTACAAAATGGGCCCAACAATGATTGTGCTACAGACTTCTGAATAGAAGTATATCAGTATCACGCTACTGCCAGAGGCTCTTCAATAAAATGCTTTCATCTTGAAATGTTCTAATATACCAAATTGAGGAAGAGGAAAGAATTAGATTACATTTAAAAATACAGTTCTTGGGCGTGGGAGAGATGGTTCAATGGGCAAAATCCTTGGCATTAAAGCATAAGGACCTGAATTTGGATCCCATGAACTCATTAAAAAAACAAAAACAGAAACAAAACAACAAAAAACCACACCAAACAAAAAACAGAAACAACAAAAAACCCAGCCATGATTCCAGAACTGGGAGGCAGAGATAGGAAAATCCCAGGGGCTTACTGGCCTGTCGGTCTAGTAACCAGTGAGCTCCAGGTTTAGTAAGAAACTGATTCAAATTATCAACTAAAGGGGCTGGAGAGAAGGCTCTGCGGTCAGAGTACCCCCTGCTCAGTCAGAGGCTCCAAGACTGTGTCCAGCACCCATATCCAGCAGCTCACAACCTCCTGTAATTCCAGCCCTAGGGATCAGATGGACTCTTCTGGTCTTTTGGCTATATGCACACATGTGACATTCATTCACACAGACAAATGATTTTTAAAAATTCTTAAAAATAAGTTGAGAAGTGACAGAGGAACACTCACACACTGAGATTTTAAAACTACATTATATAGTTAGACAACCTAAATATTCTTGGGTTTGCCATACATAGTTTCTGTAAGGATTTATGTGAAACTCAGTCACATGCTCCTAAATACAAAACCAGTGATCAAAAAACCCCCACACTTTGAGGAGGGGAGGCTAGTGAGAACTCTGGAGAAACAGACTTCCTACAAAACAGCATGACATCTTGAAGAAAAGTGCATATTTGCTTGGTGGCACAAAGCAGAAGTGAGAGCCCCACAGGGATGGGGAGGAAAAGAGATGGAACTCTTGGCCAAAAGGCAGCAGCCTGATATCCCAGGGACATGCAGTGTGGCTGGAGGAATCATCTCCAGTGACTCCCACTCACAGGCTGCCCTGGGGTCCTGTTCCTGAGCTCTGTGTTGGCTCTGGCCGCCCTCCCGTATGTTCTTATGACAATAAAGTTGCTGAAATTAAAGAATTGAGTTGTGAAGCTTTGGGGCATGAATGATGTCATGCTGTAAAGTTGAGGCTGGTAACAACCAGGGTGCTCCTAGCACACAAAATCCATGGAGTGTGTGTTCCCTCAGTGTGCTTTGCAATTTCCCTTGGCCTACAAAGGAAATATTTTTAGCATGTAGCACACTTTGTAACAGACTATAAACGCACTCAAAATATAATTTTAGGAAAGTGTCTGGGTTTGATCATCCCAACCCCAAACAGGTTCGGCTGTCTCAGTGTAAGGACTGCTATGGTGTTCTGCTGTGAACATGGTCGTTTCTCATAAGCCTGGGCAGGGTTTTGCTTTGTAAGAAGTAAATACTCTAATGTTTTGTTTTTTTTTTTTGGTTTTTCGAGACAGGGTTTCTCTGTATAACAGCTCTGGCTGTCCTAGACTCACTTTGTAGATACTCTAATGTTTTAAACAAAACGTCAAATTAAAGGAGGCTTCTTCTGGAGGATTTGGCCTGTCTTGCAAACAGCAACTTCCCTGACCTCCTCCTCAGGGATATTTAGACAAAAGGTATAAAGTAGCATTCGGCTTTCATATCTCTCGGTGGAGTGGAAACTGGACCTGTAGTGTTTACGGATCTGTAGAGATCTTGATACTAATAAGCCAAGTCCAGTTTTCTTATCTCTTGATGGTCAGACAGGTTAAATCTGTGGATAACTCACCTGCATCTGAGACCAGCACTGCCCTCCCTTCCCTAGCCATGGGCACACAGGACAGAGGCCCTGAGAC
>CAJQZJ010032727.1:1845974-1902583 GCA_907164525.1 Lophiomys imhausi
CACCGCCCTCCCTTCCCTAGCCATGGGCACACAGGACAGAGGCCCTGGAATCTGACCAGTACTTGTGGTTCTCTCATCTCTCAGAAGGCTGATTTCCAGTGGGGAAGAAAAGGCAAGTAGAAACAGCATTTCTTGACAAAGTTTACAAAACATCATGCAGGAAGGCAGGTAAAATTCACCCAGCCACCACACACTCAGTCCCAAATCTAGCACAAGTCTGATCCCAAGGAGAGAAAGGCACCCTCTTGGAGGTGACCAGGCACAGCTCTGGTGCTCGGGCCAGTGTGGTACGTGGGTACAGTATGCGGTGACACAGACTCTGTCTTACTCAGGCTACAGAAGCAGGGAGGTGTCAAGCAAGGCGAGAGGCCCACTAAGTGTCACACAGCTCAGTGCTAATAAAGCTGCCTCCAAAGCTACAGTCAACTTCTAAACTGCCTCCTGAATCCAATTTGGTATCGACACTGGTTAGCAGAACCTCACAACGAAGTGGCTTGTGAAACCACCACCTTGCAGGAGAGCCAGTTGACCCTCTCACCCAGTCTGCATTCTTGTTCATTCATCACTGTTGATGGGTCAAACCACTTGGAGCTCACGCCGTGAGAATGGGAACTGCAGCTTAGCAGGACCAGAGTGGTGTGCATGGGAACTGCAGCTTAGCAGGACCAGAGTGGGGGCATCAGGCTGTGGAGGTTCAGGTGTGTGGCACCCCTGGAAGGGCAGGGCCCCTGCTGAATGCCGTGAATTCTCATTAGGGAGCATCAACTTCTACACAGAGGTACATGGCAAGAACACTGTCCTTTTGCAAACACATTTGGACTTCAGTGATCTGACAGTCACCAACCTACCCTGACTTGTGACACACTTGTTGCCTGGCCACCATCTGTGCTCCTCTGCTGCTTGTCTTGGCACAGGAGACAGAAGCTGAGGCCTTGAGATGGACCGCGCCACTGAGAGCCAGGAGATAACACGCCTCGAGTACTTTAGCTGATGCAGAGAGAGGCTTTCTGTCTCATCATTGGCCTTTTCTCGTTTGCTCATTTTGGTGGTCTGGCATTTATCATCTAATTTGGTTTCTGCCTCATGGGAGTACGGGCTGCATCTACCCACGCCCAGAACCTAAACTAATCTGCAGCCACTCATGCTAGAAACAATCAGCTCTTGGATGCACTAAAGGACCATACTGCCCCTGCAGAGCTCCAGTCCACACACAAGGCTGGCATTTACAGACAGCTAAGACAAGGGTTCTGTGTACCCATCACGCTATCTGGAGAAGCTTGGCAGTATAAGAGAAGGAAAGGACAGGTTAAAAGAGAAAGAGCGGTCACCACTGCCAGGGCCCTCTGCTATGTGCCTTTGTGGTAGGTAACTACATTCACTAAAAGCAAAGATAGAGTCATACCAAGTTAGGTCAAAAACACTGCTAAAAATTATAAAAAGACCTCAGTCTGGGCCTTAGCTGTGCCACTAACTAGACCTGCAAGGGGTTGAAGATTGTAGCACTTCTCACGGTTCTAATCTTAGCATGGTGAGGAAAGTAGGCATGGTTCTTTAAGAAAGGTCCCAAGCTGGTGATTCTAAAGCATTCTGAAAGTTGTGCAAACTAGACACGATGAAACAGAGGAGGAGGAGGTGCCCAAGACATCAAATCTATCTGGTACCTCACAAAGGTTCTTCACTGTGGAGAAGGAAGAACAGCCCTATTCTCTCAAAGCAGGATTCTCTGGGGGCCGGAGCTGGAACAAGATGCCCTGGGCATTGAGGAAGGCCCCATTGAGAGCCACTGTCTGAAAACCCAGGATGCTGATTTTATCATCCAGAGGTGCAATGATGCTAGGTGATGTCAGGCAGCGGCAGAGTGGCAACCCATTGGCCTGCTCCTCGAATTCAGGAAGGACATTATGCTCATATAAAGACAACTAGTTCTTTTTTTTTTAATGTTTATTACTTCAAGTTACATCTCCATCACAGTCCCTTCCCTCCACCCTCCCACCCTCTTCCCCTTCTCCCAGAACTCATATTTCTATTTTTTTTAATAATTAGGCCACAATTATTATGAAAATTGTAAGGTCTAACATACATTTCCAATGTCCACTCCTTACATATTTGGCAACTGATATTAATATTCTGTTATCTATCTCCATGAGTTTGAAGTTCTATATCTAACTCTTTTTTCATTCTAACTTGTATTACCAACTTAAAAACATCTTCTTAGGCCTAGGACATCCTTTTAATTCCTAAACAACTTAAAATTAACTGTGAGACTATAACTATCTAGTCTTCAACCACATCGGACACCTGAGAAGGATAAATATCTGATTATACAGGAAGTGCAGAGCCAGGAGTTTTCAAAACTAAGAAATGACAGACAACTGGCTACCTGGATAGTCCCCAATTTCTCTCCATACATTAGAGCATCTATCTTCAGCCTCTTGGCCCAGTATCTCTGACAGACATTAAATGTGAAGCAGGAATTATGAAGGATTTGCCTATCCTGTCTTGGCAGAGCTAGGCTGTGGACTTATCTGCTTCCAAGTTTAAGACAACTAGTTCTTAAGGAAAGTGGTGAAGAGGAAAAACTACCCAAAGAGGCTGGAGCAGCTTTTACGAAGCACTAGGTTGTTCCCACTCACTGACTTATATTCACAGCAGCTATCTTCCTACCAGCTCTCTGAGTTTACACCCTCCTTTCTAAAGAGTTCTCTCAATGAAACCCCCTCAAAGTCCTAGAGCATAGTCCTGCTTGTTTTGAGTCCATAACAGACTCTAAAGGGTATCTGTGTGAGTGCCCAACACCCACAAGCGTGAAAACCAGGCAACGGTCACATGTCCCAGGTCAGCCTATCACACTGCACACCTTGATGACAATCATATGGCTTGCTTACCCAAGAAGCCTGCTGACTCGTGAATGAGGTGAGGCTTGATTCAGCTGCTAGCTGAACATAGCAAATGCCAGTCAGGCTACATAGCTCCTCAGAGGTCTCTGTGCCTTGCTGATCAAGCACATTGAGCTCACAGGCAGGGCCTGTACCCTAATATCCAGCACACAGCATATTGATACACTGTTGTGCTTGAACAAACTAAACATCAGAGCAAGTACCTGGACCACATGGGGAGAATAAGAAATTGAAGGATGCTAAGTGCTTAGAATGTGCTCAGAGAAGGAAAGTGTAACAAAAGCTTTTCAGAGTATAACATAATTATAGAGCCCCCAGCCAGTCCCAGATCTACTTGTGGACGTTGGAATGGGCTCAGCCTGAGCTTTGACTTGGCTCCTGGGGGATCCCGATGGCCAGTGGTCCCTGACCTGACCCTACGGAGCTCTCTTCCTAAGCAGGGGCTCAGCCTATGTCTTTAGCGAATCACTTGAACTACTCCAACTCACTACCAACCCCATCTGCCTTGTCTTCTGTTGGAGAAAGGTTTCTCTGGCTCATATCCCCGGCTTTCGTGGAGTTTACCCTTCTAATAAGCAAGAAGACCCCTAGCGTGCAGTAAACTCCTGCCTCTGCCCCTCACCGGGCCCATAGGAATGTGCTGCCATGTCCAGGCCTCCATCTTTCCAAACCTAGTAGTATTGGCTTTCCCTTCTGCTTCAAAAGGCACAACAAATTTATTTTAGTTTACTAAATAAATACTAGATTTCTCTCCACTGGTGCCACATGTCTGAAAGTATTTGCATCAATTTGGACTAGTTTAAAAATTTCACTTTTTTTTTCGTCAAGGGAAAAAAAAAAGTCCTCTAATGTTCTTTAATCAGCAAAGTCATTCTCACATGAATCATACGTAAGTTCTATGAGCTTGCTTTAAAAATACATGTCCAGTTGAGGAGCAGCTCAGGAGTAAGGCACATGCCCAGCACGCGTGAAGCCTTCGATGCAGGTCCTACCAGCACATGTCCACCTACACACACAAAATCTGGGATCCTAAAAGACGCAGGCCTTTGGTCTCACTGCACCATCAAATTCTCCAGGGGTGTCTTCTGTCCTTGTCAGGGTCTGGGACACAGGATCTGTGTTCTCTGGGGGTCTCTTCTGTCCTTGTCAGGGTCTGGGACACAGGATCTGTGTTCTCCGGGGGTCTCTTCTGTCCTTGTCAGGGTCTGGGACACAGGATCTGTGTTCTCCGGGGGTTTCTTCTGTCCTTGTCAGGGTCTGGGACACAGGATCTGTGTTCAGTTATTTGGCTTGTTCTACAGGCTGGACATTGATTCATGTTTAATGCATATGTGTGTATGCGCTCAGGTGAGGTGCGCATGTGTGCACCGCACATGTCTGTGGAGGCTTGAGTCATCCTCCAGAAGGCATCCCCTCCTTTGAGACAGGGGCTCTCACTCCTGGAGCTTACCAATTAAGCTACATTGTCTGGCTCTAAAGCCCTGGGATCCCCACTTCAGACTCCCCAGGTCTGGGATAACAAGCCGGGGTTGGGGGGGGCGCCTACCACACCCAGAATGACTTCCCAGGTCTGGGATGACAAGCCAGGGGCTACCACGCCCAGAATGACTCCCCAGGCCTGGGATGACAAGCCAGGGGGGCCACCATGCCCAGAATTTTCTCTTGGGCTCTGGAGATCACCCAGGCCTTCCTGTGTATGAAGCATGTTGTTTACCAACTAAGACACTCCCATCCCATACCTTTTTTTTAGCCTCTGTGGATGTGAATGAGTCCCAGCCCACCCCATGTGCTCTCTGGACAGATAGATTTAATGCTACTTTTTAAGTATCAGTGCAAATAAACAACTCTGGGCATGAAAGTTCAAAGTAGAAAACCAAGGGACAACAGTCAGTCTAGCATCCTTCCTCTCCACTGAATCACTTCATCCTGTTAAGGATGAGACAGGTGTGACCCTTCACCCAGGAAGCTGTCTTTCCAACAAGCCTTTGCCCCACCTGGCCGCGCATGACACTGTCACTCAAGCAACTTTTAGACCATCAGAAGCCTCTGGTGACTCCCTGCACTACAAGCCCCGTGGGATGTGGTTGTGCTGTGCCTTACTAACTGACCCCTGGTAGGCCCTGCTCTCCATGTACACCAGGCAACCACACCCCTGTTCCTAATGGAGGCTGGCAGGGCAAGAGTATGACTCTAAGGCATGACTGCAACACATCACCAGGTGGATCCCATCAGTAATTTAAAAGCAAATTATTCTTCTATCACTGGGGAAGAACCATGGTACAAGTGGTCTTGGGAGAGACTGAGGATAAATGTGTAGCTGACTGAGAAGGGCTTCTGCTGCTCTTCTAGCAGGGGAGGAGTTTGCTCCTGGGACCAAGATCGATCCCTCGTGCTTCAGTCCTGGTTATGACACAATCTTATCATGGACTTTGATTACCTGACATAGCTCGAATGGGAACATCAGTCCCCAACCCATGGTGATCTTCCAGCTTCCCATCTCAAATCCACCTGTCCTTCAAAACCAGCTCCCAGTATCTCTACAGTTTCCGTGTCTCCACAGCAGGAAGTAACCCATCCATGAGCTCTCTAAAAGCTAATGTTTGGATTGATTATTTATGCACACACACACATACACTTTTTGTTACTGCAACTTAAGGGAAACTCTGCTTCTGTCATCGTTCCTCCACCCACATGCCCTCAGGAAACATGACATCCAGGCACAGGAAAGGTATTATGTTGGGAAGGCTTGTGTAAAATGGTCTAGGAGTCTGGCTATGTTCCTACAGAAGCCTGGCATGGAAAAGGCAGTGGGATGGGAGGGCTTGTCTCAGCAAACATGGCGCTTCTTACCATGCTGTGGAGCCCTGTGTCAGGATGGATCCCTGAGCAGTGAACAATGCCAATGCCTGCACCTCTGCAAGACAGAAGAGCAAACCCTTTCTTTGTTTATTATTCTACCTGATATGACTTTCAGGTTTTCTGGACTAAGTAATCACCATCATTTGGGACAAAAAACTGCATTCCGAGCGTATTCCTCCAAGGGATTAAAATGCAGTGAGGCTGTCAAGTGACCTTTATCTTGTTGAAGATTTCCTAGAAAGTTGGAACTTGTCAGAAAATTGGAGGTGAGTTTTGATGTGGGCTGAACCCCGTCCCGTCTCAGGGTGATGTCATAAACCTCCAGTATCTCACAACAATTGTAGTGAAGGTAGGGCCCTTCACAGTAAAATGAAATCACGTGTTCAGGCCTTAATTCAGTACGATGAGTGTCCTTACAAGGAGGAGATAGGGATGGAAATGCGAGTGTGTGTGCATGACACACACAGAGGGGGAATATATGTATATAATATAGAAATGATAAGTTATAAGGGTAGATTATTGAATCTGTTCCAAAACTTAAAATTACTGTTATTCTCAAATAAGATTATCTTTTGATACATTGGTATAGAATTTTATATATTGATAAAAAATAGATTAATTTTGACTCATTGGTATAGAATTTTATATTTTGACACATATTATGTATATTTCAACTCTTATATAAGGTATTATGCTTATACAACTCATTTAAAAGCACAGGTTTACTTCCAAACCTTTTATGGGTTGCTATTGCAATCTATTTAGGAGTCTGGATAATACACATTGATTGCTGGACAGTCAAGCTCCTGGTCATGTCAAATACTAGTCTTATTTTATCACAAAACAGATAGTAAATGGTTAAAAATATACAGTTTGTTTGTTCATAGATAGATAGGTTTATAAATAAATCGATAGATGTCTTCAAAACCCTCAGAGGCATACAGAAAATGGCATTTAAAGATGTTTTTATTATTTTAAGAATTGTTTGACTTAAGACAGTCAGCTCCTGACAGCTCCCCATTTGATTTGGAAGAAGACAATGAGCATCAAAAAGAAATCTCCATCAGGAGATAATTTCTATTGGGCAAAAATGTCCCTGCTCTCTCAACAGACTATATACAGTCCAAAGATGGACCAAAGCTTAAATGCAGGTAAGTCGATGGCCTGATTCTTCAGAGACAGAGTGGGAAAATCCTTCTTATTTCCTGCTGCACAATTATGTCTGTGAGATATGCTTGGCCAGAGGGCTGAAGATGATGCTCCAACAGTATCAAGAGATATTTGGGACTGTCTAGGCAACAAACTGTCATTTTTTTCTTTTTGGAAGCTGCTCTCCTATGCTTCCTACTCACTCAAATATTAACTTTATCCCTTCTTATATCTTTGATGGGGTTGAAGGCATAACAGACATAAAATTTCAATTAAACTTGAGTTATTTAGGATTTAAAAGGAAATATAAGATAAGATAGAAATATCTGGGTTCAGATCTTTAGACACACCAAGATAATTTTTTTCTTCTTCAAGCTTGCCTGATACAAATAGGCTAAATATTATGTGTGTAACTTTTACTATATGAGTTTAAAAATTTAGCCTTTTTATTAGACAAAAGGAGGGAATTGATTGGGTAATATTAATCATTCTAAATGTTAATTAATTGGTCTTGCTTGCTGTCTGTTACTTACATTGTGTCTGATTGGTTAAACAAAATGATGCAGCCTGAGATTGGGCAAAGATGGAGCTAGGTGGGATTAAGGTACGTGGGCTTCTGAGAGAGAGAGAGAGAGCATCTTGGGAAGAAGAAGCTTCCAGGAGAAATCAGGAACAGGAAGAAGAAGGATACACGCCATGGGTTAGAGAAAAGAAACCTCATTCCACGTGGCCTGGAACATGGGCATAGTGTAGAGAATAGCAGTCCGAAGGAACGTATGTATATATGGGGTCATATTTGAAAAATAGAATTAAGGGCTTGTTAAAATCCATCCAGTGTCTGTGTGTATTCATTTATAATAGCAGGTTAAGATACATGCACACTCATTCACTCCCACATACACACTCATACACTCATTCACACATACATACTCACTCACTCACTCACATACACACACACACACACATATATATATACACTCACTTACAAACATACCCACATACTCACACACACACATATATATATATACACACACCTAATCACAGACACACTCACTCACACACATACATATCACTCACTCACATATACGCACATACACAAAATTAAAAATAATTCTAAACAAATGAGGTAGAGAGTGATAGGAGATACCGGATTGTCAACCTCTGGCCACCACACTTGCACACATAGCCCTACCCCTGATAAGTGTAAGCACACACCATATACACACAAACAAAATTTTTAAATGATTATTGATGGGGTGATGTTTTGCATTCTAAATGTTAATTAACCTGCTCCCAGAAGCCTGCTTGCTGCACACCAAGTGAAGCTATGCCACCTTTCTTGTCAACCATTGTCTCTGATTGGTTAAATAAATGCTGAAGTCTGAGATTGGGCAAAGTCAGAGGTAGGCAGGGCAAAGGTTTGTGGACTTCTGAAGCAGAGAGGTTCATGGGTAGAAGGCGACTCCATGACAAGAAGTAGGAGCCTCCTCCAAAAGAAGCAAAGAGCAGGAAGGAGGACACATGCCATGCGTTAGAAAAAAAGAACTTCATTACACATGGCCTGGAACATTGGCATAGTGTGGAGAATAGCAGTCCAAAGGTACAAACGTATAATGGGTCATATTTGGGGAATAGAATTAAGGGCTAGCTAAGATTGCACAATCCACACCAAGCCTTGTCAAAATCCACCAGATGTCTCTGTGTGCTCATTTATAATGGCGGGTTAAGGATTAACAACCGCAGATCCAATTAACCATAATTTAAATACTAGTGAATAATTTAATTAGCCATTTTGTACAGATTAACTTTCAGCTGTCCTGTTTGTGATCGGTCGTCTTTGCTTCAGGGCTGTGGTGACAGGCATGGTGCACCTCAATGTACGTGGTACATCGTAAAAGTGAGGCATAGCAGATTAAGGTTTTTTTTTTTTTTCAAAATAATACATTTATTGATTCTTTGGGAATTTCACCTCGTACTTCCCAATCACACTCACATCCCAGTACTTCCATGTCCACCCCTCCTTGTGACCTACTTCTCCAAAAAAGTTCAATTTGTGTAGCCCATACACTCACTGTAGCATGGTCAAACTCCCAGTGGCCCACCCACTAAAGAAAGCTGAGTCCTTCTCCATCCACAGCCCTGTAAGAAGACATCAAGTGTGAAGAGCTACAAATATTTCTCTCTGTGGCTGGCTGAACTCATGTAGAAACCACAGGTTTGGGCACCAACTGTATATGCCTGGCTACTGTGCACTCACACAGTACTATTTCAACAACCCAGATGTCCCTCAACCAACGAGTGGATAAAAAACTGTGGTACATCTACACAATGGAATACTACTCACCCATCAGAAACAACGAAATCATGCAATTTACTGCCAAATGGATGTAAAGTAGAAAAGCTCATCCTGAGTGAGCTAACCCAGACCCAGAAAGATGCACATGGCATCTATTCACTTACAAGTGGATTTTAGCCATTTAGTACAGGATAACTATCCTATAACCAGCAGACAGAAAGGAACAGGAACGTAGGCTTTGTTACCTGTTAGTGGGACACTTCACCCTAGTGCAGCTACCATGTAGGCCCTCAGTGAAAGAGGAAGCTCTTAGCCCTCATATGGCTGCTGAACTGAAGGGGGGGCTGATATGTAGGGCATCTCACACCAGAGGAGTAGGATAGGTGGGAGAAGGGGGAGAGGGTGGGAGGGTGGGACTGGGAAGGATGGAGGGAGGGAACTGTGATGGAGATGTAACTTGAAGTAATAAATAAACATAAAAATTAAAAATTAAAGATAAATAAAAAATTAAAAAGCAAAATTTTTAAAATTAAAAAAATTTTTTAATTTTTGTCTTTCTCCTCCTCCTCCTTCACCTTTCTTATTGGTATGAGGCTTCTTAATCTGATGTTTTCCACATCCAACTCAACCCAGATGCTAAATTTTAGTCATAAATGCTTGGTTTTCATTTTTATTTTATAAAATCTGCAGCTGAAAAGTAGAGCCATTATTATATCTGATCTGTGTCAAGCAATAATAGATTTATTAGGTTTTAAACATGGTATTTAATTAAGATTCACTGTGGCAGCCTTTGGCACAGGCCTGCAATCCCACACTCAGGGGGCAGAGCCATCAAGGCCTGTGAATCCCAGGCAGCCTGGGCTACACATGGGACCTTGTCTCAGTAAACAAACAAACAAACAAACAAACAGGATTTAAGTGTCCAGGCTACTTTTTTGGATGGATGGATGGACAGACGGACAGACAGATAGAATTTAGGTGTCCAGGTGTGCTAGACATGTTGGAGTATTTAATGTTGTGTGTTGCCAGTCACTGCTCTATATCAGACAAGGAGCCTCTGAGAATCAAAAGGGGCTCAGCAGGAAAACCAGAAGCATGCTCATCACAGTAAGTGCTGTGGGATGCTTCAGACGTAATGCCTCTTCAGGATGAGGACAGCATGAGAAACACACAAATGGTAGCAGCATAAAGGCAGTTATGATGGACACAAAACAGAAGAAAGAGATGCTGGAGAGACAGAAAAGAGCATGTGCAAAGGAGACTGTTGTTTGGAGTCTGATAGTATGGCTGCCCATATATGCCTGGAAACCGGGACAAAAAGCTCTGAAGAGGACAGTCTTGGGCAGGACCCATCACTTGCTGGAAGCATCATCAGCAGGTCAGAGAGCATTCTCAGAACACTGTCAATAAAGGGAGTTTCAGTGAGGATGGATCTGGGCTATGTTTGGAGAAAACTCACGTGACATTGATGTGGATGATAGACAGACAGATGAAAAGAAAGAAAAGAGCTTGCCTGTTTCATGACCATTAGCTACTGTGCTAGCCCAGGCAAAATACAATGAGGATATGGTACAGGTTTAGAGAATAGGATCAGGATCATGGATTTGCTTACAGAGGGACCTCAGGACTTGACAAGGTCCAGAAGGATCTTAGAATAAGAGAAGGCTTCTGAGGCTCTGTAGCAACTAAACCAAGGACTGAGACCTGGAAGGAATAATGCTATGTCTAGTCCATCTGTCCAGAAATGTCATAGCAGGAGCTGACATGTATGGAGAGAAAATGGGAACTGTCCAGACAGCCACTGGTATGTCATTTCTTAGTTTTAGAAGCCGCGGGCCCTGCACTTCCTATATAATCAGATACATTTATCCCTCTCAGGTCTCTGAGGTGGTTGAAGAATAGATAACTAGAGTCTCATAGTTAAATTTTGAGTTATTTAGGAATCAAGAGGGTGTTCTGGATCTAAGAAGATGTTTTTAAAATTGTGATGCAAGTTAGTATGAAAGCTGAGTTAGATATAGAACTTTAAACTCATGGAGATGGTTAGATAGTAGAATGTTAAAGTCAGGTGCCAAATACCATATGGACTGGACATTGGGAATGTATGCTAAGCCATATAACTCTCATAATTGTGGCCTATTTATTTCTATTGTTTTGTATTGTATTTGTTGTTATAAGAGAAAGAGCCATTTGTTGGACTGAAAGGGGGAGCTGTTGGGGGGAAAAGATATACCTTAAACTTAAAAAAAGAAGGGAAGAGGATGGGGGGTTAAGGGGGAGGAGGGTGGAAGGGTGGGACTGGAGGGGGGAGGAGGGAGGGGATTGTGATTGAGATGTAACTTGAAGAAATAAAAAAAAGTGCTAAAAAAAAAAAGAAAGAAAGGTCATAGCAAAGGTTGAGACATGACTATGTGGGTGAGGTGGACCTTAGGGCACACATGAAGGAAAAAAGCAAGTAAGCACCAAGACAGATAGTCTGGGCAATGGTGTGACAGCAGCTGGAACCTTCACATTAGCTGGGGTATAACACACATGGAGATCGTGATGGTCGTGTGTGCACAACTGTAAAGAAGGGCTGAGTATCCTCAGCGGGCTAGGAGGCAGCTGTACACCATTCCAACATGGTGTTGGGGAGCTAACAAAATCCAGTCTGGTGCCGTACATCAGGGAGCGGCAGGCATCAACACTTCAGCTTATAGCAAAGGACAAAGGAAGGTAGTGAAGAAATGCTGTCTAAAAACTAAGACCAAAGTTTGAATTTATTTTTAAAGGCTGGATACCTAGTACATAGCAGACAGCAGGTGTGAGGCTCACACACCTGTCAGCAAGCCTGGATCAGCCCTGAGACTGGCGCAGCACTGGCCCCACAGCTTAGACTTTGCTTACAGTTGGCCTTGCTCCAGGCGCATATTGTTTAATTTATAAATGGTATAGAACACATCCATCATGCACAGGGCCCTGAGTTCCATGTACCAAAACCAGACAGAAAAGGTACAAAAAGGACACAACATGCACTTACAGACCCCGAAGAGTGGCTGAAAGGATGCACATCAAACTGTTCTCTTTGGACGTCAGCCATAGAGACGCCAGCCATGCCTGGACCCCAGAACTCTAGGAAAATGAAAGGTGGGCGGGGCAATCTCAACAATGAGAAAGTCCATAGGCAGCCTGGACTGTCCAAGACCCTGCCTCAAAGACCACAGGGGGAGGGGTGACGTCTGGGTCTTTTTTTTTTTTTTTTGGTTTTTCGAGACAGGGTTTCTCTGAATATCTCTGGCTGTCCTGGACTCGCTTTGTAGACCAGGCTGGCCTCGAACTCACAAAGATCCGCCTGCCTCTGCCTCCCAAGTGCTGGGATTAAAGGCGTGCGCCACCACCGCCCGGCCGTCTGGGTCATTTTAATGTTCTTACTCACAAGTTTTTTATATTCTAAAATAACTATGCATTGTTTTCATTGAAAATTTGTCATAAAAGGCTACAAGACTGAGGACATAGATAATTTCAGTCTTTGCTAGGTCATAGGTTGTAGGGCTGAATTCTTTTACTTCTTTGGGTCTGGTGCCTACTTCTGCTGCTCCTGAAGTTATGTCCATGTATTTTCTTGTTATGACTTCTGTTTAGTATAGCTGTGAAGCAAAGTTAAGGCAGACCTTTCCGAGAAGACAAAAAGCCTCTGTAGCCTGTGGGATGGAAAGTTATTATGAGAACACTGGTCTGTGTCATCAGAGAATTCAGTTGCTGGAGGGCAGAAATTCTGATGAGAACAAAGAGCAGAGTCTGTCTGCTGTGCTGTCACTGCAGGGCGGCATGCTAGTAACTTTATATTATAATGACTGGATGAAGAACAATGTGTCCCATTCACCGGAGTTTCCACCAACACAGGGTCTCAGGCCCTGCCAAGCATTTCACCCAAGTGGAAACAAAAAGAAACTTACAAGGAGCATGAAAGGGGCTGGGGGCAGGTGGATCACCATGGCCGTTTAAATAACCAGAGAGCTGGGGTCCGGGTGGGGATGAAAAGACGCCCTGTGACCGCTCACCAGCCAAAGTTTATGCACTAAATCAGGCTTGTTTCTGTCTTCTGCTGTTGTTTTTACTGAACAGTTAAGCACTTAGGGAAAGGCCAGTTGGGCCTTAAAGATAAGTTATAGTTGGTGAGCCTCTTTGCACCTGGCAGTTTTGACAGCAGGTTTCATCAGTTCATGGTAGAAAGCCTTGCCTATGCTAAAGCTGCAAGAAAAGGTTCAGCTCTGAGGCATATCTTGCCCTTTCTTATTCCTTTCCCCAGTTTGGATGAAGCAACCTCTCCTGTTGCAGCTAAGGGGAGGGTCAACCCAGACTCAACTCACACCCCACCTGGGGCGGCCTGCTTCTGGCCGGCACTGCTCAGGGTTCAGGGCTTTCCTTTTCCTGCGTCCTGGCTAGCTGGTGCAAGTAAGGATCCCAGTTCTAATCAGGGAGTTGGGGAGTGGCTGAGCTTCCAACTCTCCCCAGCTTTCAGCCACACCAAGAATGCCTAGGAGCCTTCTACAGCCTGGCTTAGGCCTACAAAGCAAATTCCACAGAGACTGCCATTAACGCCCCCATCTAAAACACTGCAGGGCGAGGCTGGCTGACTCTGAGTCATCTCTTTCCGAAGCCACCTTCTCAGAAACCACAGGCTCTCTCTCATAGCACACCTGACTTTAAAGGACTGCCAACAGGCTCTATACAGTCTTGCCTCACCTCTTTTGTTTACTTTTTATGTCTTTTATGGTTCCCAGAGGGGCTGGCATGCATTTCTGAGCTGAAGGCCAAGTGTCTCCAGTGAGCTGATGGCGGCTGGTAGTAACGTCCCGTTTGAACCTGTCCACTGCATTTCATGAGTCACAGATGTCCACTCACACTCTGGACTATCCCAAGCACGAGGTCACATGTCCAGCCATAAAACCAGAAACAAGCTGGCTACGGGGCTGCTTACCTCAACACAGGACCAGACTTTTCATTGCCACAGGGGTCTGCACAGCCTCCAAGGCCTGCTACAACAGTGAGCCTGATCCTCAGGTTACCAGCATTCAGGCTAGGGAGGAACCTGGATTACCCAATAGACTCTAGAAGCAAGGACTTGGAAGACAAGCAGGGAAAGGGGGGCTGTAGGGCAGGTGGTCCTATGGGGCTGGTAAAGACTTCTCTCTCACAGATGCCCATGAAAGGGGGGAAACTGAGTCCAGGAAATTCAGTCCGATGACTGAATGGGTGGAGAAGCCGGCCTGACGCAGGGCCCTTAAGTATAATGGTGGGGGGAGTTGAAAGGTAGGTTGGGATGAAAACAAGTACCATGGCCAGGTAAGAGCTGTGGCGAAGCAGATCATCTGCTTGGTAACCTCAAGCCAGCTGCAGAACCCACTGCAGCTGTTATACCGTTGCTTGGAGTCCTCGCCCACAATACCCAATGTGCTTTGGATGGCCTCTCACTTAATACACAATACATCGGCCACTGTCACATTCACCTGCATCCCATAGGACTAAAAGCCAGTGGTTACTGGAAGCCAGCATTTTCCTGACAGCATTACTTTTATAGACACATTAAAAACATCTGTGGTTAAACTCATGGAGATGGTTAGATAGTAGAAGGTTAAAGTCAGGTGCCAAATACGAATGGACTGGACATTGGGAATGTACACTAAGCCACATTACTCTCATAATTGTGGCCTATTTATCTCTGTTGTTTTGTATTGTATTTATTGTTATAAGGGAAAGAACCATTTATTGGACTGAAAGGGGGAGCTGTTGGGGGGGAAAAGATATACCTTAAACAAAAAAAATTGGGTAGAGGATGGGGGGTTGAGGTCCGGGAAGAGGGTGGAAGGGTGGGACTGGAGGGAGGAGTAGGGAGGGGATTGTGATTGAGATGTAACTTGAAGAAATAAAAAAATAAATTTAAAAAAAAACCATCTGTGGTGGCTGAGAGGCTAGTAGCAAGCTTTACTCTGTTCCTGCAACATTTATCTCAGGTACCTTAGGTATTCCGGAACACTCAAGCCAATCATGGACGATGCTCTCAACAGACAGGCCGAGCCTTCAGAAAGAAAACAAGAACCAAATGGTTAAAAACCACCTCAGAGCACACTGGGCACAGCAGCTGCTCTCTTGAGAATGAGCCCTGCCCCACCCGCTGAGGTGTGGGAAGGAACCACCATATCAGGATGGTCTCTCCCGTGAACAGCAGCATCTGCATATGGAAACTGAAGAATCATAGGAACACAGCAACAGTACTTTAATGCTTTGAGGTGAACAAACTTTAGAGGGATAAGCAATGAATGTTCCTAAAGCGCACGGAGCCTGACTGCCTGCTGGAGGAGAGGCAAGTGAGGCCTCAACAGTGGCTAGTGTGGCAACAAGTCTGAGAAATGGACATTAGCGGCAGGCTACAAGAACAGGGCACACTGTGACTGGCCCACCTATCTGTTTTCCAGGCAGGCCCACATCAAATTCCTTCTCTATGAGGGATCATGAATGATTGTTACGCTGGCTGAAATGCTCTTGCTTTCTTGCTCTGCTGACTTCACTGGTCTGTAAAAGCGTTAACTATATGGAATGTTAACCACTGGTGGCCTTCCTTCAGCAATGGAGCTTACAGCAAACCCACCTCCCATCATCCTCTTCCAGACAGTTCCTGCTCATGCCCAGGGTCTGCTAATTGGCCCTTAGCCAGGAAGAAGGCAGCCTGCTTCCTTGGGTGACTCCATCACTCCCTGTCCCACACTTGATCACACTGTCTACCACTCTTGGGACTGAACAATTCGGTCACATCACTTTTACTGTCTCCTCGAAGGATGGAAGCTCTCACCATGGTTCTTGGTAGGAAAGTGGGATTCTGTGGAGATATTTTTATTTGAATGAATGAAAAAGCATTTTTTGGGGCAGGGCCCAGCTCTGCAGGTAAAGCCTCAGCTATTTAAGCCTCATGGCTGGAGCTCCATCCTAGAACCCACACAAAAACCTAGATGAGGTGGCACACCATGTGTAATCCCAGCACTTCTATCGGGAGAAGGGAAATGGAGACAGGAAAATTGCCTCAAAATTTGGGGGCCAGCTAGCAGCAAACAACAGAGACCCGCCTTAGCAGGGCGAAGTTGAGAATTGACTCTCCAGAACTGTCTCGCAACCACATGCAGGTACATGAACACACACATGCACACACACATGCACACACACACGCACACACGCACACACATAAATAAATTTAGCCCCAAAGCAACTCCCCTCTACATTCTCTAGAGTGACAACAGAAGTTGTAGAAATATGCAGTATAACCCACAATACTGAGGTACTAGAAGGATAAGGGTAGTCCACGTGGGGCATTTGGTCAGGAATCAGCTCTCAGTGAACCTGGGAAATGGCTCCGACTAGGGAAGTAACCAGGTTATTCACAGAGAGGCTCTGAGTTTCTACAGCCAGTGTCTCTCTATAGGACTGCCAGGCAGAAGATGGGGAGAGAACCTAAGACAGGTAATACCTCTCCAGGCCTCACTGGCCCCAGCATCAGTGGAATTTCTGGACATGCCTCCTAAGAGAGCTGAGCTCTACTGTCACCGGTCCTTCTCAACACTTACTACCATTTAACAGTGCTGGTCTAGTGCAAATAGCCGAGTGCCCTGTAAACTTCTCACTCAGAGACATGCGTGTGAAGACAGGAGGCTGCTCCTCAGAGCACCTTCAGGAGGGTCACTGTCCTGTGTGACCTTGAGAAAAGGCCCGGAAACACCCATAGTGGACTGGCTGAGCTGACAGGACTAGGGGGTGGGTCTGCCTGGCCACTTGGGGAAAAGCATTAGAGGAGAAGGTCGCAGAAGACAGAAGACAGGGCTGGAGGACGCTTACAGACGCAGAACTGGCCCCAGTGCTCAAAGCCCCGGGCTGCTCGGAGTGAGAACAGGAAACAGACCCCTCTACCTAATGAACTGTGCCCCAGTGACATGATCAATGGTAGGTAAGGCGGGGATAAACTGCCTTTGTTTCAAACAAGAATAGAGGCCTTCAACTGAGTCATCTCACTTCCTACGTAGACAGAAATTGGTCTCATCTGCCAGCATCACACATTTCAAGAGAAAATAATAACAATAATAATAATAATAAACATCTTCTGGAATGCAGGTAGGAAGTGTTGTTCACTGGCTTAATTTCTAGCCAGATTCCCGTGGGCTACACTCTGGCATTATCTTAGTGACGCTCACAATAGTCAAAGCCAGAGGTACTTCTCAGGCTTATCATGCAGCACCTGACATCCAGGAACACAGGTCCACAGCACATGAGGAGAGACAGCACTCAGAATGCTTCCGCATAGCATGGATGATCGAGGGGCTTGACGTACTGGGTGCATCCGAGAGCTCACAGGAACTGGGATTAAATGTCCTGAAAAGGCAACATCTGAGGGGTGACTGAATTGCCATTTTTGAGTGGTTTTACAAAAGATGGTGAGCAGCTATTGGGGTTCACCGCAGAGGAGTAAATCGGGACACAAGCATCGTTTCCTTTGTGGAATTTCCACTGTGAGACCCTTCTTTCAGTAGCATAGAGGAGAGGCTGGGGGTGAAGAATGAGAAACTTGGTGCTGAGCATGGTCCCAAGTCCTCAGATGAGAAGGCTGAAGATCAGGCAAACATCTGTATGAGGCAAGCATCTGGTGGAGCTGCTGTGCCCAGATGAGTGGGGAGCTGAGATGAAAATATCCCAGGGGTTAGCCGCCTCTGAGGAACAGATGACAGGTGCTTCATAGGATGTGCGTCTGTGATGTGCAAGACCATTCCCTGGCTCAGGGAGAATAAATGGGTAGAAAGAACAACACTCAGAGAGTCTCTGAAAGGTGGTGCCACTTGAGTATGTAGTTGGGGAGGCTGCAATGTCCTGCATGCTGGGACAAGACCAGTAGAAATGGAGAAAGGCACAGAGTAAGACGACCCAAGTGTCTGTCCCACAGAGACAAGGTATAGATAAGGCTTCGCCCAGCCAGTAGTACCCAGGATGGGGTGAGAAGGGACCACCACTGCTACAAAATTAGGAAGAGGTTGGAGGCTGGGAGTCCCCATGGCAGGCTGCTGATTTGCATATGCACGCACTTTGGAGATAGGTCTTGCTATGTAGCACAGAGTGGCTTCAAACTCAAGATCCTCCTACCTCAGTCCCCTGAGTATGAGTCCCACCACTCCATGCCAAGAATGTGGACTGCTGGGGCAGGATACAGAAGGATGAAAGATTGAGGGTAGACTCTGGACTCCATAAAAGAAGCATGTAAACACTACAGTGTCCATCCACAATCAGTTCTGAGCATTTGCTCACTGGCAAGTGGTCAAGCAGATACTGTTGTCATATTCAATATCTGCACACAAACTCTATGGTGGCACTAAAACAGAAAACAAACAACAGCATCACGAGGCGCTGCCAAGTGCAGGCACAGAAGTAGCAGATACCATCTATGTACTTACTATGTAAGAGCAGTACAGAAAATTTCACCGACACCTTAGAAAAACAGCAGAAAATCAGTGTTATAATGTACTATGTAGAGTTGAACAAAGTCCTGAGAGGTTGGGAAACCTATCTAAGGCCACACAGATGGTACTTGAAGAGCTGGGACTGAAATTTATGGAGCTCTTGCTTTCCTTCCCATGCTGAACTTGGGCCTTGTGACGAATCACTCACTTTCTGAGGTGGTATAGACATGCCCTGCTGAACTTGGGCCTTGTGACGAATCACTCACTTTCTGAGGTGGTATAGACATGCCCATGGACACACAGCCCGTGCACCTGTGCCCAGCAGAGCTTTTCTTTCTCGCTAACAGACACTTCTGACAGTGATGGTGGGATGCTTCCTGCTGTGGCTGCCCTGCTTGTGAGCTCTCCAATTATATTTTGAAGATATGAAGAGGACCTGTGGGGGCAGAGATGTGAGGACAGGCAAGCTTCCTAGGCTATACACATTCAGGAGTTAAAACTATTCTCCCTTAACTGAAGGGAGCTTGACTTTTCAGAGCACTTTTCTCTGGAAAGATTCAAAACATCTTAGAAGCACATTCACTTTGGTCCTTATAGCAGCTGTGTGAAGTGGATGGCCACTGTTTGTCTGAGCAGGCGTTGGGTCCACCACCTAGGTGGACTCAAGTCAAAGTCAGTGTTGACAGGGGATTTCTAAGGCCCTGCTGTTAGTGCAGACATCAAGCTGCACTAAGCCTGTCTGGGGAACTGTAGAATAAGACGCTAGACCACAAGAAGATGATGCATGTATTAACAGATCCCCACGAAAAACAAGGGTCCCACCATACAAAGACGCTTCATTTTCCTGAGGAGAAATGGACCACATGTTTTCAGAGCTAAGGGGGCACCTGGGCTGGTTTTGCTGCTCTGATCATTACTTATAGAAATGGTGCTGCAGTGATTAAGTGAATAGGTGCCTGTAATAGTCAAACCCACTGTGTCTAAGCCACTGCTGTGTGTTTTCCCTCTGAGGTCACGCGGCTTAAACAATCACAGCAGACAAGCAGAGGCATTTCCATGCAGCCAGGACCCAGGACACACGTATGTTTCATCACTATCACTTTTCCCATCCTATGGTGGAAACCAAGTGCCGGGGAGCAGCAGACAGTGCTGCTCAGTGACTGCCGGCTTGTGTGCGCCACACTTCCCAGGACAGCGGGGAGTTTTTGTGAACTATCTCAAGACCCTCTAAGCTGTAAATGTGGTCAGAATTAATATGAGAGGGACCAGACCGTGTTTGTCTCCCTGACATGATACTGCTTAGAAAAGTAAGCTGTGTTTAGAGCCTAGAAATAAAAGAAATAATAATAAGTGAACTGTCCATGATGTGGAAGTGAACAGAAATAAGCAAAGACTTGCAGGAAGATGGGCTGCACACACCTGGACATGCTTGCTGGTGACTTCTGAGCTTCTGCGGTGAGAATGAGGGAGGGTTGTCAGCTGCATCTATCTGGGCATGGCCTATTGGCTTGCTGGCGACTAACTGTGATGCTGTTATGATGCTTGGCTCCCGCCTTCAGCCTCAGGGGACCCTAGATGCTCACATTCTGTTGCTGCCTCCACAGCCTAGCACACAGTCCCATCAGCTCTCACATGAAGCAAATGCAGGGCTCACCAACATTGAAAGACACAGAAAAGGATCAGGGTTTGAAATGGAAATACCCTTGCTCTAGCACAACTTAGATTCTATGCAGGTTTTTAAACACTGACAAATTATGCTTTCCAACCCCTTCTCTATATGCAGAAGCAAACTACATGTCTCACAACTGTCCAAGGTGTTGCTAGGTGATCTTCTTGATCAGAACAAGGCATTAGTGCTCACATGGACAGTGAGGACTGTTGACGGAGCAGGCAAGTGAGTGCTCCTTGCTCCGTGGGGGAGGAAGAGCTGGGGGTTTAACAAACACATGAACATGCGCACACAAACACCATAATTCATGGGCACGATTAATCAGTAGCTGTGGCTGACACCCGAACCTAGGAGACAAGGCTGCTGTAGCAGCTATTCCCCAGGGGTCATAGATCTTTGGCAAGGCGAAGATGGGGACTGGGTCCCTCTGGATAGCCTTCTGAGCACTTTACCTTCTTTATCTCCTTCCCGTCCATACTGATTCCAGGGACAAGCAGCTGCCTACTGCACTTCAGAATGTACCTCAGTGGCCAAGAAAGAAAAGCTAGGCTCACACCTGATTCTTTTATTCAACTTCACAACTCACCCACTTATTACTTGTGGCACCTCTCAAACAACCCACGGCTCTGTTCATTGCTTCAAAGCCCGCTGCCATTGTACCCATCACTGAAGTAATTCTACTTCTCACGATCTCTTGACTCAAATGCTCCAGTGTTCTCCAATGGATCTCCCAGCTTCTAGCCCTTCACTCCCCGCACAGGGTCACCAGAGACACTCCCCGAGGCTGCAGTAGGTTCTGCCTTCGGGTCTCATTTCAAGTTGAGTCTGACAAGTCTGCTGTCTGTGCCCTTCATATACTGATTCTAATATCCCGTGCTGGTGAGTATAATGACCCATGATTTTGGTAATTGACTAGGATCTCTTTGAAGGCTGACATTAGATTTATTTTTCCCTGTCTCCCATAGTCTAGCCTAAAGCCTGCTACAGGAGATGCTACACGGAGAATGTTAATAAGTTGAGGCAAGACAACCGTATATAGGCAGCGTGGCAGTGAGTGGCTAGGGCTTCCCTGTCAAAGCCCTGCCTACTCAGCATGGCTCTCAAGTGCCTAACAGATGCCCAAAAGATCAGTTTGCAACTGGGGCCAAAGCTTAGAGGCTCCAGGGGGTAGATGTGTGGTCTTTAGAGGCCTACGTAAAATTAGTACAATATGCTGCATAGGTAATAGGGCAAACCATCTGTCTGAATAGGCAAACTAGATTTTGAGATTAGTTAGCAGGCAAGAAGATGTTTAAATTTGAAAGTGTACTCCAATACACTTGGTGAAGTAGGTTTGTTTTAGGCAAGAGATCACTTTAACATTTAAGGAGAATTCTTAATGAGACTTAAGCCTGCTAGGCAAAGCATGATCCCAGTGGGAAAGGTGCCCATCAAAGGGATGCAGGGCATGGCTGGCAGCCACACAAGGCATGGATGCTGCTCTAATCTCCACAACTACAACAAAAGTTTCTTTGTGGGTCCAGTGTGTTGCCTCAGTAAATATCCACAACAATAAAATCCAGGCCCATGGAGCCAGAGGGCCCAGGGCATCCAAATGAACTCCATACTGCCTTGCAGAGATTAAAAGTACAACAGACCTCCCAACTGAAGTGTGCTGTGCTGCCTCAGTGAAAACTGCTTTGTCCTGAAGGAATGCAGTCAGCACTCATGTATAACCAACAGAAGAGGCTGTACACCACATCTATAAGTTAATTTCTTCCTTTTCTCCTTGCTCCTCCCTCCCCCTCCCTTCCTTCCTCTTTACCTACTTTCTCTCTACTCTATCAGAGAACCTGAGCTATTGTCCTGGGGGCAGGTAGAAAAGAAGAGGAAATTATTGGCACTATAGTAGAGTAGACAGGCAATGCCTGGCATGTGTGAGGATGTAAGCTTAACTTCCAGTACTAAGGGGCAGACGGGGAAGTATGTTTGCTTTTTAGATCTACTTCTGAATAATCAACAGCCACATCTGATACCATTTTTGTGGAATAATCACCACCTGTGGTGGCTGGTTTCATGTCAACTTGACACAAGCTACAGTCATCTGAGAGGAGCAAACTTCAATTAAGAAACTGTTTCCGTAAGATGGGACTGCAGATGTCTTAGGGTGGGTTTCTGTTGCTGTGACAGAAACACCATGACCAAAGAGCAAGCTGGGGAGGAAAGGCTTTATTCAGCTTGCATTTCCATATTGCTGTCCATCACCAAAGGAAGTCAGGATAGGAACCAAGCAGGGCAGGATCCTGAAGGCAGGAGCTGACGCAGAGGCCATGAAGGGGTGCTGCTTACTGGTTTCCTCCTCATGACTAGCTCAGCCTGCTTTCTTGTAGAACTCAGGTCCACTTGCCCAGGGGTGGCACGGTTTGGACTAAACTCACTTGACCAAACTTCAGTTAGGCTTCAGAAGCCTGGGAATTTTGAATAGGCCCTCAGCTGCAGGTCAACTTGCCCTAGAATCTACCATGTACCACCTCCCAGGGCTTGGAAGCCCTAACTGTTACCAGGAGGCAAAGTTCCTGCTTGGGTATGGCCACTTCCCAGATCAACAGGGAGAACAACAGAAACCCCAGGTTACCAACAGTGATGAGTCTGGAAATCCTCACCTTGTTTCCTAGGTCACCTATGCTAGCCAATCAAATACTGTTGCTTGATGATGCTTGATTCTGCCTTGATGAAATGTATTTAACCTGAACTGAAATTCTGTTTGGGGATTGCCTCCTTCTCCTTGCATGGAGAAGCTTTGAGGGTGACCTCAGCATGCTGATTAATAAAATCCTCTTGCGTTTTGCAACGTTCTCGATCCTGGTGATTCCTTGGTCACCCCACATTTGGGTTCCTTGGCCCTTACATTTGGAGGTCCCACCAAAATCTGGGAGACCCTGAGTCACCAGGAAAGACCCCAAGGTGGAGGTGAGTCAGCTAGTTATTCATGAACTCATTTTTGTTTGTCTAGTCTGACTTTCTGTTTGTGAGACCATTTTCTTTGCCTGTGTTCTATGGTTTGGCTTCTGTTACCTTGCTTTTGTTTTTCTTCTTGGTTTGCCTGAGTTCAGAAACGGAGTTTGTGCGTGTCAGATAATGCTCAGTTTCTGTGTGTCAGGAAACGCAGGTTCTTTTCCTGTTTCTTGCCTTCAGTTTGTGCCTGTCAGGCTAACTTGTGTGACTGTTCCCTTGTTTGGTCTTGGATGGACGACTTACTTTGACATGGGACAAACGCCTTCCAAACCACTGGACTTGATTACATGAAAGACTGCAGGTTTTCGGGTTCTGCCTTACTAGTCTGATTGTTTGTGAGATGTCTTTCTTGTCTTGCTTATGGTTTTCTTGAGAAACGCATGGAGGCTTATGCGTGCTAGGGAAACGCCTTAGGTTTATTCAGGTTTTGCCCAGGCAGTTGTGAGACTGGCTGTTGTTGTGTACTGGTTTTGTGTTTGTTTTCTTGTTTGAAAAAAAGCACTTCCCAGCAAACTAGGGGAAGCTTTGATCAGCTGACTTTATGTCTGTCTTCCCAACTCTCTCTGACTGAGACTAAGACAGATGGACTTGGAAAAGGTTTTCTGTGTATGTTTTTGTCTGTGTCTTTCTCTTGTTCCACACAAGAGAACAGGTTTGCATGTGAACTGAATGTGCATGTGCGTCAGCCTTAGATCTTGGCTGCTTTTTCCCCTTGTGCCACACTGAGATTGATAATCTCCCTTCTCCCGTCTGTAGCTGGGCCAAGATGGGGTAGGGACAGGGATTTTTCAATCTTCCCCCCTGCCGAAATCATTGTGAGGGGACAAGGCCCTCCTCTCTGGCAGGGCAGCTCCGAAATCTCATTGTCAGCTGGAGCACAGGTGCAGAACGATGGAGAAAAGAACAGGGTAGGCTCCCTAAGGTAAAAGCCGCCTTGAACTGGGCGAGTTAAGGGGTCATTCCTCCTCCCCAGAGGCAGAGATGAAAACAAGACAGGCTAAGGGGGGTTTGTTGCCATCAGAAAAGATGAGAAGGGTCATCCACCTGCCCGGGCAAAATGTCCAGGCTACATACTCCCTTCGCTGCTGGTTCTGGCAGTCAGCCGACATAATTTCTACTCAATGCTTTAAATGTCAAGATAAAAATCTGTTTAAGGACAACCAAATATAACTTTTCTGCTTTACAAACTTCAGCTATATGGATAAACCAAGTCATATAGTTTAAGAGCTACAACTTGATAATATTCAAAGTAAAGTTATTACATTGTTCCCCGGGCTGACTCCTTGAAGATTTCTCCAAGGAGGACCCGTCATCCGAGAAAAATGGGAATTGGCAACTGTCTTGATAATGCCACTTTAATAAATTTCCTTCTGACAGGTTTTCTTTGCCCAAAAATTGACCAGGAAGCAGATTTTCAAAGGAAAACTACAAAAGTTAGAAGGATTACAAGACAAGTCACTAAGGGACTTAATACAGGCTGCTAAGAAAAAAAAATGATGAGTTTTGGTTATGGACAGTTTCTTTCATGATAAAACTGCCTATGTAATTGATGATGTTAAACCTATGTTACTTTTTCTTCCTTCTTAGGCTCAAATAATAAAATTAAAAATAATAACTGTTATTTAAAAAAAAACAGAGAGCTAACAATGCTGCAATGAATTATAAAATGTTAACAGGTAAAGTGTTTAGAGATTGTGATAGAGATTTACTGCTAATGAAACAATTGGAATATTACCAACAGGTGTTCACTGTCCTTGGCCCAAACAAAACAGTGGGACTGTTACTAGGAAAAAAATAATGCCACCTTGAAAGGGATGACAAACAGTCCAACATTATGTTTGAAGTTTGTGTCCCAAGCTATTATTGGTGTTAGAGCCAAGTTTTCTCAAATGTATATTGTTCATTATATCAATGATATTTTATTAACAGATAAAAATGAGGACAAACTTTTACAAGCTTATGCTAATGCTGAGCTATTTCCAATCCTTTTGTGGGCTGTTATGTCAATCTATTTTAGAAAATTAAGTAATACAGATTAATGAATGTCTAAATAGTACAGGAAACTTATGCTTTAAAAGAGATCATGTTTGGATACATGGTTAAAGTCACGTTCTGGGTCAAGGTTTCATAGAAAGGTTTCTGCTTATGTTAAGGTTATGATTGCTATATTTTTAATTACAAGTACTAGAAGAATTAAAAAACAGCTTTAACAAGAAGTAGACACATGGTCGGGTTGATTGTTGCTGGAGCTGCAGCTTTAATTATTTTGATTCCTGCAGCTACTGCTGCTATAGCTTTAAAACCCAGGAAGTGCAAACAGCTGCTGCTCCGTAACACAGAACATTACCATGACGTTAGGCACATAGAGGACATAAATAAAAAGCTTACTGATGCTCTTTATGATATTGTACAATTCACTGGGGATAAAATACAAGGATTAAAAGTCAAAAATCATTTAAAATGTCATGCTTTTTTTTTTGTTTTGTTTTTCAAGACAGGGTTTCTCTGTGTAGCCCTGGCTGTCCTGGACTCACTTTGTAGACCAGGCTGGCCTTGAACTCACAAAGATCCACCTGCCTCTGCCTCCCAAGTGCTGGGATTAAAGGCGTGCGCCACCACCGCCCGGCTAAATGTCATGCTTTTTACCAGTGGGTTTGTGTTAAATATAATGACACCTTACATGATTGGAATAAAATTAAAAAAAATTTACAAGGCATTTGGTATAATTCAAATATGTCTTTGGATTTCCTGACCTTACATAAGGAACTTGTACAAAGTTAAGAGATAAGGTATTATGCCTATGTAATTCTTAAAAAATACAAATTGTAAGGTGTAAGAATAAAAAGCTTAAACAAAATATGATGGTCCTTGGACACCTCAGACATATGCAGGACATGATCTTTAAAAATAAAAAGCTTTTTCTGCTAGATATGCCAACTACTGACAGCATTCCTAGTTTCCTCCAAAGAAGAAAATGGGCACAAAAGAACTCCACCTGAGACTTGCTTTACATGTGACAAAGCTGGTCACTGGACTAGACTGCCCAGCCAAGCTGAGTGGGCTGGACAGGGACGGAAAAGTTGACTGCTGGACTTTGCCAAGACAAGATAAGCAGTCCTTCATAATTCCTGTCTCACAAAAAGTCTGTCATACCTTGGTACTGGTGTGACAAGGACAGATGCCCACAGACACAGAGGAACAATGAATGGCTGTTAAGGCAAAGGCTGGCAGTTTCTGGTTTTGTTTTGTTTTATAAATTCAAGGACTAATTGATTTTGCTTACTCAGATGATATTTGTTATTCTCAGATCCCCAATGAGTCTAAAGACTATACTAATACAGTAGAAGCTAAGGCTTCAGATGCCTTCTCAGTCTACCTTGTTACCAGACTCAGAAAGCAGAAAGTTAGCACTCTGGAGGCTGAATCCAACAATCCAAGATAACTGGCTCCTTAGACACAAACAGAAGATACTCCAGACTTCTTCCCCTTGCTATGTTACTGTTGAAGTTCCAATAAATTGTTGGTCTAGCTCTGGCAAAACATACCACTAGATAATTAGTCACAGTTTAAGATTTAAAGTCTTCTATGATTTAAAGATTGTTCATGCTAATAATTCAAAGTTGTTTTTCAACTGTCATATTGTCTTTCAGAGATCTAGTCATAGAGCCTGGATCCATCATTCAGAGATCAAATAGTACAACTGCCTGTTCTTAAATATGAGATTTTCTCCTTGGTTATGGGGTTCCTCACTCTCCCCGGTTGGTAGACAATTCTAACTTCTGTTTCTAGTTCATGTTTGTCTCAGCAGATTCTCACCTGGCTGATAGATTCTATTCACAGATCACCTGTGGACTGCACGCTGGTGAGCCCTGGACTTCCTGAGAGCTGATCTGGACCAGTCCAGCTGATATGATTGTTTCCTGTCTTACAGCTGGATTAATTGATCAGATGCTTCTGATAGATTCCCCATTGCCCAGTCATTACAGCCTTCCTGGGCCCTGATAACAATGCCCTAATGTCAGCTGGAAGTAGTTACAGAAGAGAATACATCATCCATTGTCCCACCTAATAGGCTGAGATGTTAGTTCAAAGGAAATTAATGATTAAAACAAATTCAAGAGAAAAGGGAGGAATCCCTTTCCAAGAGAATAAGAATTAGGCTCAGCTGCTTCAAGATTGAAGCAGTCACAAGAGAAAAGGAAGGTATGCTAGGACCAAATTCACTTGACCAAACTTTAGTTAGGCTTCAGAAGCCTGGGAATTTTGAATAGGCCCTGAGCTGCATGTCAACTTGCCCTAGAATCTACCATGTACCACCTCCCAGGGCTTGGAAGCTCTAACTGTTACCAGGAGGCCAAGTTCCTGCTTGGGTATGGCCACTTCCCAGATCGACAGGGAGAACAACAGAAACCACAGGTCGCCAATGGTCATGAGTTTAGAAATCCCACCTTGTTTCCTAGGTCACCTATGCTAGCCAGTCAAAGTAGTGTTGCTTGATGATGCTTGATTCTGTCTTGCTAAAATGTATTTAACCTGAACTGAAATTCTGTTCAGGGTCCCCTCCTTCTCCTTGCATGGAGAAGCTTTGAAGGTGACCTCAACATGCTGATTAATAAAATCCTCTGGTGTTTTGCAACATTCTCAAGTTCCTGGTGATTCCTTGGTCACTCCACATTTGGGTTCAGGAATTCATTCCTTGGTCCTTACAGTACCACCCACAATGGGCTGGGCCCTCCCCAATAATCACTAGTTGAGAAAATGCCTTGTAGCTGGATCTCATGGAGGCATTTCTTCAACTGAGGCTCCTTCTCTGATGATTCTAGCTTGTGTCAGTCAAGTTGACACACAAACCCAGCCAGTACAGCAGGCAGGCATGTAGGGCATTTTCTCAGTTATTGATCGATGGGGGAGGAACCAGCCCATTGTGTGTGGAGCCATCCCTTGGCTGGAGATCCTGGGTTCTGTAAGAGAGCAGACTGAGCAGGCCATGAGGAGCAAGCCAGTAAGCAGCACCCTTCCATGGCTTCAGCATCAGCTCCTGCCTCCAGGTTCTTTCCCTGTTTGAGTTCCTGTTCTGACTTCCTTTAATGATGGACAGCAATGTAGAGGTGTAAGCCAAATCAATAAGCCCTTTCTTTCCCAGGTTGCTTTGGTCATGGTGCTTCATCATAGCAATGCTAACTCTAAGATACCATTCCAATATGTCTACTTCAAAGCAAAAACAAGAACAAAAAAACCAACCAGGATGCTAAATCTGAACCATTGAAGGCTGTGCTCACAAGGCCATTCTTTGGCACAGCTTCCTCAAAGTTGACTGTCTTGCTCAGTCACTGAGGTTGCAGGCCATGCTGTGGATGAGCACAGAAGGGCTGGAATCATTGAATCTATCAAGGAACTGACTCTGAATGATCCAAGGGCTGGCTTCACATTTGTATGTTTCTGCTTTATTTAAAAAAAAGTGTTTGTTCAGTAAGATGGATTAACGGTTAAAGGTGGTTTCTGTGTAAGGCTGATAACATGAGTTGAATCCCTGGAACATACATTAAAGGTAGGAGGAGAGAATTCTCTCCACAAAGCTGTCCTCTGAGCACATATTCAACTTGCTGCATACACACACACAGAAGTAAATCGGGGTTTAGTCCAGTGGCAGAATGCTTGGTTAGTGAGCAGCTGGGCGTTGGTGGTGCACGCCTTTACTCTCAGCACTTGGGAGGCACAGGCAGGCGAATCTCTGTGAGTTCAAGGCCAGCCTGGTCTACAGAGTGAGTTTCAGGACAGCCAGGGGTGTTACAAAGAGCCTCCATGAGCCCACAGCATTCATCTTCTGCACTTTGCCTGGTAGCAGAACACATTACCCTTGAGACATCTAACTTAGACTGCCTATCAGATAGGTCCATCACCATGCAATCGATATCTGTGTCAAAGAATTCACGTCTACACTTGGAAATGTTTTACATGCATTAAAAACACAGCTAAGCCCGCAGGCCAGAGAAAGAAAAATAATATCAGCCCTTCAACAAAGAAACACTTAAATTGTTCAAGAAGTCCCCGTTTAATGTCTGAATGTCACTTCTGCTATTAGAAATTAGGCTTTTGGGTGTTTACACTTAGGAGTTAAGATAGGGCGTTAGAAGAAGCAAGGTGGGAGAATTTGCATCTGTAACAGAGGGTTTGGCTTCTTCTAAAAGCCATGAGAAGTCAGATCCCTGCAAATGACCACATCCAACAGTGAGAGTCCTTCCAGTTCAGGAAGCTCGCAGTGAGCATGGAGATTAGGTCACAGGCTGGAGCCAGTCCCTCTGGGCTCATAGCTGAGGGAAAAGTGACTTAACTTCTGAAACCTCAGCTTCCCCCACTCTGGAGCCCAACTGCTGCATAGGCCCCCAAGGTACGGACATCTTCTTGGTCAAGTAGGGAAAAAAAGATCACATACAAAAAAGAGTGTGATTCATCAGGCTGCTGTTCAGTTGGGTGAGTGCTTGCCTAGAGTGCATAAGGATTTGATCCCTGGCATCATATAAATTAGTAGTGGTAACGCACATCTATAATCCCAGGGCTCAGGAGACAGAGGCCAGAGGTTCAAAAGTTCAAGGCCAGCCTCAGTTATGTAGTGAGTTTGAGGCTAGCTGGCCCTACATGAGACCCTAAGTGAGTGTCATTCCAAGGAGTGAGGGCCATCATAATCGATGCTGTTTTCTGGCACTCTCCCTGGTGGTGATTAGGAGAACACTGAAGTCAGGGCTGATGACGAGAGGCACACAGACCCTGTGTGTGGTGCTGTGCCCAGGAGGTGGTCATGCTCCAGGGGGCTCCAACCATCAACTGAGCACCCACACCCACTAAAGCACTGTCCACAGGGTTTAAATGACTTTCTCCATATTTTGAAATTAAAAGGTATGACAGGTAGTTTTCATTACCAACTCAACACAGCCTAGAATCACTTAGGAAGACATTCTCAATGACGGAGTGTCTAAATGCCCTGTGGGTGTGACTAAAGGAGCAGCCTTGACTGATGTGGGATAGACTGCTTTGAAAACAATGGCAGCATTGCCTGGTTTGGGGCCCAGGATTGTGCAGAAAAGGCTAGCTGGATACTAAGCACCATGTTTAGCAATCTCTCTGGCCTTGACTGTGAGTGTGATGTGACCAGCTGCTTTAAGTTCCTCATGTCTTAACTTTGCCACAGTGATTGTCCAATTCTAACCTAGAATTGCGAGCTAAAATAAATCCATCCTCCCGAGTTGCTTTTTGTCAGGAATTTTATCATAACAACAGACATGAGACTGAGACAGGAAGCAGCAAGCTGGCTTGCTACCTCATCTTCCTGCACATCTTTGCCTCAGTTAAACAGTATGCCCTATATAAAACCACATTGACTGGAGTTGCCTCAACTTGTTCTTCTCTCTTATTTTATTTATCTACTTGGTTTTTTTTTTTTAAGAAGTAGGTGGTCTAAGGTATCTGTCAGAAGGCCTTCTCATGACAGGCAAGCACCTATTCCTGAGCCCCCCACAGCCCTCTCCTCCACTGTTAGCTGAGGCCCTTGGCTGGTTTCCTAGTCCACACTTATGGCTCCTGGGCTGTGCATGCTGCCCAGACCCCAACATATGTTCTTGTCTAGCTGTGACTCTAAGAGCCATTAGGGTCCTTTATGCAGAAAGGAAATCTCAACTGTCGAAGTTATAACAACAGGTTAAACAATGGTAAGGGCATTTCAACATTGAAAGTGAAATGGGGCTCTAAATTCCTAAAGCGGTCCTTACCTTTTGTCTTCTGGAACGCTCTCTAACAGCATTTGAAGGAAATCCTGAAATAAGAAGAAAGTGAACCATTAAAACTATCTATCAGTAAATAGATGCCTGACTGTACCAGCAACCAGGCATCAACTATTCAATGTACGTAGGGTCCAATCACAATGTAAAAGAACTGCCCCCTTCACTTTCCTCTCGGCTCCTCATGAGGTCTGCCTCAGTCTGCACTGAGCAATTTCACATCCTATAGGCCCATAACTAACCTGCAGCACACTTGCAGTGCTCTGGAAAGAAGCCAAACGCAACAGGACAAAAGCCAGCTGAGGGACAAAGGTGGCCCTAGTCTGGAACTCAGTCCCTTCTCCTCTACTGTGTTCATGCAGACACAGGACTTAAAAGGTGTCTGTGTGACAGTACCATGCCATAGCTTACACCTTTTCCCAAGCCACTTTTCTTTTTCTTTCTTTCTTTTTTTTTTGGGGGGGGGGTTCGAGACAGGGTTTCTCTGTGTATCCTTGACTGTCCTGGACTCACTTTTCAGAACTGGCTGGCCTTGAACTCAGAGATCTGCCTGCCTCTGCCTCCCAAGAGCTGGGATTAAAGTTGTGAGCCACCACACCTGGCACCACTTTCTTTTATTGTGAAATTTTTCAAATAAAAAGCAAAGTAGAACAATTAACCACCCTGTTCAAATTACAGAGCTAACCTGCCTTGCCCTACCCATCTTTTCTGCCATCCAAACTATTAAGAAATCTCACATATGGCATAATGTTATTCATAATTGCTTTTGTAAATCTCTATAAGATAAAAGGATTCTGTCAAGAATAACCACAATATGGGGCTGGAGAGATGGCTCAGCGGTTAAGAGCACTGGCTGCTCTTCCAAAGGACCCAGGTTCAAATCCCAGCATCCACATGGCAGTTCACAGCTGTCTGTAATTTCTGGGCGTGGTGGCGCACATCTTTAATCTCAGCACTAGGGAGTCAGAGGCAGGTGGATCTCTGTGAGTTCGAGGCCAGCCTGGTCTACAAAGAGAGTCCAGGACAGACAGGGCTGTTACACACAGAAACCCTGTCTCAAAAAAACAAAACAAAACAAGGATAACCACAATATCATAGACCTAAAAGTTCAAATATGAACACTTATTTGTGTTTAATTTATACTTTGATTGAGGCCACCTTCTCAGGTCATCTGACTCTGTGATCCTCACTGGTCTTAACGAGTGTTGTCAGTTATAGGACATCCAGCTAAACTGGGAGGGTAAACACACGGAAAACGATTGCTTATTTAAAGCTAAGATTTAAGTGGGCTTTTCTCTTCTGCCTTTTTATTTGCTAAATGTGAACTCCAGTCTCAGCCTCTCACCATCTGAGTATCAGATGGGCTGGATGACACCAAAGGAGAGAAAAAGCAAGCACAAAGTATAACATTCTTGTTATTTCATATCATTAAACAACAAATAGGATCTTTATTGGGCGGGAGTGCTTGTTTCTACTTTTTTGCTTCTTTTAAAGCATAGAATCTTTTGCTTCTTCTAAAGTATAGAAAGTTAACATTACATGATTTTCTTTTAATGCAGTAAACAATACATTCTTTTCATGTTTTATAAGCTCACAGTCACTCCGGGTTTTGAGATGGTGTCTCACTACGTAGCCCATTATGCTGATCCTCCAGATTCAGCCTCCTGATGGTTGGGACAGCATACAGATGTGAACCGCAGCACCTGGCTATCCTTGAAGATTTAGTGAAGAGAAAATAAACTTCTTTTTTTTTTTTTTTTTTGGTTTTTCGAGACAGGGTTTCTCTGTGTATCCTTGGCTGTCCTGGACTCACTTTGTAGACCAGGCTGGCCTCGAACTCACAAAGATCCGCCTGCCTCTGCCTCCCAAGTGCTGGGATTAAAGGCGTGCGCCACCACCGCCGGGCGAAAATCAACTTCTAAGACAGGCATGATGGCACATGTCTGTAATCCTAGCACTCAGGAGGCTGAGGCTGGAGGATCAATTACAGCTTGAGTTCAGCCATATGAATCCCTGTTTTTTTTGTTAAGTACAGTACTTATATATTAAATTCACAAAAATAAATACATTTAAAAATTAAAAATTAAAAGGAGTTCTTTCAAGTGAAAGCCCAAGTGAGCACACACTATCAGGGCGGGGACGGAGGAGCAGGCCAGACCCTGCAGCACTGCTGCTGGGACTGCAGAGGACAGAGAAGCAGGCCAGACCCTGCAGCACAGCTGCTGGGACTACAGAGGCATACTGGCCCGCACCGCACAGCAGCGTGCATGGCACAGTGTTGCTTCTCCATCATCACGCTGAGTCCAGCCATCGCCGATGAGCAAAGCCGGCTGGCACGACTCTGTGGGCTTATGGGTGGGCTATCTTTCCAGAGGTGAAGGTTCCTCAAGAAAAGAACTAATGAAAGATTTCTCTCACATCCCCGTGACTAAAACCCCTGATGCAGACAACATAATGGAGGAGAGGCTTATGTTGGCTCATAATTTCTAAGGCCTATTTTGATGTGGAAACTGGAGAGGTTCCAATAGTGGAGGTTTGTTCTCATGCTACAGAGGAGGCAGGAGCCAGAATAGCTATGGTATGCAAGGCCCACACATTCCAGGAGTCTACTTCTAAGAGCCAGGCCCCAGTTCCTAAGAGCTCCACAATCTCCCTAAACATTGCCACCACTTGGACACCAAATGTCCAAACACAAAAGCCTGGGAATGGATGCAGAGAAGTGGTGGTTGGAGGAGGCAGCCCCAGATCGCTTACTGCCTCACAAATGTACCTACAGTAGACATACAGAAAAACCTGCTCAAGAAAAATAATACCAGTATTTAGAATGTGAGGAGGAATTATTTTCCCCTTGTGGTTCTTTTGTGTGGGGTGAGCTTGTGTATTTGTGTACATTGGAGTCCAGGAGTCAGACTGAGGTGTCATTTCTCAGGAGCATCCAGTTTGTTGGGAGTGGAGCGCTCACGTGGCCTGGTACTATCTACTAGGCTAGCCAGGCTGGTCAGCAATCCCCAGAATCTGTCTGTCTCCACCCACCGAGTGCCAGAATTACAGGATGTGCCATCATACCTGGTTTTTACACACGGGGACAAACCTGAGTCTACTTGCCTGACCAGTAAGTACTTTACACCCACTGAGCCTTGGCTTGAGGGTCTTAAAGTCATTCATTTTATTATTTTAAAAAATTACTGGGACTAAGGAAATTGGTCAGTAGTAGTGTACTCTCCTATTATTTTAGGAGCATTTTGTAAAATGTTGCATTAATAATTTATTTATCATTATCCAATTAATAGATAACTTTTATAAATCACTATATTAGTGATTCACTGACTTATTGACAAGATTTTGATTCTTAAAAAATCCAAGAACCATAATTATGTAATTATAACTCTAATTATAGCTTCTTACTAATTTCACCCCATTATGTCTGTATAGTACCTACAAACTTATCTCCTATTTTCCTAGTAACTTATACTCAATTATGTGGAGGGGGTAAGATGACATTAACTTAATAGCAAGGGGAAAGAATTTAATTGCTTGAGAAGCAGGAAATTCAAAGTTAACCTTAATTCTACCCTTTCACATTTTCAAGTTACAAAAGGCTTTATGGCCCCTCTCCTTTTGACATTGACAGGATTGTAAGCACGAGAATCTGGAACTTTGGGTAGATACAGGGTAGTGAAGAAGGTCCCTAGGAAAACCTCCTCTTCCTTTTCTATTTTAAGAATGGTGTCCTGCCTCCTAGTAGGCAGCCATTCTGGAGCATCTGTCGATTCCAAGCTTAGACTGAAGCAGCTCAGCAGCTAAGCTGGAGGCTGCAACCAGTGCCTAAGATCACACAGACAAAACATGACAAAACACACAGGTCATCTCCAAGATGTCCCCTAAGACTTGCCATGTGGTTTCTACATTCACTTGAAAAACCTGATTTTCACCTGAAGTCTCTAAAGCATCTATGAGCAGAACTGACCCAGTTGGTTGCTCTTCCTCCTTTTAAAGACCCAAATCTAACCACACAGCACTATCTTTCCTGCTTCCTCTTGAAGGCTGCCATCACCCTGCGTGGAGTTATGACTTCCCAACTCCCTGTCTGCTGAAACAGAAAGAAGTACACCCTCAGGAAGCTGTCTTCCCTCATCACCTCCTCTGCTCCCTTCTGTGTTCTGAGGAGGAAGTTAGACATTATAATTGGACAAGAAGGGCTCCTGACAACAGCAGGGGTTCCCATGGGACTAAGCAGTGAGCCTGCAGCAAAGGGTCCCTATGATCCTGGAAAGAGAACAGCAGGAGGGGCTGGCAGACTAACAACACTGAAATACTGGGCAGCAGGAGCTCAAAGGGGAGGGGGCAAAGACGCTGAGCAAAGAATAACTAGGTAGCAGAGTAAACAAAAACACAATCCATATGATTCATATAAATTATTTTAATAATATAGTAATACAGCAAAAGCATGCCCAACAGCTTCCAAATAAGGACAGAGGAACAGCCTCCTGGCATAAACTTCAGAGAGAGGAACCAGGGAAAGAACATAGGATTCTGCCAGTTTCTAGCTGGCATGCTACACCTCCCTAACTCTCAGGCTTAGATGTTGGGAATCTAGAGAAATTTCCAAATGCCACAAATTCTCAAATGCCTACATATTTGCAAAGAGACTGGGGACTTACCTTTCATCTTTCCTAGTTAAGGAAGGTCTGGAGCATTTGCTGGAGAGATGCACAAAGGAACAAGAAACAAGCCTCTGAGGATAATGAGGTGTGAACATTTGCGAGGTATGAGCAGCCCCGTGATCTGGAGGAGGGACTGAGAGGCCATTGCGTGCTGCTCATGAGGGGCAGTGAACGCCATTTCGGGGGGCAGGGGAGTCAGATTCTTCCAACAAATGCTGCAGCTGTGTGCCCCACCCACCCCAATATGCACCAGCCAGACTGTAGGGGCTGGAAAACAAGCGGAAGATGAGTTGGGAAAGGCAGCACAGATAATACTCCAGCACACATGAGAACAAGTAAAAGGCCAGGGCAGCACCACACATGCTGAGAGTGAGGCAACTTTGAAAACAAACACACCCACATGAAGAGAGGAGCAGAGAGAAGCTAAAAGACAAAGAACTCAGTCCTGAAGAAAACATAACCCAAGGAGAAGAGGACAATTCTCTACAAGTGTTTTATATAAAGAAAAACAAAACACAATTAGAAACAAAAAATGAGAACAAAAATTCAGCAAAACGAAAGGCTAACGATGACAAAACAATAAAGTGAAAAGAAAAGATAATCTGATTCAAGGAAAGGAAACAAGGATTAGGATAGGAACATTAATTTTTAAAAAAGCAACACAATCTGTAGGTTGCCATTTTGTTCGAATGATGGTTTCCTTTGCCTTACAGAAGCTTTTCAGTTTCATGAGGTCCCATTTATTGATTGTTGGTCTCAGGTCCTGAGCTGTTGGTGTTCTGTTCAGGAAGTTGTCACCTGTGCCGATGAGTTCCAGGCTTTTCCCCACTTTCTCTTCTATTAGATTTAGTGTGTCAGGCCTTATTTTAAGGTCTTTGATCCACTTGGACTTCAGTTTTGTGCAAGGTGATAAGTATGGGTCTAATTTCATTCTTTTACATGACAACATCCAGTTGGACCAGCACCATTTGTTGAAGATTTTGTCCTTTCTCCATTGTACGGTTTTGGCTTCTTTGTCAAAAATTAAGTGACCTTAGGGGTGTGGGTTTATTTCTGGGTCTTCAATTCAATTCCACTGATCCACCGGTCTGTTTCTATACCAGTACCACGCTGTCTTTATTACTATTGCTCTGTAGTACAATGGAGTGCAAACTTGTACAACCACCATGGAAATCAGTCTGGCAATTTAGAAAACTTAGAAAACTTGGAATAGCCCTACCTCAAGACTCAGCAATACCACTTCTGGGTATACATCCAAACAATTCCTCACCAAACCACAAGGAAGTTTCCTCATCTATGTTCATAGCAGCTTTATTTGTAATAGCTAGAAACTGGAAACAACCCAGATAGATGTCCCTCAACTGACAAATAGATAAGAAAATTGTGGTACATCTACACAATGGAATACTATTCAGCTATCAGAAACAAGGAAATCATGCAATTCACAGCCAAATGGATGGAACTAGAAAAGCTCATCCTGAATAAGCTAACCCAGACTCAGAAAGATGCACATGGCATCTACTCACTTATAATTAGATTTTAGTCATATAGTACAGGTTAACTATCCTACACCCAACACACCAAAAAGATCAGGAACATAGACTTTGCTACCTATCAATGGGACAATTTGCCCTAGGGGTGCTACTATGTAGGCCCCCAGTGCAAGAGGAAGCTCTTAGCCCTCATGACTGTTGAACTGAGAGGGGCTGATTTGTAGGGACACTCCACATTGGAGGAGTGGGATGGGTGGGAGAGGGAGGAGAGGGTGGAACTGGGTGGGGTGGAATGAGGGGAGGGCACTGTGATGGAGATGTAACTTGATATAATAAACATTATAATAAAAATTAATTTACTAGTAAAAATAAATTCAGGAATTGTGATTTTTAAAAAAAGCAACACAAAGAACACTAAATAAGCGGCATCAAGTGCTGGAGATGCAGTTTGGCTACGTGCGTGAGTGTGTGCCATGCAGCTATGACCAGGTGCAGCGATGCCTGCCTGCAATCGCAGCCCTTTCGAGGCTGAGGCTACCACAAGTTCCACGTTGCCACAGCCACGTTACAGGGTCGGGGCTAGCCTGGCCTATCTGAGACTGTCTCAGTTTGAGGCTAGCCTGGCCTATCTGAGACTGTCTCAAAAGAAAAAAAGGGGGGGCTATTTAATAATAAAGAGATGCTTGAGAGAAAAACAGGCTATGCAGATGTGAAAGATGAAAGCAATTATGTAATAATGTATGTGCAGCAGCAAAGAAAGATGTAACAGGGTGGCTGCAATCTGCAAACTCAGAACCTCACACGGGGAAAGAATGCGACCAAAGATGTGGCTAAAGCCAAGCATGGCGGTGCAGGTCTGTATTCTCAGTACAGAGGAGCCTGAGGCAGGAGGATCACAAATTCAAAGCCAGGTCAAATTCAATAGCAAGGTCCTTGTCTCAGAACACAGAACAAAGCAAAGCAGACTTAAGACAACTGCACTGAAGAATAGGAACTGAGTTCAAAACACAGAACCTACATGGAAGAAGGAGAGACAAGACTTCCACAACAGCCCTGAACTCAGCGTTTGTATCAGAGCAGACCCAAACATGCACGTGTATGCACATACACACGCACACATTCTCTCTCTCACATAATGTTAAACAATTCTTTCAAAGAATCCTGCATGCTCACTCACTTTCAGTTAAATCACTGAGTTCAAGATAAGGGTTTCTGGGGCTACAGAGGTGGCTCAGAGGTTAAGAACACACAGTGTTCTTTTAGAGTATGCAGGTTCAATTCCCAGCACCTAGGTGATTGTTCACAACTGTCTGTAACTCCAGTTCCAGGGGACCTGACACCCTCACACAGTCATACACACAAGTCAAACACAGTACAGAAAAAATAAAAGTAAAAATAATTTTTAAAAAGATAAAGATTTCTTCTACCATCTAAGCGATAAAAAAAGGGAAAAGCAGGCCACTTTCAAAAGTTTCACGGAGGTGATTAATTCTAGAAGTCGTTGAGCAATGTCTATCAAGTTCCAAGGAATAAATACATGGCCCAGGAAAATTTAAACCTAGCTATTTTGTAATTTAAACACAGACAAGATACTTGCATTCCCAAACAATAAGAACTCAGAAACCACACAGCCTGGGAAGCTGCAACTTGAACATCAATTTGATAATGAAATTGAGCCAACAAAGAGCTGAATCAAAATAAAATATTCATGGATCTAGAAGCATGGTTAAATGGTGGTAAATACTAACGTCCTTCATGCTGGCAAAGCAAACCTAAGAATGTAGCATTCCTGAGAACTGGAGAGATAACAGAAGCACAGAACTACCTATTCCTTCTTTTTGTAGAAAAGCCATTGTTTCTGGTTTTTGATTTTGAAATAGGCCTCATTCCATCCTGGGCTGGCCTGGAACTTGCTTTGTCACCAGGCTGGGCTGAACTCAGGAATCACAGCCATGCACCTCCTCTTCCCCAGGGACAAGCATGATGAGAAATCACACTGGAATCACAGAACCATATTCATAGTGATGTTTCCTCACAGCATTATCTAGCAGAAGATCTCTCTCACACTATTATGAACTCAGAATGTTCACTTTAGATTCCTTTTTCTCTAAACTTGGGTAAATGAAATCTTAAAATCATATACAAGCCAGGTATAATGGTGTACACTTGTAATCTCAGCATTTAGGAGGCAGGAAGATTAGAGTCACAGCTAGGCTGGGTTACAGAGTAAAACCTGTCTCAAAGAAGCAAACAAGGTAAAATAAAACAACAGCAGCAGCAACAAGAAAAAGCAGAATGCAACAAAAGCTGACAATTACACAGGGAAGTGAATGAGAAGGTGAAGGCAGGTGACCCTGAAGAACAGTGGGGGCGGGGTGGGGGGTTCCTGAAAATTTGACCAAAGAGTTAGCCTATCACAGCTGGAGAACCATTCAGTTGGTAATCAGAAGGACCTGAGCTCAGATCTCCAGCATCCAATTAAAAAGCCAGTGATGGAGTGCTCCAGAGGCACAAGCTTGCTGCTGTGAGTGGGGCTTAACCCCACCAAGTTGGACATTACAGTGGTAAGCTTTAGTTTGTATATGTATATATACAATATAGATACATATATTTATATGTATATGTGTGTTATATGCACGTGTGTACATAAGCATGCCGACATATGTGGAGGCCATAGTGTTTGGTATCCTTTTTAACACTGTCATCCTTGTTCCCTGGGGGTAGGGTCTTCTCCCTGAACCTGGGTCTTATTTTCGTCTGCTAGACTTGTGGCTAGGAGGGCCCAGTGACTGCCCTGATCTGGGCCCCTCAGTCCTGTGTCACAGACGTTTGTGGGAGCAGAGACTGCCATGTGAGTGCTGGTTTTCATGCTCATACAGCAAGCGCTCTGAGCTGCTCACCAGGGCAACTCTGGCACAGATAACTACCCCAGGGTAGTCATCTTTGTAAGTCGCTCAGCACGCAGCTGTTTGCATGGTGAACAGCCCGAAGCTACAGCAGGCCCCTATACTACCAGGAGCTCATCTTCTGAGAACACACACCCTTCTAGTCCACATCACTAACCTCCTCTTCTCCCAGCAAATGTAACAGTGAATTCTCTGCTTTCCAGTGTGCTGACATAATCTAGTACCCACATGCTGCAGCCCCCCCCACTTGTTCTGTGAGTTCACTAGGATCCCCCCCAACTTGTTCTGTGAGTTCACCAGGATCCCCCCCCACTTGTTCTGTGAGTTCACCAGGATCCCCCCAAACTTGTTCTGTGAGTTCACCAGGATCCCCCCCACTTGTTCTGTGAGTTAACCAGGATCCCCCCCACTTGTTCTGTGAGTTCACTAGGATCACCCCCCACTTGTTCTGTGAGTTCACTAGCATCCCCCCGCCCCGACTTGTTCTGTGATTTCACCAGGATCCCCCCCCACTTGTTCTGTGAGTTCACCAGGATCCCATGAATTACCTGGGAAAGAATCAACTGTCCGTGAAACAGGTGCACAAATTTTCTCAAAAATGAAAAATAAGTTTCTTCTCCAAGTGTTCTGGCTAAGAACCGAAGAAGGAAGTAGCCCTGGGAGAAGAAAGAAGAAAAGATAAAGACAAGATGGCGTCAGGGGTCATCACAATCATGTACAGAGTCCAGTGCAAGGCTCTAGTGTGCAGACTGTGCTGTCCTCTGTGGCTCAGGTGCTTTTTATATTTCACCAGGGAGGCCGGGCTCATTAGCATCATCACCACCTCGGCTTGGACTCTACAAGGGAGGAAACACCCAGAGCTTTCACATCAGGTCCAGGGTGCCTTCCCTTCTAGTCTCATCTGCAACAGGGAACTGGCTTCCTCAGGTTGAGTCCTTCTGAAAGGCCTGGTTTACAGATTTTCAGTGTATCAAACTAGGTCCACTGAGATGCCGGTACAGCGGTGGAGACCCTTTCTTTGCCTCAACCTGGTTACTTATCTTGTTCAGCTGCCGGGCTTCAGGAGTGCTGTCCCGAAACAAATGGCTACAGCCATCAGGCACGCTTACCTTCAAGTAGTGAACCTGCATGAAGCCCTTCTCTGGACTGAGTCCGTACTTGACAACAGATGCACCCGAAGCACTCACATGGCCAGTCTCCTCTTTGTTGGGTCTAAAACAACACAGTGGCCATTTGTCTGAGCACAATCATTCATACCCACTAGACCTTTACCATTCATCTCGTGTCTTCAGACTTGGGCGGCTGTGCCTTCCTTCAGCTCAACAGTTCCAGGTATAATTGAAAACAGTTTACATTACATACTCACACACTCAGCAAGAAAGATTTATACTCAGTCTGGCAACCTGAGTTTGGTTATTGGCAATATTTTATAGCACCTTATCCAAGATGAAAGCCTGCCAGGCCCTCCAGGAATCTTAAGCTCCAATATGAATTATTTATCAATGTACACCCTTTCTTGGTGAGGAAACTGGGCAAGGAGATGAGGTAGCAGACACAGCTCACTTGAAAAAGTGTGTGTGTGTGTGTGTGTGTGTGTGTGTGTGTGTGTGTGTAAGGTAAAGAGTCCCATCTCAGGATCTACATTTAATAATTAAGTCTCCTTTAGGACATATTTGCATGCTGAACCCACTTGAGAAGCACAAAAAACAAGCACAGGAAAAGTCCTAGAAACTCTTGTTTTGGGGACAGGTGAGGACATTAGTGATGACACACTCATTTCATAAATGAGGTCTGCATCAGGGTGTGATGCTCTGTTGTGGGCTTGCAGTGACAATGACTAAGGCCTCACTGTCTACCATGTGCTCAGCTTTCCCAGAATGCAGCAGATTATCTCAGGCTTCACAGAGTAAAGTCTCAAAAGCAGCTAAGATCACAGGAAGTGGCAGAAGGTAGGCTGCTTTCTGGGCCTCTGGGGCGAACATGAGGCTATAGGAGACATGGTAAGAGGGCCAACACAGGAAGGTGGAACTTCACTGAAAAGGCAGGGAAGCAGAGTGCCACACACAAGGCTTTGGGATCCGAGCGAGATGGTTTATTATCAACTTTTCTTCTTTGTCTTCTTTTGTGATTGTTGAAATAGATCTTACTGTGTTGGCTGTTTTTGGCATGGAACCCATTTCATTGACAGGGCTGCTTCTGCCTCCCTCTCAATGCCTGCTCAGGGGTGATGCACCACCACACCCACCTTAGCCTCTCTTCTTATTATCTGTTACTCACTAGAAGGTTGCTGAAGCTCTCAAACCTTCACTTTATTAACTAGTGAAGTGGGAGTAATTCAACTTTCATCTCTAGGTCCAGTAAGAATGAGCAGCCATGGGATCTGACTCCAGAGTTTCAATCTCTCTCCGGCATCCCTGGCTGACTTACAGGAACACACTCTTGAATCACCCACCCTTTGTCATCAGGAGCCCACTGACACACAGCAGCTCAGGCCTCTGCCTTCAAGCTCAGATGACTATTTCAATAAGGAAAGCCACAACAGCATAGCAGGGAAACCCTGCCACAGGTAGTCTTAGTCTAGGTAGGAGGGCCCAGCTCCTCAGGGCCAGGCTTCCCAGCCCAAGGCATGAAGAACTCGATACAAAGTCCTTCTGTTCTTGAGCTCAGAATCGAGACTAAGGGGAGGAGAGAGTGATGACAGATCTCTGCTGGTGGCCTGGTTTCCCGTGCCAGTTCCCAATGACAGTTTTGATGGCGGTTTTTCCTTTTATCTAAAAATGACATTCCATAAACACCCCTCTCACAATCTCTTCTTCCTTTCTCTCCAAATGAACAGTTATTTAGGAAGACCCCCCCCCCTTTTTTTATGTTGACAGCATACCTAGCAGGCACACAGAATCAAGAGATAGCGGCTGCCAAGACTGCTTACTTCAAACATGGGCCAAACCCCAGCACCAAAAGTGCCAGGTGGAAGATGGAGATGGGGCATGCTGGGTATTGCCCAAAATAAGGAGCTCCTGCCTCACTGCCGAGGTTCAAGAGGTCACAGAAGACACTTGATGTCAGCCTCTGACCTCCAGAGCTGTGCATATAGACACCTGCTAATAGACCAACACAATGCACACTATATATACACACAAACATAGGCAACGGGGACAACAACAGTGACTAGCACCTCAGTGGGTTACAGTATCCAGGAGAGCTGAGCCACAGTTCCTGCTGGCCTTTAGTAAACACCGTACAAAGATACTCCTGTCATGAGGACACATGCTGATCCACACCCAGAGAATACCAGCTGGATCTTCCTCAGACAGACCAAAGCTCAGAAAGGCATGGCTGCCTAATTATGCAGGTGAGATACTGTTACTGGGACAGGCTGCAGAGTGGGGACACAAGAAACGTCCTTAAGTCTAAAGTTCTTCCAAGAAATAAAAACAGGGCTGGCAAGATTGCTCAATTGGCAAAGTACTTGCCTTGCATGCATGAGGACCCGAGTTCAAGCCTCAAAACTCACATTAAAGAGGGAAAAATCCAAGTGTGGTAGTACTCGCTTACAAACTCAGTACTGGGGAAGCAGAGAAAGGAGGGTCTCTGGGGTTCCTCAGCCAGTTAGTCTAGCCAATCTGGCAAGCTTCAGGCCATGGAGAGACTCTTGTCTTAAATACAAAAACCAACACACACACACACACAGAAATCAAAAACCCCATTGCACCCAAATGTAGTCTTAAGTTTCCCTTCTGAGAACTGAACTTTGCAGGCTTTGAATTTAAGCTGTTCCCTGACATCTCCTTATCACCAGACAAACAAAAGGAAACTGAAATCCCAGCGAGCGCTGCTTAAAGCTCTAGTGAGTGCACCCCTCCTTCACCCACCATAGCTACAGCGCTCTGGGAAGAACTTCTGAAGAGCTGTAGATACCAGGCACCTCAGAGATGAGGACAGGCTCTCTGGTTTTTCCTTCATGTATAAAATGGGCAAAAGAAACAAGGACTTGCTACCATCTGGCACTTGCTGCATCAATAAAGGGACCAGAGTAAAAGCTGTGGACACCTTTAACTAACACTGCTTGGGGGACCGTGAGCTTACCACATAGGTTTAACAGTGAGCCTTCTTGGAGGGGTTTCCTCAGCAGGAGCATTTGCTGCAGTGATGCAGCCAGTGGGGATCATATTAGTGCTGACAGGGCAACTGCCATGATGATCTGGGGTAGGAGGAGGCATGTTCAGCAGATCATGAGCAACACATGAAGGAGAGAGAGCTCAGCAGCTAAAGGAAGTAAGGACAAATAGTTGGCAGAGCTGTGCAAACTCAAAGCAACAAACAAATTTTGCTAAGCTTGGCAGAAAGTAAGAGTGAAACTTTAAAAACCAGTAATTGTCAGGTGGTACACACCTTCACTCCCAGCACTTGGGAGGTCGAGCCAGGTGGATGTCTGTGGGTTAGAGGCCAGCCTAGTCTACATAGTGAATTCTCAGGCAGTCAGGGCTATACAGAGAAACTCTGGCCCCTCAAAAATAAATTAATAAATTAAAAAGTAGCAATCAGTAATCATCCCAAACCCAAAATACCACATGGTTCAGAATGGCAACAAATCTGAAATTCCCTCCAAGAAACAAAGCCCTAAACAGACCAAAAACAAGCGGCAGATAAATATGATTGTTTGATGCTCTCTCTCATAAACAATAACAAAACAAAAAATTTAAATTAAAAAATTAGACGAGACAGAAAACATTAAAAATGGAAGATTATTTCTGCACAGCATAGAAAAAAGGTAAATGAAGCAACCCTCAGTTTCATTCTGTGAATAAAGAGGAGGGTAGAAGTGAGGCTTGAACTCCCTCAGCACACAGAGCTCTGTCTGAGGTAAGGGGAAGGACGGCCCCAGCCTGACTCAAGGAAGACAGATGGCCTGTAGGTGGGGACAACATGGGACATTTCCCTGTGTGTGGAGGGCAGTACATCCTCAGCATGAGGTATTGGAGACAGGAGTGTGGGACAAGCCTGGTTTTCATCCTTACATACACCAGGATGCATGGCAAGATGAGAGGCTGGGAGCTCAGCTAGTTCTCAGTGTGTTGTCAGCTCATCTTCTTCTACATCCCATGCTGTCCATAAACATCAAGTGCTAAGATCCTCACCACAGCCTACAGACTGGGAAAAGATCTCACCAACCCCACATCCAACAGAGGGCTAATATCCAAAATATGCAAAGAACTCAAGAAATTAAACACCAACAAATCAAATAACCCAATAAAAATGGGGTACATAGATAAACAGAGTATTCACAAAAGAGGAATCTCTAATAGCTGAGAGACACTTGAAGAAATGCTCAATATCCTTAGTCATCAGAGAAATGCAACTCAAAATGTCTCTGAGATTCCATCTCACACCTGTCAGAATGGCTAAGATCAGAAACTGAAGTGACAGCACATTACCTCAACAATGTTCATAGCAGTTTTATTCATTTTTTTAATTTTTATTTATTTATCTATCTATTTATTTATTTATTTGTTTGTTTGTTTGTTTGTTTGTTTTTGTTTTTTTTCGAGACAGGGTTTCTCTGTGTAGCCCTGGATGTCCTGGACTCACTTTGTAGACCAGGCTGGCCTCGAACTCACAAAGATCCACCTGCCTCTGCCTCCCAAGTGCTGGGATTAAAGGCGTGCGCCACCACCGCCCGGCTTGCAGTTTTATTCATAATATCCAAAAACTGGAAACAACCCAGATGTCCTTCAACCAAAGAACGGATTTAAAAAAATATGGTACATCTACACAATAGAATACTACTCAGCTACCAGAAGCAAGGGAATCATGCAATTTGCAGTCAAATGGGTGGAACTAGAAAAGCTCATCCTGAGTGAGCAACCCAGACCCAGAAAGATACATATGGTATGCACTCACTTATAACTGGATGTTAGCCATAAAGTACAGGATAACTATCCTACAACCTACAGACCAAAGAGACAGGAACCCAGTACAACTATCCTATGAGAAACTCCACCCAGAAGTGGATCAAAACAGACACTGAGACACACAGCCCTACAATAGGAGGAGCTCTTGGAATCCGGTGTAAGAGAGGAGAAATGGAGAGACCCAGAGGGACGAGAACAACACATGAAGATCAACAGAGCCAGCCAACCTAGGCCCCTAGAGGATTACTGAGACTAAAACATTAACAACAACAACAAAAGCATATATAGACTAGACCCAGGCCCCCTACACATATATAGATGATAGGCAACTTGGTCTTCATACAGATCCATTATCAAATGGGGTGTGTGTGTGGGGGGGGAACCTTTCTCTGTCATTGACTCCCATGGCTGTCAGTGGGACTCCTTAGCCTAGCTGAGCTGCCATGTTGGGCTGCAGAGCAAGAGGAAGTGCTTAGCCATCATGTGACTGACAAACTGAGGTGGGTTGATATGTGGGGGGCTCCTGTCATCAGAGGAATAGAGGAGGGAGAGGGATAGGGTGGGACAGCGAGGGGCGGAGGGAGGGAGCTGCAATTGAGATGTAACTTAAATAAATTAATTAATTAAAAAAATGATCCTTGCCATAGCACCAGCAGGGAAAGCAAACACCAGAAATTACGGAAGCACCCAGCAATTGTCAAATGCTCAGTGCTAGCATCAGAAGCTACTACAGCACATGGACAGCCTTTCAAAACAGCCTTTGAGCATTAGTAACGTAAAAATGGCCAGAGTGACATTCAGAGGGAAATAAGGAAGAAACACTGCTCTTTCACACAGGTGTGATGGCTTTCATATTAACTACCTCTGCAGATATTTTAAGCATCCAACACTAGAAATTGCTTCTGAGTTTCATCCAGGCCCAAAGTTGCCCAGTGCCTCCTGTCCTAGTTCCATTTTCTATCCTTCCTCAGGCAATCACTGGTTAACTCAACAGGTATTCAGGGTTGTTACCCATGTAAAGAATGTTCCCTGATTTCCAACAATCTTTGGAAGATTTTAGACTCATAAAATTTGCCATTTAAAAAATGTGTAGTTCCGCCTTTAATCCCAGCACTTGGGAGGCAGAGGCAGGCGGATCATTGTGAGTTTGAGGCCAGCCTGGTCTACAAAGTGAGTCCAGGACAGCCAAGGATACACAGAGAAACCCTGTCTCGAAAAACCAAAAAAAAAAAAAAATGTGTAGTTCATGCTGGGCATGGTGGTTCACAACTGTAATCCTATCACAAGAGAAACTGAGGCAAGAGGATTGCTGCAAGTCTCTGGTCATCCTGAGCTACAGAGTGAAGTCCAGGCCACCTGAACAACACAGTGAAATCCTGTCTTAAAAAAACAAAAACCGGGAGCTAGAGAGACAGATAGATGGCCGCAGTGAAGAGCACATATTGTGTACTTGTGAGGACTAGAGAGCAGATTCCCGCAACCATACCACACGCCTGGCCTCTCCACACACTTGTAACCCCAGATCTGAGGGGAACTGAGGCAGGTGGATTACTGGGGTATGTTGTCTTCCAGCATACCTGAGAAAAACATAAAACATGAGCTCTAGGTGCAGTCAGAGATTCTGCCTCAAAAGATTATGTGGAAAGTGATAAAGGACAAACAATGCTTCTTCTGGCCTCTGCACCATGCATCTGCATCCCACCCCATAATAAACAAACAAACCTTAAAACAAAAGGCATATTCAGTAGCTTTTAGCATATTCAGAAGGTAGTATAACCATCACCAGTACCTGACTCCAGAACATTCTTTAGCACTCCAGAAAGAAACTCCATAGCCACTGATAATTCCTTTTCAGTACCTCAGTCTTTGATATCATTAGTCTATGTATCACATAAATAAACTCACAAGCAAGAAGACTTTTATGTCTGGTTTCTTTCTTAAGACATACTGTTTAAAGGTTCATGTGACATGCTGTAGCAGGTGTCAATACCTCATTCATTCTTATTGCTGGTGAATGATCCAAGTCAGGGATCTAACACATTTTGTTTATTGAAAAATCTTCCAATGGACATTCAGGTTGCTTCTGTCTTAGCTACTATTGATGAGAGTAGAAGGAAGTTTTTAGGCAGCAAGCAAGGCTGAGACTTTAAAAATGGACAGTTCTGTCTTGGCCAGAGGCCCGAATGCTTAGAGGATGCTGATTCCTGTTCTCATTTTGTGTTTTTATCTTCCTTACACAGCTGCTGGGAAGCTATGCGTCATCAACTACTTAGCCGGTCCTGCAGGTATATGTCAAAACTGCATCCCAGACACCAGGATACGGAGGGACAGGGACACCCTATGAGGACTGACCACTGAGAGTCCCTTACCCTAACCCACTAAAGCGATACTAAGTCCAAGACAAGAGGTCTCAGTGCAACCAGTGTGGGTGTCCCTGTCCCCATGGGTGCTCTGAACGCTTGCTTTCTGCAACAAAACCCTCCCTTAAGCATTCTTCTACAGTATCAGTTTATGAAATTCATTCTTCCAGTTGGTAAAACAAAGGACCCAGAAGTTTCTGTACCCAGGGGTTGCCTAGCACTCCACCCTCTGAGCTTACCTGAGACAGTCCTCTGCACTAAGACCAATCAGCCTCTCTTCTCTATAAACAATTCTTCCACATAATCAATTCAGACTCTAGAATCCCCAGGGAGAAGAGCCTCTGGGTGTGTCTGTGAGAGATTAGATTGAATTGATGTGGGATGATCCAATCACTGTGGGTGGGACCATTTCCTGGCTTGGGACGCAGTGCTGTATAATGGGAAAAGGAAGCCAGCAGCAGTGGTCGTCACTTCCTGACTCTCGGTTATGGATATGTTAGAATCAGCTGCTTCTAGCTCCTGCCATTTTTGACTTCCCTTCGGTGATGGAATATACTCTAGAGTTCTGAGTTAGAACAGATGAGAACGTTTTACCAAAGCATCAGGAAAGTAAAGGTCACACTCACACAACCTTGTTGACCTCCTTAGGAACCAGCCTCTTCACAGTGGGCTCTGCCAAGTCTCGGAATCCTCAGGAATACTTGTTATTCTACCTTTCTTCTATAGGGTGTGGAATGACATTGCCTTGTGGTGCTGACTTGCATTTCTCTGATGGCTTAATAATTACATCAGGATGTAACTGTGTGTGATGTTCACTGAAAGTACTCTTTGGAGAGAGAGAGAGATGTACTCAGACCATTCCTCTACTTTTCTGTTGGGTTGTTCTGTTGTTGGTTCTCTCTCTCTCTCTCTCTGCTACTGAGTTGTATGCTTTCATGCTCTCATCAAGTATGTGATGTGTCAATATTGTCTCCTCCTCATCTGCTTGGTAGTGCTGGGAACTGAGCAGGGCCTTGTGCGTGCATACCAGGCAAGTTTTGGACCACTAAGCTACAGCCCAACCCTAGGTTCTTCTAACTTTCCTGATAGAGTCCTTTGAAACACAGGCTTTTAATCTTTAACTTCAATTTACCAGGTTTTCCTCCTTTTGGTTGCTTTCATTTCAGGCATCATGTCTAAGAACCTACTGCTAGTCCAAGGTAACGATCACTATACCATATTCTTCCTGTGCATTTTGTAGTTTTGGTGCTTCCTTTTGCATGTGGTATGAACGGCATATGGACAGGCATTGCCAGGGCACCATTCGCTGAAAACTGGCGTCTCCTCCAGATAATGCTCCGAGCACTCTGTCAAACGTCAATCAACCATCACCCAGGCATCCCTTGCTCTACATGTCTGTTCTCTTGACAGAACCATTACTGCAGGTTTGTAGATAGCTTTGAAACTGAGAAGCATACATTCTCCAATTTTACTGTCCCCTTTCAAGGATGTTTCAATTCTACAGGGTCCCTGGTATTTCCCCATGAATTTTAACGTCAGCTTGTTTATGCTTACAAGGAAACAGCTGGGTCTGCACGTCAGATGAGCACAGGGAGCCCTGCTGCTCCGAGTCTCCAAGACAAGCCATTCCCACACACGCGGCCTTTCATCTCTTCCACAGGGCACTGCAGCCTCTGGGTCACATGTGCTGTATTTCTTGTGTCAGATTATTCCTGGATCTACTGCTTTTATATTATTATAAGTGAATTTTTCTTACCGTATCTTCAAACTGTTTATAACTAATGTATAGAAACAACCAAGTTTCATGCCTTCATCTTACAGCCTCCTCCTGTACTGAATTTGCTCATTTCCTCTAATCCTTTTGGGGGAGGATCCCTTAGGATTTCCTATGTAGACAGTGATTTCATAAAAATACTACGTTTTACTTCTTCTCCTTCATTTTCTTTTTCTTTTTTTTTTTTTTTTTTTGGTTTTTCGAGACAGGGTTTCTCTGTTTAACAGCTCTGGCTGTCCTGGACTCACTTTGTAGACCAGGCTGGCCTCGAACTCGCAAAGATCCGCCTGCCTCTGCCTCCCAAGTGCTGGGATTAAAGGCGTGCGCCACCACCACCCGGCCTCTTCTCCTTCATTTTCAACCTGGATGTCTCTAATTGCAGTTGTTGTGTGCCTCATGGCCCTGGCTGGGACCTTCAGCACAATGATGACCCCAAGTCCAGTCCTCCGTTTGTCTCTTTTTCCTCCCCAGTCTTTGGATTAAAAGGGGCAAAGCAGCCTGCATGCCAGACTAGCTTCTAGCATGTGGCAGCCTGACGTCTGCCATGTCTTTGCAGTAGTCTGGTAGGATACTTGGATAGTTTCTGCTAGCCATTTCTGAGTCAAAATTACTGACCAAAACACTGAATAAATGGTAGGAAGTGGGGCACAGGGAATGAGCATGTAGTTTGTGAAGCCAAGTCAGTCTAGGAGTTCTTGAGAAGTTAGATCAGCTCTGGCTCTGGGAAGGTAGGGGTTCCCATGAGTCTCAGAAATGTTGCCAATTCTTTTTTTATCTCAGGTCATAAGTTTAAACATCTCTGTTCATATTTCAGATCTCCACTTTAACCCTGCCATTTTTATTTTGCCACTAGGCATTCTTGCATTTAAAAGACAAAGGTACTCTTAAGTCTTAGGAAATTTTACTTTGCTACATTTCAACCAGTTCTGGTTGCCAGGAAGCAAAGGAGGGACCTTTAGGCTCTGGATGGGAGAAAGGCAGGAGCCGGACCCCTGTGTGTCCCCAGGGGAGATGGCAGCAGGGGCAGAAGAGCCACATCTGACAACAATGTACCAGGTGCTATGGGCGGGCAAGATGACATCTAACACACGCTGAGCTAACTTAGATTGGACCCTAAGTCTCTGCCACTGCTCACGTCAACCCCTGCAGTGATTCCCTAGGGCTCCATTATTCTACATTTTAAAAATGATTTGAAAGTAGTCACTGCGTTTCTCACTCACATTCACCTCTAAGGTAGAGACTGGACAGGGCCTAATATTAACTTGCTGTGTGACTGCAGACTGAGGTTCAGCACAGCAGCGCTCCTCAAGGCTACAAGTGTCGGTCGAGACAAGACTCACGCCCAGGCAATCTGGCTTCCAGCCCCTTCTGAAAACCCCATGGCGCCATACTGGGTAAGACCCAATGACTTGACAAGCTCAGAGCAGAGTTCAGGCCTCCGATCTCAGATGACATCATCCAGACAAGGCAGGACTAGCCGTATTTTGGCGAAGAATGCCAGCTGTTACCTGTTATTCCCTTCAAAGTCCTAGCAAGTATCATGGAGCCCTAGGATTCAGCCAGTGCCTTTCAAGGGTCGCTCGTTACATGAGATCAGGGACAGCATTACACTGAATCACTGAAGACTTCTTTGAAGCTGGGTTGACATTCTGTCTGTTCTGAACAGTGATAAGTTAGAGACTCACTCAACAGAGCCTTAGGCCAATGTAGTTCTGAGCTCAGCCTTCATCCCTGAAATGTCCACCTAATCCCATCTGGCCTCTGGACTCTGTCTCTTTGATCACGTGTTATCCCCAAGACTGGTTAATCTCCCCCAAACTCTATTCTCATTACGTCACTTCTGGAACTTAAGATAGCTCGGCATTATGGGGATTGTCCCAGGGAATGTTTGATATTGGCATTTGAAGAGCCATTGCTTAGCCTGCCCTCACCAGGCTGCCTTCAGCCTCCTGGATCCCTCATGGAACAATCCTCTCTCTCTATCCAGCAAACCCATTCTCTTAGAAATGGCTATTAAACACCTGGAGTTCTCCTCCCCCCATCCCCCACTATTCTCAACGCTTCCTGTCCTGCCATCCCAGATCAACTTGTGCATGTTTCTTGCAGCCACTTCTTAGCCAGCCAGGAAAGAGGTATCAGTTCCTACAGGACACAGTCTAGCATTCATTTATTCTCTTGTAATATATATTCACCTATCAGAGAAGTTATAAAGGCCCTATGGGCAGAGATGTGTAATATCTACAACACTCATTTCTTCAATATGTATGGAGTACCCACTCACTCAGCTCCATGCACTGAAGAGACACAAGCCAGACATAGTCCTGAGTTGCCAAAGGCTGATGGGTCATTAAAGAAATATGGATGGAGAGCATAGACAACTGCCTTTAAAGGTCAGAAATGATAAAATGTCCACTTATATGAGTCACCTCAGTATAAAGATCACTAAATAACATGTAAGATTTGGATAGAATCATCACAAGAGGCTTTATCAGGTAGAGAGGAGGGCCACTAGTTTATCTCAGGGCAGGGACTGAGACATTTTTTGGAAGGCAGGAATGTCTGTGATGCGGGGTTACACAGCAAAGGAAAGGGCCACATGGGAAATGGAGGTAAGACGGGCAGGGGGAGGGACAGACGCCCGGAGTTGAGGGTGGAACAGTGTGCCCCATGGTGTGTATGTTAAAGTCCTAGCATCCAGTGCCTGAGAACTGGACTGTATTTGGAAAATACAGCCCTTCAAGGTGGTCAGAGCACAGCTATCAGTGTGAGTCCTCATCAGACTGAGGCCCTCTTAAGGAGAAGAGATTTGAACATACAGAGACATGCCAGGGACACACGCATGCAGCCAAATCCTTACAAGAACACAGCTGAGAGTTGGCCATCTGCAAACCACGGAGAGGGGGGCTGCAGGAGCTCTCAGGTTCTCACCCTGGAGGAGTGTGTGGACCTAATTTCTGTCTTAATAGGTAAGTAGATGGGACAGGTGGGCTGGCATAGCCAGTGTGTGTGACACAGGAAGCTCAATATTTACCTCTGAACCAACAAACTGTGAGACAGGTGTACTGGCTATGGGGTCACAGGGGTCCCCAGCTTTGAGGGGAGCAGGACCTGTGTGGCTCTCAGCCCTCTGGGACACATCAGCTCCCTCACTCATTCATGACAGTGAGGCAAAGAATGGGCCTCATTGGCTTGAGCCTGTACATGACAAGCATAGGGAGAGAACACGTGGCCCTTTGGTCTAATGGGGACACGTCCAGGGGTTCTTGCTGCTTCTAGGGGACCTGTATGAGCTAGCCTGAGATCTCAGCACCTCTGCTTAGCTTCCTCCTCTCACTTCTACATTCCCTTCCATTTTTTCCTGTCTTGGGAATTATTTTTCTTTCTTTCTTTCTTTCTTCCTTCCTTCCTTCCTTCCTTCTTTCATTCCTTTATTCTTTCCTTTCTCTTTCTCTCTCTTTTTTCTTTCTCCATTATAATAGCCATCTTTATTTGCAAAAATCCAGATATAAAACATAATCTTTCAGTCTTTCCAGGTTTTCCTCTTTTTTACAAAAACAAAAAGGCACATATACTCCTTCCCCGCTGTCGTTCCTTTACAGGGTGTTTTGAGGCACCCCCACCCCTCATTACAGCTCCACTCTTCATTCCAAGATGCCTGGCTCCCCACATGCTTCGGTGCTTTCTTTCCAGTGTGGAATTCTGAGCTCCAAGACTTGAAGTACAGAAGGGGTGGAGGGAGGTAGGTGCAGTGTGTGGCATGGTGCTCCACAGGGCTGCATGGTGTGCGGGGCAGCGGGTGAGCAGGAGGTTTCCTTCTCCACCCAGCCAACTGAGATATTCTATTTTCTGGGTCTTTGTGTAGAGAAATCCTAAGACTGAGTTTGGATAAAAGAATTCTGGAAGAACCTCTAACTAACTGGGAATATAGTCCCCTAAGGAACATCAAGAGTGGGACAGGAAGTAACTCTGCTAAGAACAAAAAGAAGATGGGGGTGGGGCACAGCAGGAGGAAGAAGCCATGCTTCTGGCATGAAAGTCAGGAGACAGAAGTTCCCCAGACTCAAATCAGCAGAGAGCAATGTCCCATTCACAGAAGGTGGGTGGGTGATTTTTTTTTTCTTTTGGTCATTTGGTGGGTTATAGATGTTTGTTGTCATTTAGGGGGATTGGTCACAAGTTGTTAAATGGTCTTGTTAAACAAGGTTTAGGAGGTTAGTTCCAGGGATTTCTCTCTTTTTCTTTTCTCTATCCTTCTTTCTCTCCTATGTAGCGGGGTGGGGGGTGGGGGTGGGGGTTGGGACACTTGAAAAGAAAAAAAAGGGGGGATATAGACATGATATAGGAATGATAAAGAAAAAAGGGACAGATTATTAAATATGCTCTTATATCTTTGTATACTGATACAAAATTAAGATTATATCTGGCTACATTGGTATAGATGTTTGTATATTGAAACAAAATTAAGGTTAACTCTTTTTAAGGTATTATACCTATGTAATGCTTAAAAATGCAATGTGAAATTTTGGCCTTTTGATAGCAACTATCACAAACTGTTTAGGATAATTCAGAAATGCAAACTAATAGTCATTAAACTTGTCATTTGGTTAGGTACTAGCATAGAACATCACAGATGCTTTCTAAGTTAATCAGCAATCAAGTTGCTAAGAGACAAGCAACATTTACTTATCCAAATATACAGAGATAGATAGGTGGTCTTCAAAAACCTCAACAGATCTGTAGAATATGCCATTCAAAGATGTTTTCTTAACTTAAGATTTTTTGATATTGAGACATGTCAGCTCCTGAAAGCAACTCCCCCCCCCACCCCCGCCCGCAATTCTACACCAAGTACATAATGAGCATCGAAGAATCTCCATTTGGAGATGGCTGCGTTAGTGGCAAGCTTGTCACTGGGCAAGAGAAAGCCCCTGCTTCAACTCTAGACAGAATGCTGTCCAAAAAGGACAAAACTTGGAAGTAAGTAAGTAGACAGCCTAGCTCTACTAAGACAGGGTAGGCAAGTCCTTCATAATTCCTGCTTTATAATCAATGTCTGTCAGAGAAACTGGGCCAAAAGGCTGAAGATAGATGCTCTAATGTATTGAGAGAAATTGGGGACTGACCAGGCAGCCAGTTGTCTGTCATTTCTTAGTTTTAGAAGCTGCTGGCTCTGCACCTCCTGTTTATTCAGTTTTATTTATCTATCCTTCTCAGGTCTCTGATGTAGTTGAAGACTAGATAGCTGTAGTCTCACAGTTAAATTTTAAGTTGTTTAGAAATTAAAAGGATGCTCTAGGTCTAAGAAGATGTCTTGAAGTTGGTAATGCAAATTAGGATGGAAACTGAGTTAGGTATAGAACTTTAAACTCACCAAGATAGATAGATAATAGAATATTAATATCAGTTGCCAAATATGTATGGACTGTACACTGGGAATGTATGCTATACCTTATCATTTTCATAATTGTGGCCTAATTATTCTTATTGTTTTGTATTGTATTTACTGTTATAAGAAAAAGAGCCTTTTATTGCACTAAAAGAGGGAGCTGTTGGGGGGGGAAGATACACCTTAAATTTTAAAAAAAAGCAGATAGGAGGGAGAGGGGGAACAAGGTAAGAAGGTGGGACTGGGAGGGGGAGAAGGGAGGGGATTGCAATTGACATGTAATTTGAAGAAGTAAATAAATGTTGAAAAAAAAAAAAGAGAGACGTTCCCTGGACTGACCAATGGTGCCAGGCAATGCAGAGGAGTAAAGGAAAGAAAGAATTGAAAGACAGTTTCAGGGCGTGGGATTTAGGGGCAACTTTTCTCTATTTCCACAAGAACAGCATGAAGACTGCAGAGAGCTGGGTTCTCCTGACAGGAGGGAGACTGGTGACTAGATGAGGAGGCAGCATTGCAAAGTGATATTACAGTTGGAGAAAGGTGAGCGCATTTACGAGTAAAGGGGGAAGAAAAATAGAGTGTGTGGGCAAGAGGGTCAGGTGCTTGTAGAGGAGGCTCCAAGTGGGTTCACATTGGGCAGGAACCCCAACACTTGGACAGCTGAAGTCTGAGGCAGCCAGGGCACTGCTGTTCGTCATCAGTGACAACCGGGTTTAAAATCACCCAGGAGACACGAGGGTGTCTGGGCACGTGTTTGAGGGCATTTCTAGAGAGGTCCAGCTGAGGAGAGACGGCCCACCCTTAATGTGCCGGGCAGCCAGGGACAGTGTGAATAAAGAGGGGACAATGAAAGTCACCCAAGCACCACCAGCAGCTTGCTCTCCCTCTCTCCATCTCTCTCTGTCTCTCTCTGTCTCTCTCTCTCTCTGTATCTCTCTCTGTCTCTCTCTGTCTCTCTCTGTCTCTCTCTGTGTCTCTCTCTCTGTCTCTCTCTCTCTGTCTCTCTCT
>CAJQZJ010032727.1:1902983-1913910 GCA_907164525.1 Lophiomys imhausi
TCTCTCTCTGTCTCTCCCTCTCTGTCTCTCTCTGTCTCTCCCTCTCTGTCTCTCTCTCTCCCTTTCTGTCTCTCTTTGTCTCTGTCTCTCTCTCTCCCTCTCTCTCTCTCTGTCTGTCTCTGTTTCCTGACTGGAAGCCTCACCTGCATCCTGCTACGAAAGCTGCCTCGCCACCACAGCTTTCCATCAGCAACCAACACGAGCCCTTCCCTCTTTAAGTCTGTTTTCTTGGGTATCTTGTCATAGTAATAAGAAAAGTAATCAACACACAGAGCTGTAACAGTGAGATCTCAAACAAAACAAAACAGTCTCAGTTAGGGTTTCTGATGCTGAGATAAAACACCATACCAAAAGGGCTCATTTCACCTTACAGTTTACTCCGACATCCAAGGAAGTCAGGGCAGGAACTCTAGGCAAGAACTTAGATGCAGAGGCCATGGAGGAGTGGTGCTTGCTTGGTCCTCATGGTTTGCTCAGCCTGCCTTCTTTTTTTTTTTTTTTTTTTTTTTTTTGGTTTTTCGAGACAGGGTTTCTCTGAATATCTCTGGCTGTCCTGGACTCGCTTTGTAGACCAGGCTGGCCTCGAACTCACAAAGATCCGCCTGCCTCTGCCTCCCAAGTGCTGGGATTAAAGGCGTGCGCCACCACTGCCCGGCTTCAGCCTGCCTTCTTATACAACCAAGTGTGGCACCAGGGGTCACCCCATACACAGTGGGCTGGGCTCTCCTACATCAGTCACTAATTATGAAAATACAGCCAGGTGAGGTGGCGCACACCTTTAATCTCAGCACCTGGGAGGCAGAGGCAGGCAGACCTCTGTGTGTTGTTCAAGGTCAGCCTAGCTTGCATATCAACTTCCAGGACACCCAGGGCCACACCAGACCAGAAAGACTCTATCTCAAAAAATAAAAACAAAAAGAAAATACACTATAGGCTTATAAGTAAGGTAGTCTTATGAAGGCATTTTGTTAGCTGAGATTCCCCTTTCCCAAGTGTCTCTAGCTTGTGTCAAAGTTGACATAAAACTAGCCAGCACACAAACAAAGCAAAAATTAAATTCAGGTAAATTTACTAGGTACTGCATTAAACTATAAGGAAAGGCTGGCTTTTGTCACAGGAATTAAAGGGTCCCTGCCCTCCATGGTGAGCAGCAAGACTGCCCAGCTTACACTCCCCATATAAGGGGCCTCTGCAAAATAAGGTGTCTGCACAGCTGCTCTACATTGTGTCACCCTGTGCTTCCTGTAGCAGCCCAGTGGGACTACTGTCCTCCCTGGAAGGATAAATGGTGCCAGTCCACATCCCAAAGTGACTACAACTTCCTTCCCCCATTCATGTCCAGACCCTCCCTCCCTTCCTCCTTGGGACCCCAGATCTTCTGTGGTTGGTCAAGGTATAGTTATCCTCAGTCTGCTTCTGGAACTAGTTCACAGAATGTGGTGTAATCAGGGCGTGGGATTTAAGGGCAACTTTTCTCTTGGGGGCACGTGGGAGGTTAGGGCAGATGCAGACCTAGTGCTGCTGCAGGGTCAAAGGAAGAGTGTGACTTCTGGGTCAGGCTTCCTAGTGGGGCAGGAAGCAAGAGAAGGAGGGAGAATGAGGCTGGGCTCCAGTCAATGCTGGTAAAGAGGAGAAGCCACGGGTGGGAAGGAGCGTGTCTTCTAACCCAAGTCACACTCACACTACAGAAGGGAGGGGTACTAGGAAGGCGCTTTTGGAGGCTGGCTTGTGTTACAGCCAACTGACATGTACATACGCACACCATGAAAATACTGCCACATTCTTCAGAAATTAGAAATACCAATTTTGAGAAAAATTGAGAGGTTAAAACTTCCAGGAGAATGGAATATTACACGACAAGTGTTTTAATGAGCATGCCCTGTGGCTTCAGATTAGAAGCTGGGAAAGGAGGTACCATCTGAATTTGCAGATGGCTTGCACTTCAGCTCTGGGCAGAATGACAAATGTGCTTCCTGCCCCACTATCAGAGGAGGATTTCTGTGGCCTCCAGGTGAAGTGGTCACATGAGGGCAGAAAGGCTGCCTACTTCTCTCTAGCGCTGTAGTAGCTATGAAGGCAGCAGCTCAGAGAAGAGCTGCGTGGGGTTCCTGCTTTCCCAGCTTGAGCATGACTTTAACAATGAATCCCAAGTAAGCATAAGTAATGAATCACAGCTAAACACCACCAAAACCCTCCCCCACAACAGAGGTTCTTCTGACCCTGCCTTGTAGCTCATCTGTCCCCTGCGGACTGTCACAAAATATTAACTAAGACCTCGTGATCTAGCTGTACCGAGAGCTGAGGGACTGGGAGCCTTGCAGATGTCCCTACCATTTGGCTAGTGCTACACAGCTGGAGTGAAAACATCAGGCTTCTGCGGGCAGTTCTGTCTAAGGCTGGCAAACAGGTGGGACTATGAGAGAGCCACTGATGTCTCAGCTAGGGAAAGACAATCAACCGCCGGCGAGCACATGAGCGTGGACTTAGCAATATGACCCTTACTATTTGCAACCCACAGTGAGTGCCATGCTTCAGAGCTGTAGCCGCCTTAGAAGCAGGAGGAATATACAAGGAACTTTGGAGCCCAAACAAAATTCATGGGGAAGCCAGTTGAAGACTCCTTTGATGAAATCAAACAGCAGTCAACATAAATCCCACAGGATAAGATGCATGGTCCAATGCTGGGAGTGTAGAGGGTACAAACAGCTGGCAATGGTGGCACACACAAATAATCCCAGCACTTTAGAAGTAGAGGCAGGAGGATCACAACTGCAGGACGGCCTGGGCAGCTTAATGAGACTCGAGATTACAAATAATTTTTTTTTCATGTTGAGAGTATAACACAGTGGCATACACACGGTGACACCAGTGTATGCACATGCAGTAATAACAAAATAAAATTTGGTATTTTGTTACTCTTCTTGCTTTATAATACTCTACTGTGTATAACCAGGAAAATGCCATTTTCTTTGATGAGGTAATTGGTGTAGCCTACACACAAACTGTAGGGTGCTACAGCCTGCCGACTTGAAGAATCTGAAGCCATTTGTTTTTTTGTTCTCAATGTAACCCAGGGCAGGCAGTGACATGGATCAGAGAGTGACAACTGTGACACTACACACATCTTGTAGTCTTGAGGCTCACATGGCTCTCAGTCCATCTTCAGATGGTGGAGTAGTTTGACCCCCCCCCCCCAAAGGCACTATCTCTGATGATGTATTGTTTTAAAGGAGTTCTTTCTCAGGGTCATTTGCATATTTAAGCACAATCTTAGAAGAAAATTTGCATGCCATTCCTTTTTTTCATGTCAGTAACTTGAGGTTCTCTGGATCCATTTTAGAGAAAACTCCGGGGACAGGAGTAAGCTGAACCAATAAAGTAATTCCTCCTCACTGCACATGCAACTGATGGCTGTTCTCTGGATCTGTCTGCAAAGGGTCGTTCAAGTACACTGTTCTCAGTCAGCCTAAAGTTAGGTAAACATAATTTCTGAATATTAAAACAAAACAAAAGCCACAATAAACCTTCCAGCTCAAATATCCAAAATACTCCCAACTCCTCTCACTATGGAAGAGACTTGACTACCTGGAAGTGGGGTGAGCACAAGTCCTCAGAGGACAGGGCTGGAAGTGGCTTCCATGGGTGCCCTGCAGCTTATTTAAGAGCTGGAGACATGCTTGGTCAAGATGGTGTTGATACCCTTCTCCACACCAAAGGACCATGCCGACGCAGAAACAGAGCCATCAAGGGACTTAAACATGGAGAACAGGGAGGACTTATTACTTTGAGAAACTGAATCTGGGGGTGAAGAGTCTACAGTTCATACAGATCCCCTTTATCTTGTGACAGGACACACATCCATGCCCCACCCCATGGTTCTCCCTGAGGTAGCATGGCAAGTTCTGCTCGTGGGAATCACTCTTTGAAACTCACCTTGGCTACCCTCTCCACTTCACATTAACAAACATGGAAGCTAAGGCCACTGCCATCTTCCACACAGTCCTATCTGAAGGTCACGTGTCCCAGGTGCATCCAGCATGAACCACTCTTGTTCACTCTCTTTCATGACCTGAATGCCCCAGTTCCCCACGTGTGTAGCAATTCATCCAGGTTCCTTTGCTAGATCATCGGACACTTTTCTTCCTTATTCCTCTGCTGGGTGAGTGGAGTGTGCCCACATGAGCACTGCTCAGGACAAACGTCTCTTTCCACAAGCTCCAGCCTTCTACTGACTTTTTATCTACTCAACCTCTCAAAGTCTGCATGCGCAGACACAGAATCTTTACTGAACACCTGCCCTTCCATTTAAATAAATGTCATCACCATCTACCCGAGCACTCAGCCCAAAGGCCCAGTCATTCTGGGTACTCTCGCTGCCCTTGTCTCCACATTCCAGTCCACAAGAATCTGCCAGCTATGTCTCTAAGACACAAATCCAACACTTCACTGCTCCACCAGACTCTCCCTCTGCCTCTATTCTCTGCCCATTCTACACAGGAAACACCAGCCAGCTCTGTATCCCTGCATATCAGAGATTAGCTAGCTTCTGAAGAATGTGAGGTAAAAGTCTCTCTTGACTCATGGCTCTGCCATTTCTGTTCCCAAGGCACAACAAAGCTCTTTGCAGTCTCAAAGCTTGTGGGCTCCTCACTCTACCAAGCTGAGCCCATGCCTAGCTCACTCCTGATGCCCTCTTGTTCCAAACTCATGATTGTCCTTTTTCATCGATGTTTACCACCTGTGATGGGCTTGGGCATGTAACACTGTTCCTGTTAAGTGGACACTCCTTGAGAACAGGCACCATGTTTACACTACAGGAGCAGCCATGCTGGATGGCTCCCCAGAGGCCCTGGGTGGAATGGCAGAGCTCCTGGCTCCTGGCTGCTGGCTGGCTAAGCTTCAACACTGTTCTAGCTGTTTCTCCTGAACAATGGATGAGTCAGCCTGGGAGGCCACAGTCAGTGCAGGCAGGGAGCCTGCCACGGCAAGGGCAGTACTACACAAAAGCACCAGCCAGCCTTGCTCCCTAGGGTCTAGAAGGCTTGGTCTGTTTCTGCTCTTGTTTTGCCTCCCAGCATGCTTCAGACCAAGCACAGGGGGCAGGGTGGAGTGGAGGGTTGTGCCTATTTAGAAGCAAACAACGACAGAAGGTAAGTGCCCAAGGCAGGTCTCTGCCCAGAGGGATAAGCAAGCCCTCAGGGTGCCATGTCCAAAGGATTGAGAAAGGGGTAACTCCTAGAGGGCCACCCTTCCACTGACAGGAGATTCCAAACACTTGATCCTCCTCAACAGGGGCTGGAAGTCCAGCTTCTGTTGTCATAGCAACCGTGGTGTGTAACCGAACTTTTAAATTATTATTTATTTAACTCTTATTTATTTATTACTAAATTCACTTATAACAAACACCATTAATTTCTTAACTATTAATCCTATAAATTCCTACAACCCCTTTAACCTATCCGCTAAACCTATTGATAATCATAACAATTACTTTCATACCCTTTTAGAATGATACAGTCTCTGGGGCAGGTCTTCAGTCGTCAGGAAACCAGTCTCGGGGGTAGACTCTTTAACGCACTTAGCAGTCCTTTTTCTGGAATAGCTCAGACGCAGGTTCGTCAGGGTAAATTGGCTATCGAAGTCTCACTTTAAATAAGGCTTGAGGCTTTCTTCTCTCTGGGAGACCTCAGTCGTCTGTAGGCCAACTTACTTCCTTCGTATCAGCAACTCTGCCGTTCTGCCTCAGTCTTTAAAGCTGGCCACAGTTCCGTTCAGGCCACTGTTTGGACAGGTCAAACCCCTCTAGGCAAAAGCTGAGCCACAGGGTTTAGTCCTTGGCCTTTTGCTGTCTTGCCGAGGCTTTCTCTGCTCACCAGCTTCCTTCTGCCTCAGGGAGATCTGGCCATTGGTCTACCAGAACTTTCTCCAGCAGGACTCTCGGAGCTCTCTCATATCGGGGGCCCTTAGCACGCACGCGCCCCTCTGGCGTCATCCACTTGTCCTTAAATAGGATCACTCCTTGTTCCACCTGCTTCAGCTTAATTTGGGCTCTGCCCACTTATCAGTTGAAAGCAATGCCAGGTCATAAAGTCTTTCCTTCTTTCACCTGGCTTCAACCTTGTTTTTCAGTCCAAAGAGACTCCCCTCATTTCACCTGACTTCATCCATAAGCTGATAAGCTAATTGCTCACAGCAGTTGATCTTCATGCCCCGAATTAATAGACTGTATCAGAAACTTAGGTATTCACTAAATCTAACTTATATTAACCTATCAGCCCCTTCAGTGGTGTTCCTGGGGCTGAGGCAAGGGACTTCAGGCAAGTGTCTCACCAAAGGAGAGAGGACAGAACTGGGAAAATGGCCTGAAGTAACCCTGCAAGTGCCATGTGCACTGTGAGAACAGCACCCAGGAGCACAGAGAGCAGTGGCGGGGTCCCTGCTGGGTGACAGTTGAACAAAAGGCCCCATTGATACAAACATTTGTTATTACTAAACACAAGGCGGCAATATTTTCTTACACATTTCCCCCCCTCTTTGGTTTTAGAGGGTTGTTGTCTGCCAAACTGTCCAACCCAAACCTTCTTCAAGTCCACAGTCACCACATAAAGTGATATTAGAAGTTCAAACAAAGAATTGGAAGTGGCCTCATGCTAGAGTTATTTCTTCTCTCTCTCTCTCTCTCTCTCTCTCTCTCTCTCTCTCTCTCTCTCTGCCCACCCCCAACAGAGACACCAGGAAAATGTGAAAAGGCAAATCAAAACCCACACACTGAAACACTTAAAACATGTCCCTGAGAAGGTGAGGAACCCAAGCTCTGTTTGATTTTAAAAGGAAAAGGTAAGGAAGAGAGGGTGGGAGGGAGGAGGAGGGAGGAGGTGGGGAGTGTTGGTACCTTACCTTAATACCTGCATTTCCTCTGGGGAGTTCCGAAGTTCATCCTGCAGGCGATGCCAGCGCAGGTGAGCCCTCAGCTCTTGCTGCTCCAGGGCCTCCTGGTGGGACAGCTGCATGGGATAGACACAAAAATACATATGCAGAGCTGAGTCATTGTGTTGGTCAGGGTTTCCTCAGCAAGAGACATTTTTTTTTGTTCCAGTAGGGGACAAATGGGCATGCCTGTTACCTCCTTGCTCCCCATCAGAAGAGGGCCAACTGACCCTCTGAGTTCTTCAAAGACCAGCAAGTGAGCACTGCGAAGCCCCTGTGCTCAGGGGTAAGGCCAGCCCTGTCTTTTGGGTCTCTGGCCCTGGAAACCACTCCAGTCCACAACACTCACCTTAAAGGAGGCTCCCCACAGGCCATTTCTTCTGTGGTTGCACCCAGTCTTCCCTCCCTGCCTTGTGTTTCTCTATGGGGAGGGGAAAGACCCCTCCACTCACCTCTTATTTTTCCCAACCCTCAATTTTGTTAAGGACTGTTTATAGTGGAGCCTGCTAATGTAATCCAGATGCCTTCTGTTTGCATAGATCCAGAAAAAGGTCTACTGTCTGGACTCAATTTGGAGGCAGGGGAGGCTCTCACACTGGTGCACAGAACTGGCTGCTGTCACGTGGGTGTGATCACAAGGCCACATGGCTCAGATCTCCTTAAGCAAAGACAGGCTGTGGCGTTCCCTACAGGGAGGGAAACATATGGGATCTGCGGCCATTTCTAGAAGTTACTAGTCTCTAATAATGCAGTCACTAAATGTCTGTGTAAGCCCTGGGTCAGGATGGAAGACTGCACTACCATGTGAGGGCACTCATGTCAGACTGGGGGCAATGTGCAGCCCAAGAAGGTCCATGGAGCTCCTTGTCAGCAGGGAGGCAAGGGGTGGTAAGGAAGGCCTCCCCAGGTAGGTAGTAATGGCTGAACTTGCAGGGGCAGAGACTTCAAGGAGGGAAGGAGCACCACTGGTTTGGAAATGGTGTGGTGTTCTTAGAAAACAGTGAGGTATGGACAGACTGGGAGCAGACAACCAAGGCAAGAGGGCAGAGCTGCAGAGGGGCTGTGCCACAAGATGTGCACACTAAAGAGTGAGCTTACTGTGAGTGCATTTGGAGACGAGACCTTCCAAAAGGTGATTATGTTTGAATGAAGCTGTCAGAGGGGAACTTCAGAGCTGGGGTCTCACAACAGGAAGAGCCCAGAGCTCTGTGCCTCTCTCAAGTGTGGGAGGATGATCATGTGAGACTAAAGTGAGGGGACAATGATCAGGCAGCCAGGACAAGAGGCCAGCACAGAAAAGCCAACCCTGTTGGTCCCTGGATCCTGGGATTCCTGTCAGCTTCTTGAGCTGTTATTTAAGACAAAACGTCTGGAGTTTGATTCTGTCATCCCAAGCAGATTAACATAGGTGTGGAAGGAGCACAGACTTTCTCCAGTCAATGAAGGTTATATGCCATCCAACCTGGCAACTCAACAACTCACTTCTTCCCACTGCCACTGCTCTAAGTGGCTGCAGCCGCCTCCTCCTCCTACTCATTCTGTGACTTCATATGGTTTGCTGTGCACTTGGGCTCAGTACTGCAGCATATGTCTCCATGTGGCCATTGTCGCCACTGCATACTGTCACCCTCTTCTGAATTGTAGCTGCTCTAGCTAGGAGACCACCCTTAGCCCTCATGCCTCTCTCCTGCAGGAAGACCTGAAAGGGATATTTGTGAGGCTGGCCCCTGGAGGACAGGATTGGAGTGAACTCTATGGGAGACTCTAGAGAACTGCACGCAAGGGGCACTGGCATTCTTGTATGGCGCTCCATGTACTGGGCAAGGTGACCTGAGGTGATCCCTATAGAAGGCCACAGGGACAGAAGTAGTGGAGAAAGCCCAGTCTCTGCTTTCCCTGAAGCCACAGCAACAGGCACCTCCCCTAAGGCTCTCTGGCCTCTCCCAACTCTGAATGTATAGTAACTGATGCTCACTTGCTCTTTATTTAGGCATTCCTCTCTCCCTTCCCATGGAGTGCATCTCTTAGCTGCCACCTTTTGGTCCCAAACGTTAAACATAGAAAGGACATGGGAGGTATGCAGGCAGGTGAGCAATACAGCCCAGCCCACTTCTGTCATTTGGGAGAGACATGCTCAGGACAGAGGCAGGAACCTGACGCAGGACGCGTGGTAAAAGGGGGTTTTCTCTTTTAAAATGAAGTCAGAAACACTATGGGGTGGCTGAAATGAACTCAGGAGTTGCCAGTTTGTATGTCTTAGAGGGGAACTAGCCAGGAGAGTGAGGAAGACAGGGCATACTGATACTCTCCTTTGCAGAATGTCTGTGTGGGCAGGAGAAGAGAGCAGGTACCTCACATACAGCTTCCATGTGTCCAGGATAAGCTCACTGATACAGTGTCCCATCCACCCTGTCACCTTGAGTCTTCTTAGACCTATTTCCCCAACAGGGAAACCAAGGTCCAAGGAAGCTGTATAGTCTGTACTCAGAAAGCTAGTGAGGCAGAGAGCTGGGACTCAAGACTAGTCCAGCCCAGAGCCTAGCCTCTCTTTCAATCAACTGGGTAGCCTCTTTAGAGCAGAGTATACAGATTGGTACCAGCGAGCCCCACATGGGAATAGGACAAGAGGACAAGTGAGAAGTAGCAGCGCTGTGTGGTGGCACTGTCTCTGTAGTGAGAGGATCAGAAGCCACAGTACTTCAAAGTCCAGGAACACTGTGCTGGGGAGTCTGAGGTGGGGGTCAGTTTGGGCTTCAGAGATGGGACCTGAAGCTGGCCACTGAGACACAGATTTCACCAGGCAGAATGTTGTTGAACAAAATCAAACAGTATGAACAGACTTGGAAGTTTTAGAAAAATGCCAAGAAGATCAGGGCAGCAAGGATGGAGACCACGCAGAAAAGAAGTAACCCCAGGATTAGGAAGCAGAGTGAAGGCAGGAAACAGTTCTGCAGTCGTGTGTTCAGGAGAACTAGTGGCCAAGGTTAAAGCGGGGAAGGGGAGTGAAAGGGCACTGGGCTGGTGCTTTTCATCCTACAGGGGCATGACCACTGAGCAAACATTCTCAGCTCTTGAACCTATGGGTTCAACCTATAGTCTACAGGATAAGCAGAGGAATGGGTACTGTGCTATGTTCTCAGCTCTTGATTTGTACACATGACAAAAATTTGCTTTTTGTGTTTATGACAGGGTATCAATCAAGCTGAGGCCACTCTGGAGCTTGCCCCATAGCCCAGGGTGCCTTCAAAGCTGTGACAACACTCTTGCTCAGGTTCCCACACACCGTTAATATGAGTGTGAGCCACCATGCCTGGTCTGTAATATCTTTTCTGAATCAGTGAGCATCACGTAAGAATACAGAAATACTGAGTTCCTTAAAACACTTGTAGTCCCAGCCACACTGAACCTCCCTTTAAACATGACAACTGACTGTGGTGGATGGGTGGAGGCCGGTCTGTCACAGTGCCAAATGCCTTGTCCTTCATCCAGAGATATTGCTCCCTATTTTCATTCTTTTAGGGAAGGAGGTGAGGCAGGGTCTTGCTACCCGTCCCTGGCTGACCTGGGGCTGAATTGGCCGTAAAGCCCTCTCCATCTTCCTACCTCACAAGTGCTGAGGTTCCAGGAGGAACCACACCCAGCGCTGGTTAATATTTGAAACTGATTGTTCAAAAAGCCACAGCTAGGGAGCAGGCAGGTCTACACAGTGAGCTCAAGGCCAGCGGGAGATTCCCAGAAAGACCCCGTCTTAAGACAAAACAAAACCTCCACAGCTAATGATGGACACACAGGTACTATGCCATGCAGAGTCTGACCTTCGGCATCCCTCTGCTCAAATATGTCCTTAGCAGGGGTCTTCTCTGACTCCAAGGACAAAATAGCTCCCCTGAGCTCTGTGTTGGGCTCATCTCTCCTCACAGAACTTATCACATTGCTGCTTCTTCTGTTTATCTACCCCTCCATCTCTCTAGATTGTGGACTTGAAGGGAATAAATAGTCT